>VXBP01003022.1:0-391579 GCA_013400115.1 Rhinopomastus cyanomelas | reverse complement strand
CTGTTTTCACTTGAACTTCTAGTGCAGCATTTTGTGTTGAGTAATTTTCTGTTTTCTAGCCACAGATTTTCTTTTTGCTCAGACTACACTTGGGAGAGCAGTTCCGTTTGCTACGGCCGGAGATTGCTACAGCGCCGCCAGGTGCCCGCAGGTATTTGACTCCTTGCCCTCTGTCGCGTCACGTGCGTCTGTTTCAGAGCTATAAGGTTCTAAGTCTCCTACTCTGTCTGGTCTCTGTGTGACATAAATAAGTACATTTTTCCCTACTCTTCTATCCTGTTCCACCACATCCTCCCTCCTCTTGCCCACCCCATTTGAACTGTTTTCTCTAATCCCTCTTCAGTCTTCACTGCCTTCAGTGCTTTTCCTTTGCTGTGCTCTTGCAGAATTGTTCTTCTCTCTGTTTCTCTCCTGATGCACTGTATCTTTGG
This sequence comes from Rhinopomastus cyanomelas, assembly GCA_013400115.1. NCBI lineage: Eukaryota > Metazoa > Chordata > Aves > Bucerotiformes > Rhinopomastidae > Rhinopomastus > Rhinopomastus cyanomelas. The sequence continues at coordinate 391,148 of VXBP01003022.1, read as the reverse complement.
AAGACTAACAGAAGAAATCAATCTGGTTTAGCAGCATAATTTAAAATGTATACATCCATTAGAGTGCCTCCGTTAGGGATTTAGTTTGGATTGGCTAAGTGCTTTTAAAGGTAATTTATGTGTTGTCTCAATTTACTGGTTATTGCTTCACATGATGGAACGATCTTGAAAGGCACAAATGGGATTCCTTCTAGATCAGGGGTCCTCAAACCCTGGCCCGCGGGCTGGATATGGCCCCCCAGAGTCTCCAATGAGGCCCACCAGTATTTACCCCCCCCAGCCGGGGGTTGGGGGGTGGAAACCGAGTGGCCGCAGATGACTTCCTGCCGACTGCGCGGCTGGGCTGAGGCAGGCGGCTCCCCCGTCTCACCCTCCCTCCCTCCAGCTCCCAGGCAGGACAAGCCAGGCAGCAAAAACTACAGCCCGGCCCCCGACACTGTCTGAGGGACAGTGAACCGGCCTCCTGTTTAAAAAGTTTGAGGACCCCTGTTCTGGATGCTCAAATCAAAAAGTGACCTCAGGAGTAAGGATCTTAGTGGCTTTAACTCCTGAAGAGGATTAGTTATTTCAAAGTAAGATGCAGTTTGTGTACTGCATACAGACTTGGTCTGCCTGACCCGCAATTGAACTCTACAGATGTGCTCAGAGCTGCAGTGTCCTGCTAGATGAACCTAGGCTGCCTCTGGAGCCCACTGGCTGAAGTGGGGTTCTCTAGAAAACAATTCAGCTAATCTTACCCTATCAGGCACCTTAGAATCAGGTCAGCTGTCATCTGGAAGTGAACATTTCTTCGCTGATTGTAAAGGGAGTTAGGACTGACTATGTCACACTTGCACAGAGGTCTATACCTGTTGCCATCCTAAAAGCTTAAATTTAAGACACATTTAAGGGCAGCCAGAGACAATTTGTGTATGAGAATGTCGTGTGCAAGTTAGGCAGCCTTCACCCCTGACTAGAAGGCTCTTGGTGTTCATTATAGTACTGGATACCTGCAGACTCACGGTGCTTAGTACAATACAAATCTGTTTGCAATCTGCTGAAATCCTCCTTCAGAAGCTGCCTTCTGCTGAAGTCCTTCTGCTTACACGGTTTTGCACTGGAGCATTCCAGGTTGTAACATCTGCACTGTAACTAACACCTTTAATGTGGTAAACAAATCCTCAGTTATCGTACTTTGTCCTCAAAATCTGTCCCCGCCTGTAAGAGTGCTACATAACATGCCAGGCAGATGCTGACAAGCTGTGGAGGTTCCACATCAACCAGAGAAGGAACTTCTTCACAGTGAGGGTGATGGAGCACTGGAACAGGCTGCCCAGGGAGGTTGTGGAGTCTCCTTCACTGGAGACGTTTGAGACCCTCCTGGATGTGTTCCTGTGCAGCTTGGTCTAGGTGATGCTGCTGTGTCAGGGGGATTGGACTGGATGATCTTTCGAGGTCCCTTCTAATCCCTAATGATTCTATGATTCTATTTTCACAAAATATCACTACAAATGAAGTTACTTTGGACCTGATAATTGTGAAAAGCATTCTGCACTGCTTGTGTGAGCTTCCTCCAGAGGCTTTATTCGGTAAATGGAAATCTTCCACTTTTTTCTTTCGCTTGAAGAACAACGTACCCTATCCATACGAGTTTATGCTGGTGCTTCCTGAATCATAGAGTCATTAGGGATCAGAAGGAACCTCCAAAGATCATCTAGTCCAATCTCCCTGCCACAGCAGGATCACCCAGACCAAGTCACACAGGAACACATCCAGGCGGCTCTTAAGCATCTCCAGAGAAGGAGACTCCACAACGCCCCTGGGCAACCCCTTCCAGTGCTCTGTCACCCTCACTGTGAAGAAGTTCCTTCTGAATATATGAGTCCTGTAAGTACAGTGACTTTACACACAAGTGTTTTCCAAGCAAATTTGCCATAATGAACAATGTAAGACTAAGATTTTTGTGAAGATATCTAAGAGCATCATGAGACCCAAGGCTGAATGCCGCATTTCTAGACATGCACACGTGCACATAACACACACATATTTTTGTACAGATGCAATAGATATGCATGATATTAAGCTATAAACTACAGAAGCTACTACACATAGCAGAAATGCTGTTTCTCCTGAAGCTTTGATCCCAGGGTTTAGGCAATTTTAACGAGGTAGGTCTGAGTACAGAAATGATTGTGGTTAATTACGTGGAGGCATACAGGAGTTTGGTGGCTGCTGTGCTACCTGAACGGACCCCTTAGGCTCTGTGTGGAGGTAGCACTTCTTTCCAAGGCACTTCTGAGTGAATGTAGTTTCATAATCTTCTACATCCCAGCTCTTTTACCAGGCAGTGCAGTTTGCTGCTTGTAATGTAGTTCCTATTCCCATGCTGACTTGATTTTAAACCTAGTTGTTAGAGTATGCATTGTTGAGGGAAATATTCTAGAATCAAATCACTTTTGTGAATGCTTTGTATGCAAAACATTCTATTTAGTAATAAAATTCTTTAACCTCCACTTGTGTCCATGTTCAGTTATGCTATTTGTTGTATAAAAAAAGAAATGGAAGATAATTCTTGGACAGTGTTGCAAAAATTCCAGAATTAGGTGGCTAAGAAGGGATTTGTCAAGAAAGCCAGCCTCATTCTTGAATGTTTTAAGTCTGTGCTTTTAGTAAACTAAAATTTAATGTGTAGAAAAGAGGCTAAAATAATTTGGATGGTCTGATGTTAGCTCTTTATTCAGACTCAGCAGACAGACAATACAGATCAGCTGATGTACCGGTGCTACTTGCTGCAAAAAGATGTTCCAGAAATGGGTGAAATGCAGTAATTAACCCAGATTAAGAACACTTCTTTGACTACTCGGTGCCTAGATGCACCCTAAATGGTACCTGAGCTTATAGCCATGAAAAGTGGTTCAGTGTTTTGAACTCTTCAGCTCTGTGGTTTACCTTTGGCTTGTTTTTCCCTCTCCTGTTTTGTTCTGCTAGGGACAGTTCAGCATTAATTTGGCTGGCACAGGTCTGAGGTTGTCCAGTGCCACCAGGTGGATTGCTCAGGGCAACTATGCGACTGCAGACATACACAAATCCCATGTAAGTCAACGTTGTTGTACTTCTCCTACTCTCGTGTCCCTCAGCACCTCGTCTACATGTCTTTTAAACACCTCCAGGGATGGTGACTCAACCACATCCCTGGGCAGCCTGTTCTAATACTTTACAACCCTTTCTGTAAATAATTTTTTCCTAATATTAAGCTTAAACTTCCCCTGGCACAACTTGAGGCCATTCCCTCTTGTTCTACCACTTTTTATTTGGGGAGAAAAGACTGACTCCCACCTCGCTACAACCTCCTTTGATGTAGCTGTAGAGTGATAGGGTCTCACTTCAGCCTCCTTTGGTCCAGGTTTTAAAGTCTACACCAACCTTGTTGCCCTTCTTTGGACCCACTCCAGCACCTCAATGTCCTTGGCAGTCAGACACCCAAAAATTGAACCTCACTGAACGGTGGCCTCACCAGCCCCGAGTACAGAGGGACAGTCACCCCTGCTAGCCACACTGTTACAAGCCAGCATACTGCTGGCATTCTTGGCCACCTGGGCAGGCTGCTGGGTCATGTCCAGCTAGCGGTCAACAAACATCCACAGGTCCTTTTCCACCGTGCAGCTTTCCAGCCTATAGCATTGCACTGGTGTTTTGAGACCCAAGTGCTGGACCCAGGGCTTGATGTTGCTGAAGCTCCTACCGTTGGCCTCAGCCCACTGATCCAGCCTGTCCAGATCCCTCTGCAAACAGTTCAACACTCCCTCCTAACTTGGAGCAATCTGCAGACTTGCTGAGGGTGCCCTTCATCCCCTTGTCCAGATCCTTGAAGAGCCAGTAGGCGTGTTAACCAGGTTTGCTAAAAGTTTTGGACACATCTAATAATACTTGAAAAAAACCAAACCCCACCACCCTAAGCACCCATTTTATTAAAGACTGATTACATCCACCTTTATTTGTGTGGAAAATCAAAAGACCAGTTGAACATGAAGAGCAATCATGCACAGCTGAAGACAACACTGGATGCTGGTAGACAGCAGTACTGATAAAGAGTCTCTGTCCATTTTTGATGCTGNAGCTGGAGATGGGTAGATTTAGAGTGGATGTGAGGAGGAAGTTCTTCACTGTGAGAGTGGTGAGAGCCTGGAATGGGTTGCCCAGGGAGGTGGTTGGGGCCCCATCCCTGGAAATGTTTAAGGCCAGGCTGGATGGGGCTCTGGCCAGCCTGATCTAGGGTGGGGTGTCCCTGCCCATGGCGGGAGAGTTGGAACTGGATGATCGTGTGGTCCCTTCTAACCCTGACTTACTCTACGACTTGGTCTGGGTGATCCTGCTGTGTCAGGGGGATTGGACTGGATGATCTTTCGAGGTCCCTTCCAATCCCTAATGATTCTATGATTCTCTGACTTCAATTGCTTTTCTCGATTAACTCTCCTCTTTGTCGAATTCCCAGGATGGCACTAAAATATATGGAAGATGTGGAGGATTTTGTGGAAAGTGTATTCCTAACACACTTACTGGTCTCCAACTTCAAATACAGTAAGGACTCTGATGTGGCAAAAGCATCAAAGCAGGGACATCTGCCAGTTAAGTGCAAATCGTAGGTGCTGTGTACATATTTTTTAATTCTTTCATCTCTAACACTCAGCTACTAAAAATTCCTATTTTTTTCAGTGTTTATTCAGGGATGTCCTGTTTGTGGGCTAGGGACTGCATAAATGACAGTCATCACCCTTCAGGTTTTAACAGAGAGAAATTCATTGGAGATGCATTATATATGAGCAAGCCAATGGCACTGCCGATAACCACGGGTTACCCGCGGATGCCGTGGGTGACACTCGAAATGGTCCCACAGTCGTAACCCTTTCCTTTCAGCTAATCAGTGCCGTTCTGTGTGCAGCACAGAGTTTACACTCTGCTGGTTTTCTTTGTCAGCTGTGCTCAAAGAAAGACAGGGAAGAGATACTGCTGTATAGAGAAGACAGCTAATAATTTCAAACACTTTCAGTTCTTTGAAACCTGTCCACAACTCGGAGCAGAAGAGCACATAACCAACGTGCCTGAGGTGGTTTCTATAGACTCGTGTGTTTCCCTTGCAGTAAGTGCATTTTTCCCCTGTCCCTTTCATTATACTCATTGTGGTGCTCAAGTACAAGGGGTAGTTGTGGCGAGCATGGTTTGACCTCTGTAGTCGCTGTATCACATGATGAACATCTGGGCTTAGTTCTGTTGTGGTTACAGGGAAAGAAAATAAGGAAACAAATTGCTTGGAAACCTTTGAGTTTATGTGCCTACCTCTCATGCACGCAGACTGTAAGAGCAGAGTTCTCTGTTCACCACAGCATCTTGGATGTGACTGTGTGACTATGCATTTACTACAACACTTTCCACTTAAACCTGACTCCTTTACACTGGCCAATGGCACGTTAGTCACGGCTGTACTGTGTGTTGCTCATACTCCATTTCACCATCATTTTCAGTAACCTCAGTGAAAACCCTAGGCAGAAGGAGCAACGAGCACCGTGGTGGGTTTGGTGTTCATCTTCGACCCACTTCAATTTTGCATGTTTATAAATACAGTTCTAACCTCTGCTAGTTAAAATCATTTCTTCCAGAGCAGTAAGTTTATGTGAGAGAGTTACAGGAAAGTCAGTGTCTCATTTCCTACTGCAGCCCAGAACTGTAGAAACTAACACGTTCAAAGACAAAGGGTTCCAGGGCCAGCTCTCAGGTCTTGAGAATGAAACTGCCCGAGACAGGGTCATCCCATCGATGCTGTGCAAGGTCACTGTGCACGACCGTATACTGTCTGTAAACCAAATGCTTGTTCTCGTGCAGTTGGTAGATCAAATAGCAGCTACGTGATGCATTTACTCACAGAGTTACCCGTGTGCATTAACTAGACGCAACGCTGTGCCGCACAGGTGTAAGCAGCTACTCTTAGGTAACACGTGTAGGTAATTATTTTGTGATCTCTGCATCAGAAATGTATTTTTGCACTATGTGCCTTCTATTAGTTGTAAACATTAATGAGAACAAAAAAATATTATTTTCCTAGAAATGTTTACATTTATAATTACAAACTTGTAATTTATAAAATATTTATAAAATAAATACGCTTGTGTGAACGGTAGCAGTGCTTTTGCTGGGTTTTTTTGGTGTCAAACACTAGTACTAAATGCTGCAGAAACATTTCAGCTTGCCTGTGCACAGAGTAACTACGCTCCTGTTACTACCTCTTAGTAATACACATTGGCTCTGCTGGAATAACTGCCACACGGGTTGTAGTCGTAAGAGTCAGCTTCACCGCAGCAAATCCTGCCTGAGGTGCAAACCCCACTGTGCTCTTTCTAGTCATCCCCCCAGACTCACTTCCACCTTTCTTGGGGGGTGCCCTGTAAAATGTTCACTAAAATACTGTAAGAATCTGAGATGATCCTCCTCCTCCCTGGGCTAAACTCCCGTTAATTCCTTTATAGCGTCGGCCCTCAACAACTGCCTTGGCAGAAGGGAGCTGCCGTCTGCCTCCATCCCCTACTGGACTGTTCTCTTTCTAGCTCTCAACCACCGGGCTCGAAAGAGCCCACTTAAGGGCTAGTAAGGGCTTGCCTCTGCTGCCCCAGAATCGCTCTGAAGATCCACTAGAAAATAAAGTTACTTTCAACGCGGTGTCCGACACAGCGTCGCTTTCTGGGGTGATAGCAGTGGCTCTGGAGTAAAGCCACGCGTTCTGTAAGCAGAGCCAACCTGTGGCCCCGTGTCACCTTCTGCATCAAGCAGCCCTGTGGGGTACTGTAGGTCTTTGTGTCTGTATTTTATCGTCTTCTGGGGTTTCTTGCATGAACTCGTGTGTGTTCTTGCATTTTGTGAGTTCCTTGTGCTGGGGTTTTGGTTTTGTCGGGGTGGCATTAGGATCCTTCTTTTTCCCGAGGGCAGTTTAAGGAAAATATGAGCCCAGTGATCAATTCTGAAACCTTTGGAGAGCTGGTGATGCTGACAAGTTATAAAGTGAAATGAAAATCCGAGGCTGTAGCTGCAGTGTGGTGTTTCCATCTCCTTTAACTGACGTTGCTGTGGGTTAACATCTCGCTGGACAGGGAAGGTACCTGAAGGAGTAGCAGTGCTTCGTGAGAGCACTATGAGCTCCACCTTGTGGGTATGTCTTGCTGCTGGTCACAGGCCCAGCTCTCCAGCTTTGGTGGAGTCTTACAAAATGAAATACTGAATCATGGAATCACAGAATCATTAGGGATTGGAAGGGACCTCAAAAGATCATCTAGTCCAATCCCCCTGACACAGCAGGATCACCTAGACCAAGTCACACAGGAACACATCCAGACAGGCCTTGAACATCTCCAGTGAAGGAGACTCCACAACCCCCCTAGGCAGCCTGTTCCAGGGCTCTGTCACCCTCACTGTGAAGAAGTTCCTTCTCAGGTTGATGTGGAGCCTTCTAATTTCCAGCTGACACCCATTGCCCCTTGTCCTATCACTAGATGACACTGAGAAGAGCCCAGCTCCATCCTCCTGACACCCACCCTTCACATATTTATAGACATTAATGAGGTCACCCCGTCAGTCTCCTCTTCTCCAAGCTAAAGAGACCCAGCTCCCTCAACCTTTCCTCATAAGGGAGGTGCTTCACCACCTCCATCATCCTCGTTGCCCTATGCTGAACCCTCTCCAGCAGCTCCACATCCCTCTTGAACTGAGGAGCCCAGAACTGGACACAATACTCCAGATGTGGTCTCACCAGGGCAGAGTAGAGGGGAAGAAGAACCTCTCTTGAACTGTCCTGTCACAGAGTCACTGAATTATTGAGGCTGGGAAGGACCTCTAAATAATCAAGCCCAGCCTGGGACCTAACATCACCACAATCAGCTAGACCACAGCACTGACTGCCACATCCAGTCTTTTCCTAAATGCCCCCAAGGATGCCTCCACCACCTCCCTGGGCAGTCCATTCCAATACCACAGAACTGCCGAGCTGGAAGGGACCTCAAGAGACCATCAGGTCCAACTCCCGGCTGCATCCATCTGGGGTATCTCCAGAGGAGACTCCACAGCCTCTCTGGGCAGTGCTACCCTGCACTCCAGAAGGCTGTTTAAAAAGCCCATGTCCCAGGTAGCCAAGCTCCAGATATACAAAAGCTGCCATGGCACACTTTCTGCAGTCTTCTGCAGGCTGCGAGGCACTGTGCCAGCCAGTGGCACAGGGTAGGCCCCTCCTCAGCCGTGTCCACACTTCGTTTCCTGCAGTGGCAAGCTCCAAGAAGTGCATCCTGCAAGCTGCTGCTCTGACTAGCAACGCACGAGCACAGCCCGTGCCGTGCAAGCGTGCCCACAGCTGAGCTCCACGCCCTGCCTACCTTTACCAGAGGATGAGCGAGGTGCGGCCAGATACCTTCCAGCAGGCACTGCTCCACCTCCAGCTCATGGCACATAGCTAGGAAAAAAGATGGCCATGGCAAGGAAGGCCACTTTGCTGTGAACCGATCCCGCTGCAGTCTGGCTCAGATGTGTCCCTGCTGAGGGAAGGCAGATCAGGGCACAAAACTCTCCGACCAGAGCACTCATCTGACAGGAGTCCTGCAGCTGCAATTGCACACAGTGGTGGTTAGCAGATGGAGAGAGGTTCTTCTCCCCCTCTACTGTGCACTGATGAGACCACATCTGGAGTCTTGTGTCCAATTCTGGGCCCCTCACATCGAGGACACAGAACAGCTGGAGAGAGTCCAGTGTAGGGCAACAAAGATGATGAAAGAGATGGAGCACCTCCCTTATGAGGAGAGGCTAAGGGACCTGAGTCTGTAGCTTGGAGAAGAGGAGACTGAGGGGTGACCTCATTAATGTCTACAAATATTTGAGGGGTGGGTGTCAGGAGGATGGAGCAGGGCTGTTCTCAGTGTCATGTAGTGATAGGACAAGGGGCAATGGTTGTAAGCTGGAACATAGGAGGTTCCACATAAATATGAGAAGGAACTTCTTCACGGTGAGGGTGACGGAGCACTGGAACAGGCTGCCCAGGGGGGTTGTGGAGTCTCCTTCACTGGAGACGTTTCAGACCTGCCTGGATGAGTTCCTGTGTGACCTGGTCTAGGTGATCCTGCTGTGTCAGGGGGTTGGACTAGATGATCTTTTGGTGTTGCTTCCAATCTCTAATGATTCTATGATTCTATGAGTGAGCAGCCAGCACTTCCCAACAGGCATGGCCACACTATGAGAATCAGAAGCCCTCAAACCCTGTCAGCCTGCCCTCTAAGCAAAGCAGAACTCCAGGAATGGGGACTCCACCACCTCCCTGGGTGGTCCATTCCGATGCTTCATCACCATTTCCATGAGGAAGTGCTTCCTAACATCTAACCTAAACCTCCCCCAGTGCAGCTTCAGGCCCTGTCCTCTATCACTAGAAGATATCACCAGAAGATATCACTGTATCACTAGAAGAGCCTGAAAAATTAGTAAGTAAAGGATGGTATGAGTTAAAGATGATTGTAACAACGCCTTGTTGGATGTCTTCTAGGCCGTTTTCAAGGACAGTGCAGTTGTGTCACCTAACACCTGATGCTTACTTGCTTGTGTGTGTGCACACCCACAGGTTTAGTGCTTATCTGAATATCCCGTGCTGAAGACAGATGAGGTGTTAAAATCTTGTTGCTCACATTTGTCTAATGAAATGTCACTTGGTGTAATGTGAAATGGGGTTCTGCCATGTGAGTAGGCTGAGTAGAATGAAGGAATTACGGAATGGTTTAGGTTGGAGGCAGCCATGAAGATTATCTGGTTCTAACCTCTCTGCCATGGGTAGGGACACCTCTCACTAGTGTAGGCTGCTCAGAGCCCCATCTGAGCATCCACAGCTTCTCTGAGCAACCTGTTCCATTGCCTCATCACCCTCACAGTGAAGAACTTCTTCCTAAAATCTAGTCTAAATCTACCATTTCTTAGTCTGAAGCCATTCCCCCTTGTCCTGTCACTGGAGTCCCTCGTAAAACAAATCCCTCCTCCGCTTTCCTTCGCACCCCTTCAGGTACCAGGAGGCTGGTAGAAATCCTCCATTATTATGGAAAATTATTTTGGAAAAGTAGCTTTTTGTTTTAAAAGTAGGTTCCTCCTTCACAATCGTCCTTCCTTCAGACAGAGCAGAACTGTGATAATGGCAGGGGAAGTTACCTGCATTTAGTTCAAACAGAAGAACAAACTCTCTGGCTTGAAGCTGAACCTGGCACCGAATCTCCTTGCCCACACGCGATCGCTTTCTTGTGCACAGTTACGTTTAGCCGCCAATACTGGGGCTTGGGAGGCTTTCCTGGGCTTTGGTTGTGCTGCCTTTAGAGCAGCAGTCTTCGCTCTGCTTCTGATAAATTCCTACGTGTGCTCAGCTATGACAGATATTCCTTTGAATCAACTGGATAAAGACCCTGCCACGGCAGAGCAAAGCCAGGACGTGGCCGTATTTGTGCCTGCGCCCTGCCTTTAAACACCAGCAGCTGTGCCTGCACCCCTCTGCCTCACGTCTGCCTTGGCGCTGCCATCCAGAGCCTTTTCCTTTTTAATAAACAAATGCTTCCTCCTTCGGTCTGCGTTGCCTTTTATCCTTGCTCCTGCAACAGGATTTTGTCTGCATGTGCTTTTCAAACCTTGTTTTTATGATGAAGCAAAGGGGGGACCCACGCTGCAAACGTGGAGGGCTACGCGCTCTCTGAGTAGCTGAAGTAAAACAAGCTCTGTCTGTCCTGCTCACCCTCGCTGTTTTGTTGGGGAAGGCAAAGCCCTGGCACTTCTGAACACGGAGACACTCTTTTTTTTTAAAATCACTCTGTATGGTCTCGTTTTACAGTCTGATTTACAGAAGCAAGGAACGTTCAGGGAGAGCTCATGACTCTTCTATATGCAAAAGGCTGAAGTGATTCATGGCAGCAGCAGGTATTTGTGCTTCACAGAATCACAGAACATTAGGGATTGGAAGGGACCTCGAAAGATCATCCAGTCCAATCCCCCCACCACAGCAGGATCACCTAGACTAAGTCACACAGGAACACATCCAGGTGGGTCTTAAACATCTCTAGAGACTCCACAACCCCCCTGGGCAGCCTGTTCCAGGGCTCTGTCACCCTCACTGGGAAGAAGTTGCTTCTCAGATGGAATCCCTTTTTGCACATTAGTTGTCTCGGGCAGTCACTCACTGGTCACGGTAATGGCCTTTGTGGTCAGTTCATCACTCGCCGTGAGGTTTCTTTATGTCCCTCTGAAAGCTGGAATAATTAAAAATGGAATGGCACAGAACACAAGATGAAATTTGTGCTTGTGAAGTCAGAGGACAGAGAGTTCCTTTTCCATGGGTTGTTTTTGAAGTGTTGTGCAGAAGGGGCTCGTTGTAAAAGCGCTTGTTTAACACCTCGGCAAAGAAAACAGCAGCCCTGCTAGTACCCGCGCTGCTGTAAGGTCTGTAAGGTCTGACAGGGCTAAGAAAGCTGCCACCAGCAGCAGCTTTCATCGGGGTTTACAAGGTATTCAACTAAGAGTTCTTTTGCCCTTCAATTACTGTTTTCTGTCTTGGGTTTGCTACTGCTCCTGCCAGAAAAGTAGCACTGCCCCCAGTTCATTAACTGGGCTCCTGTTTGTGGCTTCTGAGAGAAGGGGAAAAGAGCCGTAAGTTCACGGTGGCCACCTCAGAGGGTTACAACCCGTGAGCGATGTGCTCACACTAAAGCAGCTCTAGAAATGCTGTGAAAAGACCAAATTATCCTGCCTCGAGAGTCAGAGAGTCACAGAGGGTTAGGGGTTGGAAGGGACCTCGAAAGATCCAAGTCCTCTCTTCTAAGGTGGGCTTAGAGGGTCACTGCTGCTCCTTCTTAGGTGGACGGGTGTATTGTTGTTGTTGTGCTGCTAGATGTTGACTTGGAGGGGTTATGTTGAGGACCATGTGTGGAGAATGCAGGCAGGCAGGCACGAAGAGAGGCTGTTTTCTTTAGACTGAAGGACACCTTCCTGCAATGCCTGTGCCTGGCCAGCTGCTGACAGCATTGCCTCGTTTGAAATTCAACAGTGAAGGTGGTGTGACCTCTTCTTGTGTGTGGTGAAGGAAGTGACCTCTGGAGCACTGTTTCCAACACTAACTCATGCCCCTGCCTAAGCAGAGGGACAGAGAGGGCTTCATTTCTAAAACTGAAACGAGCTTCCTGAAAAGCTTCTTTAGCCCATAATAAAAGGAATTCAAACCAACCCCTTTATTATCGGTGTTGGTAGAGCATGGGACCCTGAATTCCTGGGGTCATGGGTTTGAGCCCCATGTAGGACATCTTGAGACAGTACTGTAGGCTGACCCTGCTCCAGCAGGGGGGTTGGACTTAGATGATCTTTCGAGGTCCCTTCCAACCCCTAACATTCTGTGATATCATCTGTGATAAATTACACATAAGCTCACCAAATGTTAACAGATATATCTACGGGTGATTTTGTGTTGTGCAGTGTCTTTTTTCCTCCCTGTGTGGCTTGTTCCAAGCACCACAACTGTGTTTCTAATAGGGTGTGTTTCTAGCCCTTCGCTTAACCCAAATAATTTAGAATCATAGATGCATGGAATCATTAAGGGTGGAAGAGAGCTACAAGATCAGCCAGTCCTGCCAACCCGACCCCACTACGTCCACTAAACCTAGTCCCCTAGGGCCATGTCTATTCATTTCTTGAACACTTCCAGTGATGGAGACTCTACCATCTCCCTGGACATCCTGTTCCAACGCTTGACCACTCTTTCAGTGAAGAAATTTTTCCTGATGTCCAATCTAAACCTCCCTTGGCACAACTTGAGGCCATTTCCTTGTCTCCTATGACTGGTGTCTTGGGAGAAGAGACCGACCCCCACCTCTCTACAACCTCACCCTCAGGCAGTTACAGAGAGCAGTAAGAGCTCTCTTCAACCTCCTTTTCTCCTGACTAAAACAGCCCCAGTTCTCTCAGCTACTCCTCATAAGACCTGCCCTCCAGGCCCCTTGCTAGCTCTGTTGCACTTCTCTAGACCTGCCCCAGCACCTCAATGTCCCTCTTGTATTGAAATGCCCAAAACTGAGATTGGCTTTGAGATGAGGCCTCACTATTGCCAAGTACATAGGGATGATCACTCCTTTAGCCCTGCTGGCCACACTACTTCTGATGCAGGCCAGAATTCCATTAGCCTTCTTGGGCACGCTGTTGCCTCATTTCAGCCAGCTGTCAATCAGCACCCCGCAGGTCCTTTTCCACCACCAGCTCTTCAGACAGTGCTGGTACCTAGATCTTGTGTGGGGACTCAGTTCCCCAAGTTTGAGACCTCAGGCTGTGAGGTTTCTTGATGTTTGTTCCTGGTCATGTGGCTTCCTTTGGCCAGGATAGAACACAGGGCTGTTTCTCAAAATGCACTCTAGCTAATTGGAAAACAGGAGAAATGGTGGAGCACAGTAACTCTTGTGGGTTTTGAACTGGGAGCTGTTTTCCAAAACTTCTGTCTAATTAGAAGTGTTGCCAATTAAATCGCCTGTTGTTACTCCAGAACTTTCTGAAAGCAGAAATGCCAGGCACATGAGGAGAGGCTGAGAGAGCTGGGTCTCTTTAGCTTGGAAAAGAGGAGACTGAGGGGTGACCTTATTAATGTCTATAAATATTTGAAGGGTGGGTGTCAGGAGGATGGAGCCGGGCTCTTCTCAGTGTCATCCAGTGATAGGACGAGGAGAAAACTGCTGGCTAAGCTGTCAGCCCACGGCTTGGACGGCAACACTCTGTGCTGGGTTAGGAACTGGCTGGAGGGCCGAGCCCAGAGAGTGGTGGTGAATGGTGCCACATCCAGCTGGCGGCCGGTCACTAGTGGTGTCCCTCAGGGATCAGTACTGGGCCCCATCCTCTTTAACATCTTCATAGATGATCTGGATGAGGGCATTGAGTCAGTCATCAACAAGTTTGCAGATGATACAAAGCTGGGGGCAGATGTGGCTGAGTTGGAGGGCAGAAGGGCTCTGCAGCGGGACCTTGACCGCCTGGACAGATGGGCAGAGTCCAACGGGATGGCGTTCAATAAGTCCAAGTGCCGGGTGCTGCACTTTGGCCACAACAATCCCATGCAGAGCTACAGGCTGGGGTCGGAGTGGCTGGAGAGCAGCCAAACAGAAAGGGACCTGGGGGTGCTGATCGATACCCGCCTGAACATGAGCCAGCAGTGTGCCCAGGTGGCCAAGAGGGCCAATGGCATCCTGGCCTGCATCAGGAATGGTGTGGCCAGCAGGAGCAGGGAGGTCATTCTGCCCCTGTACTCTGCACTGGTTAGGCCGCACCTTGAGTACTGTGTCCAGTTCTGGGCCCCTCAGTTTAGGAAGGACATTGAGGTGCTTGAGCGTGTCCAGAGAAGGGCAACGAGGCTGGTGAGGGGCCTTGAGCACAAGCCCTATGAGGAGAGGCTGAGGGAGCTGGGATTGTTTAGCCTTGAGAAGAGGAGGCTCAGGGGAGACCTTCTTGCTGTCTACAACTACCTGAGGGGTGGTTGTGGCCAGGAGGAGGTTGCTCTCTTCTCTCAGGCAGCCAGCACCAGAACAAGAGGACACAGCCTCAAGCTGCGCCAGGGGAAATTTAGGCTTGAGGTGAGGAGAAAGTTCTTCACTGAGAGAGTCATTGGCCACTGGAATGGCCTGCCCAGGGAGGTGGTGGAGTCGCCAACTCTGGAGCTGTTCAAGGCAGGATTGGACGTGGCACTTGGTGCCATGGTCTAGCCTTGAGCTCTGTGGTGACAGGTTGGACTTGATGATCTATGAGGTCTCTTCCGACCTTGGTAATACTGTGATACTGTGACAGGGGGTTCCACACAAATATGAGAAGGAACTTCTTCACAGTGAGGGTGGCAGAGCACTGGAACAGGCTGCCCAGGGTGGTTGTGGAGTCTCCTTCACTGGAGATGTTTAAGACCTGCCTGGATGTGTTCCTGTGTGACCTGGTCTAGGTGATCCTGCTGTGTCAGGGGAATTGGACTAGATGATCTTTTGGGGTCCCTCCCAATCCCTAATGATTCTGTGATTCTATGATTTTATGATCTGAGGACACAGTTTGCTTCCAAGCTCTGCCTACTTGTATCCTGTACTGCTGATCCACACTGCCTCTGCTGTGTCAGGCCAAGTATAAGTTAAATATCAGATATGAGGGTGTTAAGATGATCTCTTGGCACGCGAAAGACAGACTGTCATTCCCACATAGCTAAAACTAGCTGATAAGAGTCTCAAACCTAAGTCTTCTTCCAAAAAAGAGTCTGCTCCTCATGGCTGTAATAGAGAGTGTGTCGAAAAGTTCTCCCTACATAAAGCCTCTCGTCGTTCAGCTGAGCAGTGGTTTAGTTTTCGGCACTCATCTAGTTGAGTCCTTGCTCCAGTGATACTGCCTTGGCCCCTTGTCATGAGAAAAGGGCTTCCAATCGATGGTGTCTTGTGGGAGCTGCTTTCATCCAGCATGGACTTGAGCGCTCAGCATAGAGCTCATGTCTTAGCATCACTTAGAAACCATGTGGTAGCTGGTTCACCAGAAGAGTCTTCTCATACCTGAGCCCTATCTCTTTCTGCAGGTCATGTTTTGGTGCCCGGGTGACCTGTGCGCAGCGGTGGCTGACACAGCATGGCAGAGCACCTTCAAGGCTCAGCACTGGGGTGTCTGTTGTGTCCTCCTCAGGACAGATGTCCTTCTGTCCTGCTGACGTTCAGGAGTCATCTTTCAGCTTATTTGAAACAGGGAGACAAATCAAATATTAAAGATGTCTTCTTCAATGTCTTATTTTTCAAACCTCCACTTGCCTGGTTTTGAGTTCTTAGTGTTTATCACCTGCAACAAATTTCACAAGTTCATTTCACAAGTAATAGCAAAAGGCTCCCAGCTGACATCAGTGGTCTATTTTCATAGAATCATAGAATCATTTGTGTTGGATGAGACCATCAAGTCCAACCATCAACCTAGCACCCTCTTGCCCACTAAACCGCTCTTCCAACTGCCACATCTACATGGTTTTTGAGCACCTCCAGGGATGGTGACTCCACCACTTCCCTGAACAGCCTGTTCCAATACTTGAACACTCTTTCAGTAGATAATATTTTCCTAATGTCCAGTGTGAACCTCCCTGGCACAACTTGAGGCCACTTCCTGTTGTCACTAAGTGACATTTTATGATGTCCCATATGACCAGAGGACTCAGGTCAGAAGGACTGTAACATGCTGAACAGTGGAAGATGATATAAGGTGATGTGTGTTGTTTAAAGCTGGGAAATAATCTGATGATTTCCCATCCAGCTCCCTGTATAGCTGCCATAGAGTCAAAGGTACTTCTCTATAAACATGTCAAGGGTGGGTGTCAGGCGGACGGAGCCAGGATCTTCTCAGTGTCATGTGGTGATAGGACGAGGGGCAATGGGTGTCAGCTGGAACAGAGAAGGTTCCACATCAATCTGAGAACTTCCCATTGAGGGTGATGGAGCACTGGAACAGGCTGCCCAGGGTGGTTGTGGAGTCTCCTTCACTGGAGACATTTCAGACCTGTCTGGATGTGTTCCTGTGTGACTTGGTCTGGGTGAGCTTGCTGTGTCAGGGGGATTGGACTAGAAGATCTTTCGAAGTCCCTCCCAATCCCTAATGTTCTTTGATTCTGTGATTAACAAGAAATTCAACTATCAATCCAGACAGTTCCGGGTCACTGTGACCCTCCATTCTCCTCATTAACAGCTGCATCGAGTTGGATCACTGCTTTTCCTTGGGTGTATTCTGAAGCACAATGTTCACTTAAGGAAAACATCCTGAAATTTGAAGAAGCTGGAGAAGAGTCTGTAACTCTTGCAGATTGCGAGGGAGAGGAAATCTGTGGTTTTGAATAACAAAAAGTGGCGTCAGCCCCTCTACTTCTATTCCATGGGAAAATTTATTAACAATTGGGAAATGAAATCTGACTCTAGATGTCTCTATCGCAGGCGTCTCCAATACAACACCCTTGACTTACGCCACGGCAGCAGGAGGGCTGGCTGCAAGGTGCCCATGGGCAGAGCTGGCACAAAGGCACCGCTACGCCGAGCCCGTGAAGGCTTGGCACCGCTCGTAGAAACCCACAGAGCAGTGTGTTTGCTCACTGCAGATCTGTTTGGCTGTGAAACCCACAGCCCTGGAAAGAGTGTGACCCATATTTTAGTGGATGTGGACCGCGAGGGAGGAGTGCGGTGATGCCTCTGTGGACACAGGTCTGGAGCAGCACCCTTACCCAGACTGCGCAACCATCTCTCACTGACTCAGGGCAGAAAACTGGGACAGAAGTTCACAAGTCAGGGCTGGAGAACATCTGGTTCACATTTACCCAGAAAGGTTTGCATCAGACACCCACTGCTCGGAGCAACGGAGAGAGGGAGCGCGTTTCTCAGGCATCTTCAGACTAGGCACCGTTTCTGTGCTTGAAGTAATAAATCGGGGTTTAAGGAAACCATTTGCAATCAGATGGCTGAAAGAGAGACATTCTGTGAGAAGACATAACTGTTTATGTTAGCAATCTGATTTCTCTCCCCGCTTTGTTGTGCCAACTCTTACACGAATCTGCCTGCAGACTTTGGGAGAAATGTTGGCCTGCAAGCGGGAAGGTTTGCTCAGCACACAGTGAAGCTGCAGCTGCTCTGAGACGCTCGCTTTGCAGCACCGTGCGCACCGGCGTCCCTCGCTGCGATGTTTGGAGAAATCGCTTCCTCGCCCTTTTCCTCAGCACATGTTGCACCCAGGAGCTGAAATCAGGAGCACACCAGATGCTGCCTGACTGTCCCACAAGATGGTGACAACATAATTCCAGTTGCACAGCGCTTTGACGTGTGGTACAGAGCAGACTTAGCAACTCAAACACGTCCGTACCCCCAGTTGCACTGAACTCTGCTTACACAGCGTACTTGGGGTGTGTTTGACTGGCCTGCTCGTTTGGCACATACTCCTTCTCTCAAGTTCTTTGCTGATTGTATTTTAAATTAACTTCAAGGCTACAGAGCATTTTCCAGTCCTCCCACACAAAGGAGGCACAAGTTCCCTAGCTGATGGAGAAGGAACAGCACTTTTATTGCTTCTGACTCATCCCCTCGCTAGGCGAATGCCCTCCCCTCCCTCTGTGAGTTTCTGTAAGTGAAGTCCATAAATTCTTTCCTTTCTGAATTAAGTAGAAATTAAAGGCTTGGCAAATTAGGCATGAGAAAGGCGGCCACTGCAGAGCAGGTACGTCACTTCCAGAGGCAAGACCAGGAACAGACATCTTAGAGAAGAACTGAGGCCCCAGAAGCACAAGTCACCTCCTCTTACCCCCAGATAGTTTATTGGACACCCTTCTTTTTTTCTTTTGTTTTTTCTAAGCTAAGAACTAAGAGCAGTTCTGTCTGTTAGCTTTTGGGGGGCAATCAAGTTGAGAAACGGCACAACTCAGCTCTGGAGATTTGTACCCTCAGACTGGGCACTGGAGACAGAGCACACACCCTGTTTTACAAACAGAAAATCTATTGCCTAATATTAGAAATGGTTGCCACACTGGGCCCTATTGTTCTTTAAAACAATAATGGAGGCAAAGCCATTTTTAGCCTGTCAAGGGACAATGGAAATACTCTGTAGATACTCACTGCTCATTTCAGTGAAGGCAGGAACTGTTTTCTATTTAACTCCAGCCATTCAGGTGCCTGAAAAAGATTGTAAAGAAAATAGGTTCCTAGCCTGTAGCCATGGGCTTCTATCAATAGATGGCAAGATCAGACTAGTCCTTTGGCTGGGACTTACTGGTGCCTTTTAGTGACTTGAAAGGCCCAGATTGTCAAAGGCAACTAATTCCCAGTCACTGACATATGAATTTGGTGTCTAACTAGGTCCCATTTCTGGGCAGAAATACCACTTAAAAGTCACCTCTGCCTTCAGGAGTGCACGTTAAACGCAAAGCCCGTGTGATACAGCAGGGGCGCGCAGAGATGCCCATCTTGTTTGGCTATCGGACACCGTGCGCCCACACAAGCACGGCAACCTGCCCGGGAAAGCCAGCCCTGCTGAAACATTTACTTGGATCCTCTTCACATCAGCTGCGAAGGCATTTGCTGAGAATTTCTACCTGACAGGTCGTGTCCAGTACCACCACAGGCTTGTGGCCGTGCACGCGCAGTTTTTAGCACTACGCAGGCTCGGCGGGATTTACTGCGGCAGCGCTTAACTCCCACCCTGGGTGATGGGATGGAGCCAGCTGGAAAAGCACGCTTTGATGGCAGCGCCAGGGAGATGGTTCAAGCTCAGGGACAGACCTGTCCTGAGCAGCAAGTGTCTAGTAGGGCTTGGCAGAACCTAAAAGCTTCCTACTGTAATTCTAAGGCTTATTCTCCCTCTTTGCAACTCTCCCTCTGTGTCACTTTCTTCACATGTCCCATGATCTGTATCCCAGACCTGCTCCGTGGCAAATTCCCACGCAGGTGCCTCTTTCTGTTGTACGTGGTTCCACACCTCTGCTCTTGTCTGACGCTGCGTTTGACACTTGGCAGCGGAGGAAGCCCTGCAGAGCCGAACCGGTTCCTGCCGTCTGCACCCGCTCGTAGCAGGGTTTTACACACAAACTCAACAAGTGATCACAGGAGCACCCCTGCTTGTCTGGAAGTGGGCTGTTCACACTGGCATGATTTTCAGATAAGAAGCTAGATGCCTAAACCCACGTTCAACATGTCAATAAACATGACCTAATTTTAAGCACCTGCCGTTCCCGTGGCCTTTGCAGCGGTATTTAAATGCACAAACTTTGGCACCCAGTGGAGAAGTTTTGGCTCATGTTTCCAGAGCCTCGTAAGGAAGCTCATTTGTGTGCCAT
The DNA here is from genome assembly GCA_013400115.1 of Rhinopomastus cyanomelas. Lineage (NCBI taxonomy): Eukaryota > Metazoa > Chordata > Aves > Bucerotiformes > Rhinopomastidae > Rhinopomastus > Rhinopomastus cyanomelas. Next base: position 371,290 of record VXBP01003022.1, on the reverse strand, counting down.
TATTTTAAAGGCGTGAACACTGTGACCTGAAAGCAGGCTCTCGGGCTCACCAGCAGTCCTGGACAGAACATCGGAGCTGCTGATAGAGAGATACTCTCTTTGCAGGAGGATGCCGTTGGCAATGCCAGGTCAGGAGGTGTGATGGAAAGCAGCCCCCCAGACTCACCTGGTGTCATTGTCGAGCTACTTTTAAATGAAGGTTTTACCAAAATAAAGTTGGTTGACAAAACTTTTAAGGCTGGGCAAATTTATTTAGGCTTCTGCCAGCATTTAACACGATCATTGTGCTTTTTCACCAGGAGAAGACTTATAAATGCAACTGTAGAAGAGAAAGCGTCCTGAGACGACTGGTTTTGTAGCCAGACCCCTCATTTTTTACAATTAAAATGGTGAAAAGTTGAAGCAAGTTGCCCAGAAAGGCAGTAGAGGCCCCTTTACTGGAAACATTCAAGGTCAGGCTGGATGGAGCTCTGAGCAAACTGGTCTCTTTACTATATCCCTACTCATTGCATGGTGGTAGGCCTAGATGAAGAGGAGGCTCCTCTGTTGGCCTTCCAGTATCTGAAGGGGCCTACAAAAAGGTTGGGGAGGGGCTTTTTAGGATGTCAGGTAGCGACAGGACTGGGGGAATGGAGCAAAGCTGGAGATGGGCAGATGAAGAGTGGGTGTGAGGAGGAAGTTCTTCACTGTGAGAGTGGTGAGAGCCTGGAATGGGTTGTCCATGGAGGTGGTGGAGGCCCCATCCTTGGAGGTGTTTAAGGCCAGGCTGGATGGGGCTCTGGTCAGCCTGATCTAGGGAGGGGTGTCCCTGCCCATGGCAGGAGAGTTGGAACTGGATGATCCTGTGGTCCTTTCTAACCCTGACTTATGACTTGGTCTAGGTGATACTTCTGTGGCAGGGGGATTGGACTGCATGATCTCTCGAGGTCCCTTCCAATCCCTAATGATTCTATGATTCTATGGACACAAGGAAGACATGTTTTTATAGAGAGAACAATCACTCACTGGAAGAGCATTCCTAGAGATGGAGCAGAGTCCCTACCACTGGAGGCTGCCAGGATGCACTTGCACAGGATGCTAGATAATCCGGTTAAATTAAATTTAGCCCTTTCCCACAAAAGGCTGGACCAGTCTTTCAAGAACTTCCAACCTGGGCTTTTCTATGTTTCTATGGTCCTAACTTGCAGGCACTAAGAAAGTCTGGTTACTTGATTAATGAGTTTTAAAAAACCTGTAGAGCAAAACTCAACCGGAATAAGGAAGAGGCAGAAATGTCCTGAGTTCCGTGTTACTGATTTATCAGCTCAAGGGGCCAGACAATTTTTTACTATTATTCCTTTCTCCTTGTGGACTGTGTGTCACAGATTGTTTGTTTCCAGCAGATATTGTTCCTGGTACCAGTGTCTAAGTAGCACAGGTCTGCTTGAGCAGGCAGTTGCTACTTAGAGCAGAAATGGAGGACAACTAGTATGAGGGTGGATGTGTAGGAGCCACTTTTGCAGGCCAACACGGAGCTGCAGCCCCTGGACCCTGGGGAGTGATGGTGAGGGGAGCAATGGCTTGGAGAGTGGCACATGCCTCCAGACTCCATGGCTACTGGAGAGATGTGGCCGTGGGGAAGGGGTTCACATCCTACCACTGTGTTTTGCAGCCCGGTGAAAAGACCAGACTCATCCTCAGTGGCTGGCAGGCTGGATGTGAAAGGATCCCACTGCTCCCTGGACCCCCACGCAGGGATGGAGACCACTGGTAGAGGTAGAGGAGGTCAGAGACAGAAAGGAAGAAAGCTGTGACTCCCCTAACCGCATCAGGAGAATTTAACAGAGCTTTAGCACCGGAGAAGCCTCTGGTAGAGCACAGGGGCTGGTGCAGCACAGCAGTGCCATTCCTTCCACGCCTTCAGAACCCAGTTTTGTCATCACTTCTTCCAACTCCCTTGCTTGTCTTCTAAAGGAAAAAGGCTCTTCTCTGACACATCCACAGCAAGATGTTCTCTGGAAGCTGCCTTTTGCTGATTCCACCCTGGAATACCAACACATAGCAGCCTTTGGGAACAAGCTACAAGAAGAAAAGCTCAGTGCTGGATTAAAACCACTTTTGGCAAGAGATAAAAGACGCTCTCAGTCTCTCTCGCCCCATCTCCCTCACACACACAAAACAAACCTCTCAGGGGGACAACCCATTACAGTTCATCTCTCCTCTGGGCTGTCAGAGACACTCACTGGCACAGGCCGTGCAGGTGTGTGCCTTGTACCAGTGTAGCCCACAGCAATTGGCCTTCTTGTTCTACAAGAAGGCTAATACATAACGATGCACAAGCACAATCAATGTTTTTATCTGAAATGAGTTTCCTCTGGTCTCCTGCACTGGAATGACCGAAGCAAATTCTCTGATGTTTCATGCTGTTCCCAGAAAGTTCAGGATTTGGGGAAATTTGACAGGACAGACATAATCTTTACACATGGCTGGATGTATAAATGCAGACATGGGTGGGAAATACTAAACGTATTTAACTTAGAAATTGAGTTTCTGTTTACAAAGGGAAAGTCATGCTTGACCAGCCTGGTAGCATGTTATGAGGGCATGACCAGGTGGATGGATGATGGCAGAGCAGTGGACATGGTCTGTCTCAACTTGAGGAAGGCATTTGACACAGTCTCCCACAGCATCCTCACAGCCAAACTGAGGCAGTGTGGCCTGGATAACCGGGTAANTGTGTCCAGTTGTGGGCTCCTCAGTACAAGAGTGATGTGGAGCTGCTGGAGAGAGCCCAGTATAGGGCAATGAGAATGATGAAGGAAGTGGAGCATCTCCCTTATGAGGAGAGGTTGAGGGAGCTGGGTTTCTTTAGCTTGAAAAAGAGGAGACTGAGGGGTGACCTCATTAATGTCTATAAATATGTGAAGGGTGGGTGTCAGGAGGATGGAGCTGGGCTCTTCTCAGTGGCACCTAGTGATAGGACGAGGTGCAATGGTTGTAAGCTGGAACATAGAAGGTTCCACATCAATCTGAGAAGGAACTTCTTCCCAGTGAGGGTGACAGAGCACTGGAACAGGCTGCCCAGGGGGGTTGTGGAGTCTCCTTCACTGGAGATGTTCAAGGCACGCCTGGATGTGTTCCTGTGTGACTTGGTCTAGGTGATCCTGCTGTAGTAGGGGGATTGGACTAGATGATCTTTTGAGGTCCCTTCCAGTCTGTAATGATTCTATGATTCTATGATTCTATGATATGAAATGCAGAGCTACTAATTGTGTATCATCTTAACCATTCCACTGCTGCTGCAAGTGGTGATAAAACTAGCCAGAGCATGGATAATGAAGTTGAAGAGAAATCACACTGGAAGGTAACCTGAAGAAGTCACTAGATGTCCCTCGACAGATACCACAGCGCACGTTTTATCAGTTGCAACTGAGTAGCCCAGCACAAATGCAAATATTTGCAGCCAACCCAGGATTAAATATTTGTTCTGTAATCAGGTGATTGGTGTCAGGTTTTCATGGCAGCTGTGTAAATCCAGGCTACCAGGGCTATTGAGAATGGGAGGCTGCACCGTGGTCGTGTAGAAAATGCTGTGTTGACTTGAATTGATTATACAAAACACTGGGACCAGTAGGGGGGATTTTTCTGCAGTTATACATGGCTCTGATGTTGGAGAAGGATTGAAAACAAGCTGGGATGAAAAACAGTGGTTTGAGAGCCATTCTGATCCAGTACATGCTTTGGGTTTGTTAGCAGCTGAGCTGTGACTGTAAAAAGCCTGTTCCTCAGGCTCACGCTAGCAGCTTCAGCTTCCTCAGGCAACAACAGATCAAAAGGACTATAAATACTTAATAGATGCCCTGGGTCCATGGGGCAGGCTGAGAAATGTCACAGGCTGTCATCAGGGGGGATGTGTGTTCTGTTCTACTGGGAGGGAGCTGGATGTGCTCCTGCATGGCATCACCTCTTGGTGGTGCCACAGAAGGTGTGAGGGATCCTAGGTGGAGAGATGCGACCTGGGCAGAGGCTGCTTAGACCAAACCTGCCACCAATAGGGACATTCAAGCAGCCCCAGGCTCAAATGCACCTCAGATGTAAGTGAGAGGCAGAGGCATCCTCAGCCCATGTGTTTGAACTGGTTTCTCTTTCATTATGGCCGAGTCCTTCTAAGTGAGCTAAGAGCAGGCAAGAGCTTTGAGTGGGCAGAATTCAGTCTGCTCACAAATGTGTCAGAAGAGGGGGACTTAAGAGTGGCTAGTGATTTGTCCAAAGCTAACTGATGTGAGATACAACCTAAGTTTGTAAGAAGCAGAGTTGGCATGTCAAAGCAACTTTTATGATGGTTGAAATCCTCCAGATGTTGCCATCAGTTACTTCACGTCAGCTTTTGGGCCAAAGTCAGAGAGCAGGAGGAGTATTTCAGTCACTTCTCTGAACATTTGCACCAGAGAAATCAAAGAGGTCTGCAAGTTGTACAAAATTATTAGACCTTTATGTCATCATCCCCAAACTGTTGGGCAGCCACACGTCAAGGTGCTTATAAAGAAGGTTCTTTTGGTGTCTTTGGGGCCACTACAAGGCCAATGCAGTCACCGCACTTCTGATCTACCCCAGGATGCTGTTGGTCTTCTTGGCCACAAGGGCACATTGCCGGCTCCTGGCCATCCTGCTGTCCATCAGGACCCCAAGGTCCCTTTCCCCTACACTGCTCTCCAGTAGGTCAATCTGACTGTGGTAAATCCAGCTGGGGCTGTACATCACCGAGCAGACCTGGAGAACACAACCGTGCTGCTCCTAGGTCCATTTGCCCAGCACACCCAACCCTCTGAGGCTTCTCCTGGTGCTCAGGCTGTAGCCAGCATGCAGTGCAGGGCTATGTGATGCAGCTCTCCATCACCAGCTAGTTCCCTTCCCCCTCTAGAAGGGAGACTGAGGGGTGACCTCATTAATGTCTACAAATATTTGAGGGGTGGGTGTCAGGAGGATGGCACTGGGCTGTTCTCGGTGTCATGTAGTGATAGGATGAGGGGCAATGGTTGTAAGCTGGAACAGAGGAGGTTCCACATCAACCTGAGAAGGAACTTCTTCCCAGTGAGGGTGACAGAGCACTGGAACAGGCTGCCCAGGGGGGTTGTGGAGTCTCCTTCACTGGAGATGTTTAAGACCCTCCTGGATGAGTTCCTGTGTGACTTGGTTTAGGTGATCCTGCTGTTGCAGGGGGATTGGACTAGATGATCTTTCGAGGTCCCTTCCAATCCCTAATGATTCTGTGATTCTATGATTCTATGATTCTCCTTCCCCTCCCCTCCCCAGCCCAATGCAAATGTGTTGCTCATTTATTCTGATGTTGTGTTCAGTTTATCTCACACTTTTCTTACCTTTTCTTTTCTGACCTCATTGCAGATTCTTGTGATCCGAGTGCAGAGGTGTTGTGTGTGACTGAAGGGAGGAAAGTGACAGAAATTAAGAGCCCTACTCAGGGGGGCAGCAGGAACCCATCTCCCTCAAGGGCATCTGGAGACCTGCTTTGAGTTTTAGGAGCCCAGAGGACTCTGAACCTTGTGTAGAAACACAGTTAATAAATAAAAAATTTAGTGTAAAGCTGCGATGAAGACAAGACATGAGTGTAAATTAGAAGCTTAAATCTCAACAGCTCTTAAGATCTGGGGCAGATATGTCTGACTGTAGTAATGCCATGTCAATGCTGCTTGTAACTAGTCTTAATCTCCGCTGCACTCGATGCCTCAGCATCTACAAAGGGCAGTCTCTGCATTGTAAAGCTGAGCTGACACGACCAGAGGAGCCCGAGGGGAAGGCATGAAGGCAGGATCAGATTTTCTGGGGGGAAGAGCCACTAGAACAACTCACAGCCTGGTTCCTAGTGAGCAGACTTTCCTAAGGGCTAGGAAGACACACATCTGAGAAGCCATTTGGAAAGCAGCCCACGCTGTGCCTTGCTTGGCGGGTCCTGCCGTTGGCATCATCGTTGCTCGGCATGGCAGGACCAACTTAGCCAGAACTGAACTGGGATACTGGTGCTGTGGACCGTGGTGGAAACTGCTGAATTCAGAGATGTTATTGAAAATATTATTGGCTGAGGAATATTTGACAAGAACTGGGGAGAGTGACTCAGATTGATTGTGGGGGGAGTTTTTGAATGTTTTTCTAGATATTGTGGGGCTTGTTGTGGAAAAACTCTTAGCCATGTGTCTACCAGATATGAGTAGAGTGGAGACTGCGTTAAAGTGCCAGGTTGTCCTCTGCAGAAAGTTAATAAAAAGAAGGAAGTGAAGGAGTGCTCATTATTTTTAATGACTCTGCTTTCCAGCAGCGTGCCCGTATCTCCCTGCCTTCACATTCTGCCTCTTTCAGTTCCTTACAGCCGCTCCGCAGAATGACGGCTTTGTTCTAAGGCACCGGCTTCATCAAGAGGCCCCTGGCCCAGCCTGGCCAGGCTGTTCATCACAGCCTGGCTGCCAGGAGGAGGATGCTGAGGAGAGGCGGATGCACGGCGAGTCCGGCCCGGATGCAGTGCGCTGCTACAAGCCATGAGCAAAGCTGTCAGCGGAGTCTGTTCAGCAGTGCTTGGTGCCTGCCTACGCGTGTTCTCTGTGTGTTCTCTGCACGTGGCTCTTACAGGCTCCGTTTGACGTGAAGCTCCCTGCCAGTGAGTATCTGCTTTATTAACTGTAACACACAGGACATGTTCCGCAGGTCAGAAGATGGGTGTCAGCTGGAACATAGGAGGTTCCACATCAGTCTGAGAAGGAACTTCTTCCCAGTGAGGGTGATGGAGCACTGGAGCAGTCTGCCCAGGTTGGTTGTGGAGCCTCCTTCACTGGAGATGTTCAAGACCCGCCTGGATGTGTTCCTGTGTGACTTGGTCTAGGTGATCCTGCTGTGTCAGGGGGATTGGACTGGATGATCTTTCGAGGTCCTTTCCAATCCCTAATGATTCTATGATTCCATGAAGCCTCACGAGTGTGCGATCCAGAGGATGGCACCAAGCGAAACACCCAGAGCGCTCAGTTAACTCTGCAGGCTCCACGCGGGAGGCAGGGAGGACATCCGAATGCAGAAGCTGCATTTGCAGATGTGAGGAGCAGTAGGTGTCTCAGCAGCCTCAGCTGCAATATTCCGTGCTGTGGCTCTCTCAATCTAAAGCTCTTGGAGGAACTCAACGCCTGCACTACAGATAGGATTTTAGAGCACTATGGTTGCGACGATTTCTTTGGAAACAAGGCTGTGTCTTTGCTAGGGCTCAGAGGAATCACCAAAAAGGAGTCTGCAGCCAGGCCCGAGGGTCTTTCCAGGCTTCTTTGCTCCTGTTCCTCACAAGTTCATTTGCTAGCAGATCTGGTTGTCATGCTTGACCTCCTCTTCTTGCTTATTGATGGTTGTTGGCCCTGCAGCAAAATCTGCGTCACGCATCTCTGTCCCAAGTAACATGAGTGCAGGAGTCCTACACACCACGGGGAACCCACCGCCATGGCTTGTGCTGCAGCAGGGGATGCAGGAAGGCCTCCAGAGCTGTGGGCACAGCGGGAGAGCCTTTCCCGAGGCTTCTGCTCCCAGGCTCAGCTGCTGCTCCTGGGCTTATGGAGGCTCATGGGGAACTGAACTGAGGAGATTCACATCCCCAAGGGCCTTCCAGCACAAACGGTGTTCCTTTGGGGCATCAGCCCTCAAGACCAGCTGGGCCAACGGAAGGAGGATCGAGTTTTCCCGGGGTCGGAGCAAGGGTTGGGCGAGGTGGCAAGGACCTGGTGCTGATCCATTGAATTCTAGGAACAGCAGACTGGCTGATACTTTGAATTTTCTTATCTTTTACGAGGCCAAAGTTATTTGTGTTCTAAACCCACATTTTTTAATCCAGGAAATGAAAACTGTGACCAGAGGGGTAGTCCCCTTGTCTGAACACTGGTATGCTGGAGTTTGGAAGAAAGGACTCCGCTGCGATTCTTCCCAACAGCCAGCGGAGGGAAATGAGAGCTTCAAGCAGGGAGAAAGGGTCCATCCTAGTGGGTGGAAACTCAGCACAGAGTCAAGCAGAAGTCAAGCAAAGATTTTTGGGGGGTCTGGTAGGAGTTTGTTTGCTTTCAGCTTTAATAGACACCCAATGTGGCTGTACCCCGACAAGATGCCACAAACAACTCTTCTGGTAGTAAGTTAACAAGAGAAACATTTGATGGATGACTACTGGCAAGCTAATTAGAAGAGATTTACTGGATTGCAGGAAAAACAAAGGAAGGAAATCAAAATGTTCAGGGAGATCATTTAATGTCCTCATCCTGGGAGAGGGGGAGTAACTGGTTTCATTTCCCAGAGGCTAATCCTGCTCTAATTGACTTATTATTGGAGTCCAAAGGAAAACAATCTGTTTGGCCATGGAGAAGGCGTGATTGTGGCTGCTGGCGGGGGGGACACGGGGAGACAATAGTTTGCAGTGTGTGAAATGGCACTGCAGATGGTTAACAGCATAAACACCCTAACTGGGCACAGTGGGGAGAGCTGAGAACACACTCATGAGTCATTTTGACTTGGTGGTTTCAAACATGTTAGACTTCCATGAGAAAAAGCTTAACCTCCCTCCAAACACAGACCAGACGACCAGGGATCACATGTTACATCAAGGTACCTACAGCTTGGTCACGAACAACAGAAGACAAGCTATGTATTTACAAACCAGACGCCGGCCAGCGTGATGCTGGCGTTGTGAGACATGATGCTACGCACGTTGTACAGCAGAGCTCGAAGGACAAAGACGCAGTGAGATTCATAATTCTAGGAGCCAAGCAAGGGCTGAAGAGATTTGCATTTTTCAGCACAGGGAAGATCTGTTGTGCTTCCATTAACACTGGAAAATTACTCTGAGTCCCTAGTTTGCATAATTAAAATACATGGCTAAAAAGGAACTCAAACACGGGCTAAATTACACGGAGGAAACGACATTCAGTTTTGATCATTTTGCTTGACAAGGAGTTTTTGGTGTTAGAAACACACTGAAGATACACCATTACTAAAATAAGAACCATTATGGAATGCCTAGGGGATACAGTTCATTATCCAGATAAACTTTCAAGTAAGCAGACATAAATGCATGCGAAATTGCAATCAGATTCCTGTGGAATTACATACTTCTTCCATAACAGGCCAAATGATCTCATCTCATGACTGTTATTACTGCAACTAGACTGCTTCTCCAGGGAAGCGCGGAAGACACGGGGCACTTGGAGTACGGTTAGGTGGTGTGAGTATCTGGTGAGTGGAGGAAAATCCAGCTGCGTAGAAAAACATCTTCTGCCTCTGCAGCTCAGCTTTAACCTGAGATATGTTTTCTTGCCTGAGACTGGTGGAAGTGCCTTTCCTCCAGAAGGACTTGAAGGAAATGAACAAGTGTTAAAACATGTGAAGACCCTGTCCGATGCTTAATACCTGTGGTTTGGCAATGAAGGTGTGAAAATCTGGTGTCTCCTGCTGGACCAGCTTTTCTGATATTTGGGCCAGGCTTTTCAAGTTGGTTTTTATCAGAGTATTTCCAAAGGGAGGCTGTTAAAAAAAATAGCCTAAAGTTAGTGGACCAGAAATACTGGGAACACTTCTGCCAAGACTCGAAGCTCTTCTCGGTGACTGGGTGAAACGTTTGACCTGCAGTTTGTCAGGGAGGGTCTGCAATCCTAACAGCTACTCCAGAACCACGTTTCCTTGTCCCACAAATGAAGAAATGCACCTGCACGTTTTCTAAAGTACTCTGAAGCTAGGAAATTTTAGAAATTGTAGAAGTCCTTTGAAACTTTGGCCTCACTGCAAACTTTTTCATGAGGAGGAACCAGCTGTTGCATCACATAGTAAAGATGTCATAGAAGTAGAGGTAGAGAGAGAAGCCCTCAGAGAAGCCAGTGCATTTCTCACTTATTAAGATGCTTCCCTGATTTTCAGTATAATTTAGTCTGTTTCAGCCACATGGTTCCTGCACATTTCCTTTGAAACCTCTGTAATCCTTTCTGGCAGAGGTCCAAGACAATACCGTCTAGTCGCATCTGCGAACAGCATCCTAGGAAAGCAAAAACATCCCGGAGCCGTAAAGAAAACAAAAATAGTAAGTTATCATTGAAGGGCTTGAATAAAAACCAGATCAGAGATAAGAGAAGGTCCTCACTGATCGACTTGGGCAATATGGAGAGGAGGAGAATGATGGTCCCAGCCTACCTCATGTCTAGGGGAGAGGAGGAATGTCCTTTGTCCAGCCTCTGGGACTCATCAACCCTGTTTCTGGTGGGCTTGTGTTTCATGGCTGACTGACTTTTTTAACTCAATTATAATAGGAACGAGGCATGAACTCTCTCCTCAGTGGAATCCGTCCAAGAGAGGGAAACTGCAACTGAGAAGTCAATTATTTGGAGATTAATAAGGCAAAGCCCTGAAACGTGCTTTCTGCAGAGTAGGACCCACCAGTTGCTACAGGATCATTTGTTTCCCCAGGAGAGGACTCCAGCACAAACAAAGCACACAAACTCCTCGGTCATGGACCAGTGCTGGAGGTCCAGCAAGGGCTGAACACTGAGCAAACACCTTGAGTGCAGTGTGGGACCTCAAGGACCAGAAAGCTGGCAGGTCCATGCAGTGCAGAGACACGTGCTGAGGTCTCAAAGCATTGCAGCCACATCAGCATAGCGTCCTGCCTGGCCTAATTAAAGAAGCAGAGCTAATTAAGCTAGGCACAATGACATATTGATTAGATGGTGGAGACACAGCCCTGACATCTAGATGGGTTAGTGGGATAACACGGACTTGGGTTGCCTGTTACCCAGATAAGCCAGAGCCTTTACTCTCTGGGACGGTAAGCGTGGTGCTGCCTTCGCACAGGCTTTAGCGCTGCATTGTGCTTTGGTTTTCTTCTGTATTACCCAGAACTCAGCAGTCATCTCCCTGTTTTGTGGGCACAGTTCCTGAAGTAAGATTAACTTTGTCTCCAGGGGTCACTTCCCAGCCAGCAAACCAAAGGCTGTGGAGGAGAACAAAAACAAGGCAAAGAGAGGAAAAAAACAGTCAGGCAGTGTTGCAGACCTTCAGTTTAACACAGGAAAACTTTTCAGGGGTTTTTATGGGGAAATGCACAAACCCACAGATTAGGGTTTTTTGTGTTTCCAAGCCCTCTGTATTTATCTAAGTATAGGGAGCTGACAGTTTGCCTGATGGGGGCTGACCCTAAACATACAGATCATTGCACAGATCCACTTCACATCCTACCCTGCACCCAGCAGAGCTGTCATCCCTGTAGGTGATAGAACAGTGACAGTGACCATGGGTAGATCCATCCTCCTGGCAGTTCTTTTGTGTCACCTCTGTTTGCCACTTCCATTCTCATCACCTAGGACACTTCAAAAGAACAGGCGTATTTTCTTTGCCTAAATGTTCTGGAGGGGCTGTGAGAATGTTCATGTTTATGGGTCTGCGTAGCTGGGAAATCAGATCTATCTTCACACCACGCCGCAACCATTCCGAGCAGCCTGTTTCGAGGCGAAGTGAATCCCTAGATTCAAGCAGGGCTGAGAAGAAAAGAGAATATTTTATTATCTCTGAACTCTCTGATCAAAGCTTTTCTCCCTCTGCAGAGAAAACAATGAGTGATGTGGAGCAGGCAGAAAACCTGATGTTCACCCAGGGCTGCGTTTGCCTGCACTGCTGACCTCGCTCCCATCAAAGAGCGAGCAGCCTCTCAGCTGGCACCCGCATTTATCAGACTGCTTACGGCTCTACGTTTTCCTTCTAAGTCTGTGAAGAAGCGCGAAGGGACTGATGAAGCAAAACGCCTTCCCGTGCCCGGAAAAGGCGTCCGGGCGGCTCCGCTCGCGAGCAGACAAGAGGGGGCACTCGCGCAGCGCCGGGCGGAGGCTCCGCTTTGCGCCGCCGCCGTCGGGAGGGACCGTCTCTGAGAGGGTCCTTGTTCGGAAAAGCTGCAGGAAAAACACCGCCTTAACACAACCCCGTAAAGAAGCGGAGAATTTCGCTGAGAGAACCAAAAAGGAGTTGTGTGGGGGATGTTGGAAGACATCCTGGTGCCCCTTGCTGGGAAGCCTGACTCCGCGTACCAGCCTGGGTGGGAGGGCCGGTTGCTGCAGAAGCAGAGGTGGAAGCAGAGCTCTTGTGGGGGCGAAGGAAAGGCTGGCTCTGAAGTGTAGTCCACAGCAGTGAGCTAAACCCGGCCTGAGGCCCCTCGCAAGCTTCAGGGTAATGAAAAACGGCAGGACAGAGGCTGAGAATAGCTGTCAGAGATGCTGCTTGTAGGGCAGTCCTTATTTTACTAATGAAACCGTTTGGGCTGCCTGCACAGGGTCACACAGGAAAGTTAAATAAATCAGTCTGCTAAAGGTGTGAAGCCAATTTATGTAAGTTAGAGCGTATTAAATCTCCCTGTGAATAGTTTCATTCAGGGTAAATAGCCTTGGATTACTAGAGCTTAATTTTCTAGATTAGCAGAAACAAAATATGTTTTGATAGCAAAGTAAAACAAGATGGAGGGAGAATAAACATCCAGTTGGTAAGTTAGTCCTGCATCTATGGTCTGCCTTTGTTTGTAGCAGCAGAAAATCCAGAGCCACTCAGACCGAAAAAACAAAGCTCATCGTGCATCATAAGCACCACGTAGTCACCTCGGCTGCAGAAGGCTGTGAGGAGCAGAGCGCGCTACGGCGCCCTAAGTGCAAACCTCACCGGGTTTGCTGTGCCCCTGCCAGGCCCTCTTGCTGCCCACGTTTCTCTCAAAGGCACCCTGACTGGAACAGAACCATGTTCCTGCTGCAAAGAGCAGAGTCAATTAACTATGAATTAACTTTTACCTAACACAATTTGACTAGATTACTGGATAGTGTTATCAGCAACATGAGTAATTCCTTTGTTAAAAACTGCATTCATTCAGTCAGCTGAGCAAAACATCAGTCAAAAACTCTGCCTTGCTCAGAAAACTTTCCTTTCTGTTCCCTTAGCTCACCATCAGGCTATCCTCAGATTCTTTTTGTGTCAGTAAGATGAGTCCCATTTGCATCTTTTTCATTTTTGTATGCTTCCCCATTGGTCTCTTCATCATCCCCAGCTCTTCAAGAGGTTTACTCTGCTGTACCAGCAAAGAAGGTGGTTGGCAGATCAAGACGGTTTCTTCTCCCCTTCTACTCTGCACTGATGAGACCACATCTGGAGTATTGTGTCCAGTTCTGGGGCCCTCAGTTCAAGAGGGATGTGGAGCTGCTGGACGGAATCCAGTGTAGGATGATGAAGGAAGTGGAGCACCTCCCTTATGAGGAGATGCGGAGGGAGCTGGGTCTCTTTAGTTTGGAGGAGACTGAGGTGTGACCTCATTAATGTCTATAAATAGTTGAGGGGTGGGTGTCAGGAGGATGGAGCCAGGCTCTTCTCAATATCATCTAGTCATAGGGTGAGGAGGTTCCATGTAAATATGAGAAGGAACTTCTTCCCAGTGAGGGTGATAGAGCCCTGGAACAGGCTGCCCAGGGGGGTTGTGGAGTCTCCTTCACTGGAGATGTTCAAGACCCACCTGGATGTGTTCCTGTATGTCTTGGTCTGAGTGATCCTGCTGTGTCAGGGGGATTGGACTAGATGATCTTTCGAGGTCCCTTCCAATCCCTAATGATTCTATGATTCTATGCTACGACTAAATACGTGAAAGAAAAACAAGGTAATTGGCTGAGGTGGGTATGAGCTTGTAGACACTAGTTTGTGAAGTGTACCTTCTTCACAAGGCAACCCAACTTAGGAACATCATCAGTTCCTCACTGCAGTGTTGTGGACTGCTTGCTGAAAACAAGACTGGGATTTTTCCAAGGAAGTCAGTTTCACTTCAGAAGCTTGGTACCAAATCATTGCCTGAGGATGAAATTAGATTAGACAAGGAAATATTGTACAGCACACACGTGAGAGCACTATGGCCTTGCTCTTCTAATTAATGGCCATATCAAAATGGATTTTTCATTTAATTGCTCTGTTGTTGAAAACGAAGTTGGAACTGGATGATCCTGTGGTCCCTTCTAACCCAGACTGACTGCATGACTGGATCTAGGTGATCCTGCTGTGGCAGGGGGATTGGACTAGATGATCTTTCGAGGTCCCTTCCAATCCCTAATGATTCTATGCTCAGGGATTTCACTTTAAAAAAAAAAATAGAGAAAATTCCTTTTTGCAGAGAAAATGCAAGTTGAAATTAGATTAGTGACATTACCAAACCCAGATGTGGCCTAAAAGGTTACAGAACCTCAAGATCCATGATCCTATCCTCTAGCTGAGTGGCAATACAAAGACTGATTAGGTACCCTGTAGAAAAACGAAGGCATTACTGACAACATGGATCATGTGACAAAACCATAAGCAGTATGAAACCCAGGAATCTTGTCATGGTTAAGCAGTCTAAGAAGAAAATCATTCTCTCCTGAAGCCACCATTTTCTCCCTAGTAAGTTGGCAGGCTTACTTATCCGATATGTAGAAGAAAACTTGGTTGAGTCCTCCAGGCTGCATCACACCACATAACTGATAATTCAGCTGTTTTCCACCCTTTTCCTCTAACAGTTTGGTGGTACCTTCATATTCGTTGTTGCAGACTCCCGTTGCCCCAAAGGCAGAGTAAACGATACCAGAAATGCTCTTCACTTCATTGGAAGGAAGCAGTATTTGAAATTAGAAGGGCACAGTGTGTGAAGTTTATTGGTGAACGAATTCTTTGGGCATTCTGGCAGTGAGCTTGCTCCTGGATTCAAAGAAAATTCACCAAGTCCAGGAGCCAACTGTTTCTCAAATCATCTCCTTCAGACCCAGGCAGAACCCTTCAAAAGGCTTTAGGGGGTCACTGACTGAGGCGTCAGTGGCATCTCTACGATAATCCAAGAGCAAGGCCACACTGAGCAGTCAGGAGGCTCTTTCCTACAGAAAAGAAATGACATTTACTGAAACAAATCTAAGGGATAAGGTTAAGAAACCCAAACAGGACAAAGCCCAAAGCCTTAGCTTTACAAGACTGAAGTGACTTTCCTTACCCCTGCAAATACCTGCAGGAAATCAACAAAATAACAACATATTTTACTTCTTTTTTTTAACTTTTTTCTTGCTTAGCAGCAGTTAGTTGCCATTTAAAGCAAAGATGCTTTAGAAACTGTGACAGCCTGCAGACAGTTCTCACCTAGGGTTTGTATTCCTGCTTCTGGGCAGCCAGCTTTCTGGGATGCTGTCTTCAACTTGTGCAAAGGTTTTCCATTGACTTCTTCACTCAGCCACAGCCCTCCTGGTCCTAAAGGCACCATCTTCTGCTCTTCTAATTGCACAGCACTGGCCCGATGTTTTCAGTGTCACAAACCCTTTGGTTTCCCCCAGTCTATCAGTGTGTTTGAGAAGTTAGCAGAAACGCAGACACAGCACAGCACTCGCCAGCCTCCCTCAGGAGCTGGTGGCCCTGTGAAGCCATGCCCTCATTGCCTCATGGATCCACACTGAGAAGCAATCTGACTTGTCCTCCTTCTAGTTACTCAGTCACCTAACTTCAAGAGTAAGAGAAGGAAGTTTGCAGAACATTGTGCATGTGCTCAAGCTCAAGGCCCCGGAAGGTTGTCACCGTGCAATCAGGAGTCCTCAGAAGTCCTCAGACTTCCGTTAAAGGGAGGTCAAAACCCTTCAGCAGAAAAGTAACCCTAAAAGGTGCCTGGAATCCTGAACAGGAAAGCTAAATATCTGTGTAGGAAAGACAACACCTTTTTACCTAAGAAGTGCTTCATGGTAAATCCCTGAAAACTCACAGGCAACCAGCTGCAGAAGAACCATGGAAAGTCCTGCAAGATACAAGACATTGCGAGTGATCTGCTTGCAGGTAGAGCTTAGCTTTACTCAACCCCTTCCAGCATCACCCTACATAACAGACCCCTCAAATCTTACATTTACTCCCATGCAGTTTTGTACTACGTTACAAATTAGACAGGTTTTAAGGAATTAATATATGGAAGAGAAAAAAAGGAAACAATTAAACCCTTAAGAATAAGACAAATACCTCCAATATTAAAAAAAAAAATAAAGAGTTATGCATATTTGCCCTTAAACAACAGGAGAAAACTCATAACACTGCACATAATATTTTAAAACCTGCTAGGAAAGCAAACCAAGAAGGGCGAGGGCAACACATTCAATTTCCTCAAGCAGCAGCTGAAATAGGCTCTGAATTAATCAGGATCCTTAGAAACTCTAATGAGAAGGGACTGATGGAAAACAGCTGCACCCCAATCCCTGTAAAAACCTTCAAAAAGAAGGGAATTAAGTGATAATGGTGGTGGAAGGGCATATCATCATAGGATGGTCTCCTGCTGCTACAAAATGCCAGAGCAGAACCAAGTCCTTTTCCAAGGGGAGATGATGAGTCTCAGCCTTGTTTGCAGTTCCTGGACTCGGTTTTCAGGCTGTGGTGACACAGCTCTCACGTGACCTGACTTTCAGTCATGCTGAGCACTGACAGTAAGAGCATTTGGTTCTAGTATTTGTCAAAGGTGGTGTTAGGAACATCTGCTCTGCTTGAGGAGAAGGATGTGTGTCCAAAGTACAGCTCTGTACTTGAGGGGAATGGGGGGAAAAGTTCAGTGCATGCTGACCATGAAGTGCTGAAAGGTCTTCACTACCACAGACTCAATCAAGTTAACTCATGGTTCACTACTGGTGATCGAGATAGCATCCCACAGAGAGGCAGGATATGAGTTGATGTCTCTCAAGAAACCAGTTGTCTGCACAAAGGGCCATTTGTAGAGCAGCCAGAGATGACACTTAACAGGTTTTAACAGTGTTTCATCAAAAACTGTTTGGCAAGCCGAATGCTGTAACAAGGTGATGCTTTACCAAGTCTGTAGTTGATGGAAAGAAAGAAAAATTACTATTTTATGATCCTTCCAAAAGTGTGGTTTGATTTTTGACCGAATACCAGCTGTTCAGAACTCTCACTCGGAAATGTGCTACAGCATCAGAGCTGCTGCTTCTCGCGTAACCCAAGTCATCAGGAGAAGAAATGATTTTTGGGTAGAAGACATTTAATACACAGATGCTCATCTAACATTCCTAGTGAAGCTCAGATATTTAGACTCATACAATACTTTGGGTTGGAAGAGGCGTTCAAAGGTCATAGAATCATGGAATCATCAAGGTTGGAATAGACCTTGAAGATCATCAAGTCCAACCATCAAGGTCATTTATTCCACTCTTCCTGAAGTGAACAGGGACACTTTTAACTTGATTGGGTCCCACAGAGCACCATTCAACCTGATCTTAGTATCATAGAATCATAACCCAGACTGACTGTATGACTTGGTCTAGGTGATCCTACTATGGCAGGGGGATTGGACTGGATGATCTTTCGAGGTCACTTCCAATCCCAAATGATTCTATGATTCTATACAATTATTATGGCTGGAAAGGACCTCCAGGATCATTAAGTCCAGACCTCATCCCAACATCTCCCTAAACCCTCGACCATGGCCTCAAGTGCTCTGTCTACTCATTTTTAAACAGCTCCAGGGCTGGTGACTTCACCACCTCCCTGGACAGCCTGCTCCAGTGCCCAAACACTCTCTCAGTAAAGAACTTCTTCCTAATCTTCTTCCCAATCTAAACCTCCCTAATGCAACTTAAGGCCATTTCTGCTCATCCTATCATGAGTAATTTGAGAGAAGACACCAGCACCAGCCTTGCTACAACCTCCTTTCAAGTAGTTGCAAAGAGCAATAAGGTCTCCTCTCAGCCTCCTCTTCTGTACACCAAATAAAGACTGTTCCCTCAGCCACTGCTCCTAGGGTCTATTTTCCAGACCTCTCACCAGCCTCATTGCCCTTCTCTGGACCCACTTCAGCACCTCAATGTCCTTCTTATTCTGTGGCACCCAAAACTGGACCCAGTACTCAAAGTGCAGTCTCACAAGTGCAGAATACAGGGGCACCATCACCACCCTACTCCTGCTGGTGACACCGTTCCTGATCCAATCCAGGATGCTGTTGGCCGCCTTGGCCACCTGGGCACATTGCTGACTCCTGTTCAGCCAGCTGTCACCCAGCACCCCAAGGTCCTTTTCTGCCAGGCAGCTCTCCAGTTGCTCTTCCTCATTCCTTGAATGTCTCCAGCAGTGGGGCTTCTACCACCTCTTTGGGTAACAAATCTAAGTGTATGACAAGGTCTGTCTCACAGTCAGTATGATTTCTGCTGGCATGGACAGTGTGGAGAGACAAAATGAGCACAAGCACTATGGAGGAGCCATCAAGCAAGCCCTCATTCCCATGGGGAAGCTGCTGTCACTGTCTCGGCGTAAGCTCTTGCTTCCTCTGCTCCCTGCCTTGTGCAGTCCCCAAGCCTGTCATTTCCCAGAGCTGCTAAATGTCAAACCCTGAAAACCAATTTGGTGCTACCAACGGATGTAGTGCTGACGAGCCCTTCTGAGGACCCTGTAAGAGCCATAAACTTGTTTGTTTTATTCGAGGTGGGGCTGGGCTTCTAGTGTGATAGAACGATGAGAACAGTCCTGACCAGCAACTCTTCCGATCTCCTGCTCCGACAGCCCCTTTCTCATAGGGCCAACATTACCCACTTACAGATGGATTCATGCCAACTCTTAAAGTGCTGCTTCTTCTTTCAGCACACCAGATGGTACCAAAAATCCAAAATATTTCCTACAACAGCTGTATCCTTGACAACAAAATGAATACGAGCTGAAATGCCGCGGCAGTGCGAGGCCACGAGGACCGGGCTCCTCAGTCTTACGTCCAAGGTGCCGGGGCAGTTTATGGTTAAAAATTAGATCTGCTCAACTCAGTACCGCATCAGTCACGTGACTCTGCCTGGGCTTTCAAAACCAGATGCAAAATTTTGTGCCTTTATAGTTCAACAGCTGGTCTGATAAGAATGTAAAGTACACCTTTCCCTGGAGCTATAATAAATGTGTTAACACTTTCTTACAACCAGCCCTTTCCTACAACTCATCATTTTCTTGCCCCGAGCTCCGTCTTTATGTATTTGATGACATAAATCTTTTAAGCAGGTTTTGACCAGAAGCTAATTTTCCTTACTCCCTGATACCTGGACAATGATATGTGGGGGTTTTTTCCTTTGGTGTTCCAAGTGGAGGAGGGAGGAGGGGGAATACTTTCAGTGGAGACCAAACAAGAAATGCAAATGATCGTGTTTGCAGTTTCCATTTCCTCTAACGCGAATGTGCAGGGTTTGGGTTTTTAACGATCTATTTGTTAGATCGTTAGCTCGATCATTAGACACACAAAGATTCGGTACTTTAAACACTGCGGTGGCTTGGGCGCGCCTTGAGCAGCGAGCGAACACACACACAAAAAACCTCAAGCCGGATAATTTGCCCATCAAAAGGGTGTAGTAGCCAAGCAGTGCAATGAACGCGGTTTTGTTGTCTGTATATGTTTCTACATGCACGTGAACATTGTTCATGGGAGTGTGTGAACATCTGCTGAAAAATTCAGTTACTTAGCAGCTCTGATAAGCAGTAAATAACTGTCTGCTTATCGGTCAAAGAGAGGATGGTCTGGTGGTTATTGACCCTGGACTTATCCTAGGGAGCTCTTGTCCCTCCTCTGTCACAGGTTTGTGAGACACTGAGCCACCTCATCAGGGATCTTCATATCCCAAAGGCCAGAGGCACGTGTGGGAGCTATTTTGGCAACAGATACTAAAACCCCAGCACCTCAGCTCTGGCCATCCTTTTCCCAGACAGGCCTTGCCCGTGGTAGGTGGACATCACCTTCCCAATCTCTGTGTGGCTGTCTTTGGTCTCTGCTAAGTGCCAGTCTCTGCTTTCCCACTGCCTCAGATCACTCCTCTCCTCTCGCAGAGCAATCCCCACCCTCATCTGTGGGGTTCTCTTTCCTCCAGGCCTCTATTCCTCATTCAGCACAAGCGTGTGCTCGCACAAGGCGTCCAGCATTGAAGTGATGTGGCTGGCTTGGTGCTGCCATGCTGGACGTGGAGGTGATGTGCAAAGAGCTGTTACCTGAGGATGTGGAGCATGATCTGTTTTTAACTATCTTCCTTTTGCACAGCTGCACTGCTGGCTTGTTAGTTAAAATCAACACTCATAAAGCAAAGAGTGAAAGGCTGTGGATGTTTGGAGTATTGATAGAGTGCGTTAATATTTTTTCCAAAATAGACAAAAATTACTTTGGTAAATTAGTTTTTAATTTTTTATTAAAAAATGTGCTGTCTCTGCTCCGAGCTGCATTAAAGACACAACACAGGCTGGAAGAGGAATTAAAACCCATAAATTAGATGGAAGTGGAGAAGGGAGACAGCTCACATTGCTCAGGACTCCCTGCAGGTATCTCACAAAGCCAATCTTCTGCCCTCTGACCTCGCAGAGCACAAGAGGAACGTGGGCAATGGCAATGCAACATGACTTATGAAGACATTTCACTGAAGCAGTGTGAGGGTAGAATTTATGCTAGTTTTGATTTTATTTCAACTGGCACGAGCACTCCCATTTACATTTTTCGAGTGACTAATTAATTATTGCACAAAGGGTGGTTAGTTCTAAATGACATTTTTAGTGTTCCTCTTCTAAACAAATACGTTGTCCAAACTGACGATCAAAGAAGTGTCAAGCAAGTAGAGGTTATTTTATCTAGAAATCTGAATTACCTGTATGGGCATCCAAAGCTGTCTAAAAGGCTCTAGATGTAACAAGGGTGGTAGTTCTCAGCTTCTCCTCACATATGTCCCTACAACACAAAATGGGTGATTTCTACACGCTTGTGGTCACACGAGCAGGATCAGGAGAAGAGGTTCCTCTCTTTTACAGTGAAAACGTAGCTGGTCTTGGAGGTTTAGATTTGTCCTTTCCTTTCGTGCCCTGCCAGAGCCACTCAGGCTGTCCGTGGGCAGCACAGCTCACCTACTGTGAAGGCAGGGTTACCATTAATTCCAATAAAGTAATTTAAATCTAAATTTGGGAAAGACATTCTCTAAAGGACCCATTGCATCTCCTTTAGTTTTGGAGGGAAGTAAATAAATGATCTCCCAACAGGGCCTTCTGAGTTATTCTGCCTTTGGCCAAGATGTACTCTTGGTTGTTTGTTTCCATTTCCATTTGCAAGACCACTACTCACTCTCACACAAATCCCTGTTAATGACACACATCCATAGCTCACTGGAAGCTAAAGGGATGCTAGTTAAGCTCCAGCTTAGCTGCTGATTTGGAGCCAAATAAACTGAATCTCCAAACCCTGACTCTACCACCTGTTTCGATGCTGCTGGCTAAGCAAACATCAGCCAGCCTGCGCAGGAGATCTTCCCATGTGTAGTACGGCCAGCAGTCTGTACTTAACTCTAGTCAGGAGTAGCTATGGGGCAGAAATTCCCTCAGAGATCACTTATAATTATAAGTTATATCGATTTCATTCCAACGTAAAGCCAAAGAGATCAGAGTAGACAGTGCTGGTGCTTCAAGCTAACCCATTTGCTTTTGCACAAGAAAGAAGACAGCTGAAAAAGGTTAAGAAAAACATTTTAAAGTTGTTTTTTGCCATTTTTCTTGCTGAGACTCCGTTCCCATCTGTGTACTCACTTGGAAAAAACCCCCAGAATAAATTAGTTGATTCCAAGGCTCTGGGCTCACTACTTAATCAAATTCTCAGAAGCCAAAGCCTTTGTTAAAATTACTTCCTTCTTCAGCAATTGTTCTGCTAGCCCAAGAAGAGTGCTCTGCATCTGAGTGATTCCTAGAAGACCATCCGAACTGCCTAAAGTCTGTCCCTGCAAGTCCCTTTCCCAGCCACAGCACATGCATAATCACTATGGCTAACTGATTATTCTGGGAGCGTGTGTGATTCCCAACCTGTCAGATTTTTGTGGTTTGAGATGTTGACATGCAGCTCCCAGCTGAACACTTTCAGCTGTAGGATAAGGCACATAAAGTGAAACAGGTTGAGTTTAGTGCACCTGTTCTCCATCCATCCACCCACCAGGAAAAGAGTCTTTACAGAGTCCAGACAAATCCTCCGTAGACTCCCAGAGGTGAAAGGCAGTGAATGAAGTCACTCTGCAATATTTTATTTGCTGCTAAGATACTGCAGGGTCGCAGGAAAGCTGACACCAGGATAGGTTACACAGGCACCCCGGGACAATGCTCAGGAAGCAATGAACACCACCCAAACACTTTTAGTGCATTAATAGCTGAGCTCCACACGTTTAATAGCTTGCCCTTCGTCAGAAAGATTTATGGTGCTTGATAAGAGAACGGTGCGGCAAAGGGGCTGCGCTGCAGGAGCGCGGTCCTTGGGGTGGCGTGCAGCGACGTCGCTGCAAGAAATGATCTTGCTCTTTTACTGAAGTGAGCGCTCATAAGCTTTCTGAGCAATCTGGATAGTCAAAGAGAACTGGGCTGCAGGTCAGCGCACACCACGTCTGATGAGCAAGTATGGAGTCTCCAAGCCCTGTAATCTTTCTTCTGTGGCGTGATGGAGGCCCCAGCATCACCCAGCCATTTACTTTTTTTATCTGTCCTGAGTCAGATGGTCACCATCTTTCTGCTGTCCCTGGTCTCAGAGTGCAGCCATAACTTGGGACTGTCTTTTACACTCCTTGGGTGCTTTTCTGTAAATCTAAAATCTATTTTGTACTTTAGATGCCTTCACACAGCCATGGGAGAGTGCAAACTGTAGACAAGACAGTGTCTGTCCATGATGTTTACAGCTTGCTATGGGTGCTTCTTCGTTGAAGGCATTCTTGCTTTTGCTGTTTACTCTGTCGTGCTTTGTGCCAGCACTCACTGACTGCAGAGCCAGGCTTCATTCTCAGCAGTGCCAGAGCACAAATTCCCTTTCTCTGTACCACCAGACCTAGGTAAAAAAAGCCTGTTTGTAGAAAACAACATGCAAGTTGGCAGAGATGAGAGGTACGTGAACATCCCGTTAAGAACTACTCAGGAGTGAAATGTCTTTTCAAACCTATTGAAGTGGGGTAGTTGCCACACCAGGCTCATTCCCACAGGATGAAAGAAAGGCAAGAATATTTATTGCTGGCCAATGGCTAAAAAACATGCAAAAGCATCACTGGCAATGCCCTCTTCAGGTAGGGAATCTGCCTGGGAAAGATCTTTTGAGACACAAAACATCTCAGTTAGAGCAGCAGTTGACCTTGAATGGTGCCTTACTTTCCCCTGCAGCAGGTTAACTCTTCCGGAGAGATTTTCATGCTCTCTAGAAAATTTATTCCTTATTCTTCAGTTTCTTTCTTCTGCTAATGGACTACACTCCACACTTTTTTTAACCACATGTTTAGTCTGGGACCTTCTGAGCCTTGCACCTCAGTAGTCACAGAATTATCTTTCCAGTCACCTTTAGTCCCCCACAGCGACCTTCAGATGTCCTTTAGTCCCCCACAGTGACCTTGAGATGTCCTTTGCCTGGCTAAGGTGATTGCACGAGTGATATATATTTGCAGGTCAGTCTGTGTGAGGATATGGGAGGCAGAGTCTATTCTTATCTCTGTCACTTGGCTTAGTGGGTCACCTTGGAGGAGTCCGTTCCCCTCCTTTGCTTCAGTGTCCTCATATGTAGGAAGAGATATTTAATGTTTCTTGATAAAAAGTAATTAGCTAAGCTGTAACACAATTTCCCTACCTAGTTATCTGTCAGGCTACTGTCTGCTCAGGCTATGTGCTCTCACAGTAGCAGGTGCACTGAGGAGCTAGTTATCTTCCTTTCTTTTTTCTTAGCCTCTCTTTGTGCCTTTTACCCCCCATAAAAATGGACTGTAATTGTCTGTCCACCCGAGGTCCTACCGTAGCTCCTTTGGTAAGCAAACCCAAACAAGGCAACTAATGGCATTAGAATTTTAATGTTTAGCTTCCAAGAGAAGATTGATTCTTGAAGCAATGTGATGTTTTAAGCAATGTGAGGTAAGTGAGTGATGGCAAACACACTCTGCGAAAGGGGTCAGACACACTCTACTTGACTGTGGGCTGCACAGGAGAAGCAGATGAAAGAGAGCAGCGCCTGGGATTCTCCACCTTTCCGGCGTATCCTCGGAAAAGCCTTCGGGTATCTGCTGTGGCAACACGCGTGATGCCTCTGTGCTCTGAAGCACACGTAGTGCTCGTTGTGAGACCACAGTCAGAAGAACCATTCAGGGCCTATTCAAGCAGTCCAGTGTGTCTGGGATACCCCAGTGTCATGTTTCATGTGCTGCATAGTCATAGTCTGCCCTGGGTGGTGGCCACGTGTCTGTGACTTATCTGGCAACTGTATCAGCATTATGTCCCTTTCTCCTTCTCTGTACAGAGCCAGATATCTTTAGTGGGCCACAAAAATGTCTCCTGACAACGTTTCTGGCAAGAGGAGAAAGGTCTCCCTGTTGTGGTTGAAAACCAACAGTAGGTCCAGTAACTCTGACAATGTCACAGTATCACAGTAATGATAAGGTTGGAAAAGACCTTAAAGATCATCCAGTCCAACCTAAATCCAAGTAAACCCAGTAATCCTAACATCTAACATCTAGATCATGCCACTCAGCACCTCATCCAGCCTAACCTTGAACACCTCCAGGGATGGTGACTCAACCACCTCTGTGGGCAGCCCATTCCAAAACTGGATCACTCTTTCAGTGAAAAATCTTTTCCTAATGTCAAGTCTAAACCTCCCTTTGCCAATCCCATCACACCGACCTTCACGACTTTCCTGAAGCACATAGACCCTCTCATCCCGCTGAGTCCTTGGAGTCTTCTTTCCACCAGCTGGTTTTTGTTCCTTTTAGCTGATGATGCAGAGGAGAAAAGCCTTCTCTCTGAAGGTTTGGTGAAGGCTTTTGTTCCTCCCTTTTGCCCAGAGCCGCTCTGCTCTTCAAACTGCTGCTCTATCACCTCTGCCCCTTTGTTCTCCTGCTTAGGGAATTTCCACCCCTCACCTTCCTGCTGATAACGTTAATCAAGCTAATTTTCCGACACAGTCACCTCCCTTATCGCAGTCGCTGTTTGGCCAGGGCCCAGTGGATGTAGTTCATGAGATCTGCTGTTTGTTCTGCGGCTTTTTCAGGCCGGGGTGAGCAATGTGTCTCGGGGTTTGTGTCAGCTTCTGGCCTGAGACATGTAGCAAATACATTTTGAACCCTTTTCTGAAATAACCAGATTTCATAAATTCAGATAATTTCGCCATCAGGAAAAGATCCAGGATCAGGATCTATTTGTTTTGCTTTGAAACTCCCCGTCTTTATCAAGCGCTGAGCTGCCCGTGCCCAAGTGGCTCCTGTAACTTGGTCCAGCTTCTGTGTCAGTGATCACAAAAGGAAGAAAACAGCTTGTTCTGTCTTATCCTTGCTTGCAGTGCAGGCAAGATGTTTTGAAGACGTCAAATGGTCTCTCACACCCCTGGTATTTGGTCAATCTGCCTCACTGGGCCCTGCCCCGACGCCAAGTGGACGTGTCCGTGCTCCTGCAGTCCTCAGTGGCTGGGGTTACTGGGGCAGTCAGTGCAGACCTGGTGCTTAACTCCTGATTTGCTCAAATTAGGGCTGGCAAGTCTTACCCAGTGAGTCAGACAGATCTGTGGTCACTCTTCCTACTGCTCGTCCTTCTCCAGCACCATGCGATTAGTAACACCAGGGACAGCATGAAAGAGGGCCAACAGTAACAAGCTGAGCAACTTGTTAGTTAATCATGGGAGTGCCATGGGTGGGTAGGTGGATCCTGATGCTCCAGGCTACTCCCCATCATCCCTGTCATTTGACTTCATGACAGTGAGTTTGTCTGAGCCTTCCCTGTGAGGCCTTGCTCCCCAGAGCTTGACTTTGAAGACCTCTGAGGAGATCTTCGCACCTCGGTGGCAGGAAAATCCCCAGGTACCCAGGATTTGCATGGAATACAAACAGGTTCTTCTTTACACACCAATCCTGGTGCAGGATGACATCGCAACATTTTGCAGGTTATCCCACCAAGGCAAAAATATCAAACACATTTTGTCCTGTCACACTAGAAATGAAGTATTTAAAAGGCTGAGGGAGCTGGGTGTCTTTAGCTTGGAGAAGAGGAGACTGAGGGGTGACCTCATTAATGTCTATAAATATGTGAGGGGTGGGTGTCAGGAGGATGGAGCCAGGCTCTGCTCAGTGTCATCTAGTGATGGGATGAGGGGCAATGGGTGTCAGCTGGAACATACAGGAGGTTCCGCATCAATCTGAGAAGGAACTTCTTCCCAGTGAGGGTGACAGAGCACTGGAAGGGGCTGCCCAGGGTGGTTGTGGTGTCTGCTTCACTGGAGATGTTTAAAATCACCTGGACATGTTTATGTGTGACTTGGTCTAAGTGATCCTGCTGTGTCAGGGGGATTGGACTAGATGATCTTTCGAGGTCCCTTCCAGTCTGCAATGATTCTATGATTCTATGAAAAGTCTGCTATATTTAGAAATTGTGAAAAAGAATCAAAGGGCAGATCCTGTTTGGACATCATATACCCCCTTCCCTGTGCCAGCCCCTGGCCATTCATCTGTGCTTTCCTCGCTGAAAACCTTAATGAGCTTCAAGATAGAGGAAAAGTAATCTCAGGAGGAAGGTAAACGGCTGTCTGAGATTCCAGGGAGGTCATTTGGCTCGTTGGCATGTCTGATTGGTACCATGAATAAGTAAGGAAGCAGGAAGGAACATGGTGGTGGGCACAGGATAGAGGGCACCCCGAAGGCTGTGCAACCATGTTCCCAAACAGCTTAATCTGAGGACAAACTCCTGTACCTGAGGCAAAACCCTGTGAACCCATCCTCTCTCCCTTGTGTGAGAAAACCTTGGGGATTTCCTGAAAGCCAAAGACTTGATAATTAGTTTAATTAATCTATTAGTTTATGATCATCTTGCTTGTTTGATACAACGTTAGCGTTTGATATGTAAAAATGCTTTTGAAACTCTACCTCACCCTGGGTGGTCCAGAAAGAGTCATCCTCTCGCTGACAATCCACAACACATTCACAACACACGTATGTATCCCTGCCTGACAAATGCTGCTGCAAAGTGTTGAATAATCTCTGGGGCTACGGATTCATATGAAGTTTTCTCAGGTGATTGTGCCCAAGAGATAATTTTTTTGGACTTTCCCCAAATCAAAGCCACAAAATCACAGGGATGAAACCAGGAACTGAGGCAGTGATGGGGATGGAGATAGGGGTAGCAACTGGGATGGAGTCAGGGACAGGGATGAGGATGGACGTGTGGATGGGGACAGGGATGGGAAGGGAGTACTCTGCCCACACTAACACTAGTATTGTGAAAATGAATAATGGATAAAATATTTAAAAGAACCCCTAAAGGTTGAGTTTAAACTAAACTTTCTATGATATAGAACCACTCAGATACCTAGTACACAGTAGAAAGATCCAGCTTATCTGTAATTTTCCACTGGTGCTAAATACAATCAGTAGCAAGAGGAAGGGAAGATTCTTAATTCTGTGTTATGGAAGACACTAGCACAGCAAAACAGGGAAGGCTGCCTACATCAAGGCAGAATGTGGTGTTGTCAGCATCCTTTTATGTTTGAAAGGCTCCAGTGCTTCCATAAATAGTATTTTACTAGTATGATAAAGAGGACAACAGTATTTCTGAGGGAGTCCTCCTGATCTCATATAATTTTAAATAATGCTCAAGCTGCCTCTTTACCGTTTGTTTCAGTATTTTCCGCTATTCTGATTTAATTTAACCTGATTTTCTACAAAGTCAAAGAAATTTCCCACTGCCATTCTTTTGGACCCATTTGCTCATAGGGCACATTTGTTTCTGTTTTAAATATGACCCTGTTAAAATGCAAACATTTTCTAGGTGTTATTAATCTGCTTTGGACAGTCCAGTGCTCTTTAATTAATGTTACCCGGCTGTGCACGTCTCATGTTATTACACCAATGATCCAGACTGCTGAGCTTGATTTCATCTCCCCTAAATTACTTTGAAAAAGTGCTGTTAGCGACTCCCCAAATCACTTGCTGTTTTGCCAGATGATCAGTTCACCTCCTTGCTTAAGGAACACTTACATCCTCATGTTTAACAAATGCATTCCCACTTCAGAGTGGTTTGCTGGGCAGCTTGCAAGGTACAGGATGTCAGCAGCATCAGTTCACTTCCATGGTTGCCTTCTGATCAGCATCACTCTAAAATAATGCGTGGTTGTGGATGCAGGGTTCATACCCTCATGATATGGTCGGTATCTACACGTTGATGACCATATTAAGAAAGAGGCATGGCTCTGCTGTAAGGCACTGGGGAAAAAGGAAGGGAAGTTATACCTTGAGCTGACAGCTGCCCACTATCTGTCCCACTGTAGCATCTATGCCTCCTTATCTGCCCTTGACTTACAGATGTGACCCAGGGAGGGAGCACAGCCTTCCAAACCTTCCTCAGAAATACCTCTGGTCGCATCAAAAATTTTCTGTTGCCCCTGGCCCCAGGGTAGAAGCAGTGTCAAGTGCTTCCAGCCCCAGATCATCTTTAGTGGTTACCATACATGACATCTGGTCACAGAAGGAAGCAGCAGCTCATTCAAGGAAGCAGGGATTCATTCATTTGGTTGCTACTCTAGGAGATGCAAGTAGACACAGGCTTCTAAACTGCACACTGGGACATCTCACCTGAAGAAAAGGTGAGATGAAATTATGGAAAACACTGGGGCTGCTCTAAGAGTTGGTGGGATGTACAACGTGGCATTACAAGAATGTTGTGAGACACTGCTGCAACGTGTAGAGAGGTGTCCATAGGGTACTCTGCAAGGATACTGAAGCTTCTTTTAGGATGGTGGTAGACCTCCTGTGTTTCCTCTAAGCCATACCTTCTGACCCCATTCTTATGTTAGCTTTATCTGGTCTAGGAACCTCCTACAGCCTCATACATTTACTTCCTGTCTTTCTGCTCATAGATTATCAGGATGAAGCTCTGGGAGCTGATGCTTTGCCGGTGGTGGCTATGTCCACTGTTGTTTCCAAGTGGCCCATCACAGCTGATGGCTTTATTAACTCCCTTAAAGTTAAGGGCTTTCCTGGTGGCAAATGGAGACTTATACAACTCAAAGAAGTACAGGGCCAGATATCTAAGGTCGTGGGAGAAAGGAAAGGGAAAAAAAAGAGTTGTCCTGTACCCAAGCAAAACAGGCATTTTAGACAGCTGGAGACAATGGTCTGCATCTCAGCCTCAGTGGTGGACAGTTTAGACATGAAATGGATGCCAGTGAAGAGATGAATGAATTGCAGTAATTAATGTTTCTTGTATGGCTTCTTCTGGGGAGATGCAGGCAGGACTTCCTCTTGTAGGGTGAGAGAGAACCTGGTTTAAATTAGTCTCCCTTCCTACTCACTATTCTTCAGCTGTGAACTTCCAATGGGAAGACTGCAACAAAGCAGGGCCCAAAGAAGACCTAAGAAAAGGAAAAGTAACACTTCAAAAGCAATCCAAAGGGGGACTTACTTCAAAAGGAAACCCTGGAGTAAGAAGCACTTCAAAGTGGAAAACTCCCCTAGTGAGCTTGTTGCAAATTATCCTAAAGTAGGTCCTACAATCAAACATAATTAGTTTTATTCCTATTGCTGCTGTCATGAAATGTTGTTCGTTCAAAAATACCCTGAAAATCACAACTGATGGATGAATGCACATGACGTTAGGGTAGTCAGCATCCTACAATTGAAGTCTGGAAGAACTACCTGCTCTCTAAAACTTTTCAAAGCTCAAAAAGCTCTCCCAGAGCAGCTCTGTCCAACAGCGTACGAGTTGGGTTCAGCTGCTTCCCATCTTTTCACAAGGCACTGAAAATGGATTTTGTTTGTGCAGCAAGTTAGTGTGATTTTCCCATCTCCCATGTGTGTCCATGCATTTTGTGTAGTTTCTCCTGAGTGCTCTGAAACTACATTGAAAGAGAATTAGATTGGGTATAAGGAGGAAGAAGTTCTCTGTGAGGGTGATGATACACCATCACACATTGCCCAAGGAACCTGGGAATGCTCCATCACTGGAAGAGCTCAAGATCAGGTTGGATGGGGCTTTGAACAACCTCATTTAGTGGAAGGTGTCCGTCCATGGCAGGTGGGTTGAAACTAGATGATCTTTAAGGTCCTTTCCAATGCAAAGTGCTATATGATTCTTATGAAGCAAGTAATTTTTGATTCATCTGCTTCTTTGTCTGCAGGGATAGTCCAATCCTATCTCCATGTGATCCGTGTACTCTCAATTGATTTTACTGTTGTCTTAGTCGGCGTAATTAAAATAATTACAACATGGTCTGACCCTTCCATTTTCCCTCTTTATAACTTTCTTGTAATTTGCTTCCTTCCCTTTGATCCCTTCACCTTCCATATATTGCTTTCTGTGTGCTCATTCCTATGACATGAGAACGGACTCTCCCCAGACCTTACAGCTGCACCCTCCCTTGGCCAGCATCCATGATAGCTTCCTAGCCTCACCACTAGCACTAATGTGAATCTTAACATACCCATTTTCTTTTAGCATTTTCAACCCTACACTCCATGAAGAAACTAACATGGTGGAGAAGGTTGTGTTTGCAGTGGAGGTCAAGTACAAACAACAACTTTGAAAGAGTATTGAGGTGTATCAAGGGTTGTCAACCTTCAAAGTGTTCACAGACTGACTTCAGGAAACCTCTCTTGGTTCTCAGTGCTCTCCTTCCTCAGGACGAAACTCTCAGGCACGAGTTAATTTCTTGTCCTCTTGAGAATTACTTAGCACCTTTGGATTAATGAGAGTGTCTTTGGAAACCACCCATGTACTTTCAATAACCACTAAGGTACATCCTTACGTTGTACTGAAGTGCATGCATGAAAGAAGAGTGAGTGCATATTATAAAGATGTTAGATGGCACAGGTAGCACTTGGAGACAGTTACTCATCTTTTTCTTGCCTTTCCCTTCAGAATGTGTCTCTTACCATGTGTCTTATTCAACACTTTAACTTTAGAAATCTTCTTTGTACCTCCCTGTAGAGCATCTATGTTGTTACCTTAACTCAAAAGACTGCTCCTTGTTCCCTACCCGTGTCAGGCAAGATTGTATGTAAATTGGAAAAGAAAGAAAGAGTAAAATGAGGGAGTATTGTTTTTAGATTCTTTGCCAAAAGGCAACACTGAACCTTCCCATCTTGAAGTTTTAGTGGCATTCTTCTCCTTCCAGGGGTATTTTCAGTGTGTAATTCCCATAATTCATTCTGAACAACCATATTTTGGGAAGTCATCCCATGGATTAGTGGTGAGATTAATCTTGTCTTTTAAGGCAATGAAAATACCAAAGCAATTTTTACATGTAGAAAAAGATATCCTTCCTCAGACCTCTCAAGTGCAGCAGTTTTCTGGATTTCAGCAGCCTGTGCTGCTAGACGTGTAGAGAAACAGGTACTGTGGGGGCAGGCATCCTTCAAGCGCGTGCGGCAGACAAAGTACGGCACGTGTCGGAGCTGCTGCCCCCTGAGCTGCCGGTGCTGGCCAGGCAGCTTCCCTCAGATGAAAAGTTACCTGGCTGACATCAAAGTGTGTGCTGCACACTGTGAGCACCTTCATTGGAGTCGGCTGTTAACACTCTCGTGGTTGAGGTTTGTTTTGAAACTTGTCTCTTAGCAACCTCAGAGTTATTTACAGTAAATCACATCTGAATTGAGATGGAAGAACTTCACCTGACTTGAGAAAGTAAAATACACACAACTTGTGTTTACAAGGCAACCCGGTACAGAGGATGCCTGGTGACAGCAGCTTATGGAACATCCATATGTGCTGTTGGCATTTGCAGGGTGATGGAACCGGATGCAGTTTCTGATAGCTGAGCGGCTTTTACTGCAGCATTTGAAAAAAAAAACAAAGGCACCTAATAAAACTAAAGTTGGAATGTTTAGCAGTTGATTTATGTGAAAAACAGGAGACACACCATGCTGTTCATTAAAATCAAGTTCTGAAATAATTAAAAAATAATTGTGCATCTCAGTAGCTGTTTAAGACCTCTGCACGGCAGCCTGGCAAAGCAGCCCAACCTGAGGCTGCTGATCTGAGCTGGCAGAGAAGATAAATAAAGTTGTTCCTGTTTTAAACTGGGAAGGAAACAACCTCACAGTTGCTCCAAGGTTCTATATTACTTTAACTCATCCCAAAGAGAGAGAGAAAGAGAGAGGAAAAAAGCAGTAAAAGAAAACAGAGAAGAACAAACCTGACTTAGGAACAGATGACCCGTCTGCGACAGCAAACATCACAGTCCGGTGCGCAGCTTGCTGCCTCTTTGCCTATCAGCTAAATCTTGCTGCTGACTGCTCAACAGTGCTTTGGGTGGTTGGAGAAAGGGAAGAATTCATGCTGCAGTCATGACCTTGAGGTAATTTGGAAAAAAAATAAATTATATCAGCATCACTAGTTCAAAAATTGAATCAGGCTTTTCTTTAGAGCACTGCAGCTAGAAATCCTTGGTGTTGGCCAACTCCTGAAACTCCTACTGAAAAAAAAATGAGTACAGTTGTGTTTTGGGCTGGCTAGCTCCAAAAGATTTCAGCCTTGCTGTTAGAAGTATAGCAGCACTTTGTAAACAGATCAACCAGAAATTATCTTCTCTCTCACCATCTTCTGTTTCAAAAATCTAGATTCCTTAAGAGAACTCAAGTTCAGATCATAGAAACACCGAATTGCTTCAGTTGGAAAAGACCTTTACGATCATTGAGTCCAACCATTAACCTAACAACAAGACAATGCTAAACCATGCACGTAGCACCATATCTAAATGACTGCAACACATCCAGGGATAGCAATTCAGCCACTTGCCTGGGCAGCCTGTTCCAGTGCCTGATGACCCTTCCAGTGAAGACGTTTCTCCTACTACCACACTAAGTAATGATGGTTCAAATCAGTACGTACACTTTTATTACAAAGCAGTGAGTCTGTGCTTCAGGTGAATATTCTAAACCCTCAAATGCATGTTATTAAGTAGTGGGATCAGTCTTCCATCCTGAAAGACTAGTTTAGGGATCAGTCTTCCATCCTGAAAGACTGGTTTAGAGAGTGTTGAGTTGCCCAGTACATGGGAAGGATGAACATGATATACCTGTAGTAGTTATCAGGCTGAGGTAGACATCTGGCTTCTCAGTGAGGTGTTACTAGCTGGATGTCCTCTGATCATCAGGCAGTGTTTCCTTCCATGAGATTTACCACAGTACAGTCAGTCTTCTGGAATGAGGAGACAATACCTCCCTTGAAGAATTAACAGTCTTTCTTTCCAAAATATTTGAGAATGTTTTCTAATCCTCAGAAATTAAAGCAGCAAATGTTTCTTATTTCCTGCAGAAGTCAAAGACCCCCATTTTTGGTTTTGTGCTCTTCCTCAGCATTCAGCTCTTGTTGTAGTTAATTATCTTGTCGGATGCTTCTGCCATTTGGGGACTATGGCTTCAATATTTTCATCCAGTTTTGCACCCCAGGGTAGCATATTTTGGTGAGTGGTAGAAAACAGAAATTGAATGGAGAAGCAGCAGGACACAAAGATGATGAACTTCGTCCATGAACTCAAATAAGGTCACTATATACCAAGTCTAATTCCCACAGATCAGAGACTGTAACGGCTGCAAGAGCACTAGAATGGACATACACTATTAGAAATGGCCGAGAACAACGTCACTTACCTTTGATGTACACAGAATGTCCAGAATCTTAAAGTCATTTTAAAGCTTACTTGTTACCTCTGGTACATGATCAAACGCTCTGGCAATGGTGTCATCTAGTTACATAAACCAAAAGTTACCCAGTGAACATAACCCATTCATAGAATCATAGAATCACTAGGGATTGGAAGGGACCTCCAAAGATCATCTAGCCCAATCCCCCTGCCACAGCAGGATCACCTAGACCAAGTCACACAGGAACATTCGGTCTGAGGGTTCATCAGTTCCAGCTTCTATGCAGATGTTGAGGTGAGAGCATACAAGGTGTGCATCTGCTGCCCACTGCTGAGGCACAGAGACATGCAGCTATCAGCTACCCTTCTCATGTTTGGGCCACCTGAAGAAGGGTTGGGAACAAATAGCCTTAGCAACAGAGATGGTGGCAGGAACACTAACTTAGTGAGAGCCACATATAGTGTATCTTCTTATAGGCTGCCCGGGGGACTTGTGGAGTCACCTTCTCTGGAGACGTTTTAAACCCACCTGGATATGTTCCTGTGCGACTTCGGCTGGGTGATCCTGCTCTGGCAGGAGGATTGGGCTAGATGATCTTTTGAGGACCCTTCTAATCTCTAATGTTCTGTGATTCTGTGTGATTCTCCAGGACTCACAGGACAGACCTAGCAGGCACAGTATCTCCGTGATTTAGTGATGTTCTAGGGCTGAGGGGACTCCTCGACACACAATGCCTCCTGGGCAGCCCACCTGGGTGAGAGTGCGTCTATTATTGCTGGAGCAGGCACATAAAACACAGGCTGACACACAGATTAATGGTGACAACCAAGCCTGGACCCTGCTGCATCTCCAAATATACAGCTGTTGTGCAGAGTGACATTGTCTCAAACATCTGCCAGAGGGGAACACACAGTAAATTTCTCACATGCAGAAGTGGATAAGCGTTAGATTATGTTCAACAAATAAACAAACCAAAGAAAACCTGTTCCACCTCAGTCAGAGAGCAACGATTGTCTGGATTATCCTTGTCAGCACTTGAGCAGATTTATTGCTTCTTATCAACAGCCAGCTGAAAAGCCTTCCAGGACAGTGAGAAAACAGTGGGGAAAATCTTCCAGGGCGTAGTTTGCTGCTGATGCCCGCCCATCAACCTGCCTTGCTTGGCACTCATGCTATGGCTGTCAAGAGGGATGAGCTGTGCTACCTAATGCAGCTGTAGTTGTGACAGCTGTGAAGGTCATCTCCTTGCAAGAGATTGAGAGCTCCATAGTGTATCTGGAAATATGTAGTTGTTTCTGTATCATGACTAGAAATTCTCAAATAAATTGATTAGCCAAATACTATGTGAAGGATGTTTGATGCAGTTAAGGGGTGAGGTCTTTACGAAAACAGCAGGTAGGTTGCAAAAATCATTCCTTTCTGATCTAAGACACAGAAGCAAGTCCAGAGTCTCTCTGAGGTGACTGAATGTCTTAATGGAGGCAATATTATTGTGTTACTGCTTGGAGCCATGGCTGAAAGAGCAAAGGGAGATGTCAGTGGTGAGAGCTAATGGGTCCTGCCTAGTGATCCGTGGCTTTAATTCACCTCATTTGCATTCACCTCAGATCTATCACCTGCTTATAATCTGGGTAGTCAGAAATATGGAGTCCTCAGTTACTAGAAACATGGGTTTGTTTCATATCAGTTGTCCTAGTTTTGGTTGGGACAGAGTAAATTTTCTATTTACTATCTGTGTATTAGACTTTTGTTTTGCGCTTGCGTTTCAGTTATGGCACTAACACGCTGCTATCAAAGAGCTGCACAGAGTTAAGAGACAGCCAAAGGAAGCCTTTTGGTTTTGAAACACATTTTCTACAGTTTCATTCATTTATAAGATCAGTCCAAGCCCCAAGTCAAGTTATAAAATGTAAGTAATAGCTAAAGCACACACCTATATATTCTGCATCGTTTCTTCCCTGGTCATACGGGTGGTCAGGCGCTGGAATGGACTTCCCTGGGAGGTGGCTGAGTTACAGTCATAGAATCACAGAATCATTAGGGATTGGAAGGGTCCCTGGAAGATCATCTAGTCCAATCCCCCTGCCACAGCAGGATCACTTCACTGGAGAAGTTATGGAATCAGAATCACTCAGGGTTGGAAGGGACCACCTGATCATCCAGTTCCAACCCCCCTACCAGGCTGGGACACCCCACCCTAGAACAGGCTGGCCAGAGCCCCATCCAGCCTGGCCTTAAACACCTCCAGGGATGGGGCCCCAACCACCTCCCTGGGCAACCCATTCCAGGCTCTCACCACTCTCACAGTGAAGAACTTCCTCCTCACATCCAGTCTAAAGATGGTTTGGATGAGATGTTGAGGGGTGTGGTTCAGGGGTGAATTTGCAAGGTAGGGCAGATCGTTGGACTTGATGATCCCAGAAGTCTTTTCCAGCCAAAGTGATACTGTGATTCTGTGATATGGGCAGAAGGAACAAAGTTTTCCTTTTCCCACCTTGTGAAATTTAACATACACAATATCTAAACTATTGCCTTTTTATAAACATAAATTCTAACTCCTGTGACACAGATTAACAGGAGCCTGAATGTGGATGTTGATTTAAAACGGAGTGCAAGAAATTGTATGCCTACAAAGAATGAAAGGCTTGTCTGTGATACCTCCAATTTTAACAGAGTCTTGAGTGTTTCCTTCCTATTCCCACTTACACCAGCTCATACGGGCAGAACACACAAATAAGTGAGATCTCACAGATGGTTTAAAACTCTGTGCTAAATTCACAGTTCGGATTATTTCTAAAAGTTATTAATTGCAAATTGTCCCTAGATTTACTCTGAGGTGTAATGTTCTGCCAGCAATTGCTTTAACAGCTCTCCAACAAAAAACCCTGGGACCCACTTTATCTCTGATTTTTATTTTATTAACTCTGTGAAGCTCTGTCACTCCTGTCCATCACTTACTTTGAGGCTAATTTCACAGCCCCCAGCAGCGACTTCATACATAATGCATGCGGCTTGTCTGAAAATAAAAGGAAAGCTCCAACAACCCAGCAACTTCATTTTGCTTCACACGTCATTGTTCTCCCCACAGAATTTTAAAGAAGTGTTTTTTGTGAAAGACATATTGTCCATGATCTGTTCGTTTTTTACCAGCTAGTGGAATCTAAACACGAATCACTGGAATGCAGTCTCTTCTCTTTCCTCAGATCCCACCGGCCCACATGGCAAACCACCTGACAACCAGCTGGCCTGAGATAACTGCTTTTTTTCCCCCACAGGTCTTTTTTCAGCTTGCAGGGAGAAGACAGGAAGAATTAATTGGCAATTAATCCTTATATCAGAATTTAAGAGCTTTTTCAAAGCTGCTTTTCTCTGGCCACTGGTCCTGGGGTACACAGCGGAGTTCCTCTGGGGAGAGCGCGGCAGCGAGCGCGTTTCCCCGGCAGGTGCCCAAGGCTGTTTTGTGACCAGTGTGCTGGTGTCTTGGCTGTCCTTCCTCACGTGGAACTGCTGCTCCAGTAGTTATCTTGCTACTCACCTGAGAAGGTTACAGTGTGTGAGGCTGTGGGGAAGCCATGAGGCAGAAACACAGATTTATTAATTTGTGCCAGTCTTGGCTGAGAAATTCTCAGCTGAAAACAACTTATTGATTGCTTTGGAAGAGTTAAATCATTACCTGAAAAGAGCTCGTGAAGGGGAAGCTTGTTCTCTGACATTAGAAGCAACATCTCCACATAACTTATCTGGGAGAGCTCACAGTTTCACTAATTAGCTGCTTTGTAATTGCTTTTGGATAAAGTAATTTTAGCCTCTTGAAATGTGCGAGTAAATTGTCTCAAAGTGCCGGGTAATTACTCCATTTGTGGTGGAGTAAAGTGAAAACTACTGCTTGCTGCTCTGCTCCCAAGTCAACAAGCAACTTGCTTTGTCACTGGTAGAGACACAAAAGCTGCGCAATGGCCATCAGGCGTTGGAGTGTGGCTTCTGTGAGCCTGAAGGGTGACAAGATCCAAAAGTAGCTCAAGTGAAGCTTCAGACTTGCTGGACAAGGTGCTGAGCAGACGGCGACCTCAAGGCAGGCTTGACCGGGGGAATGTAAAGCTAAGTGGTCCGAGAGCAGGGGACAGCAAGGGCTGAACCTATCTTGCCGATGGGGAGCAAAGGCACAGAGCAATTAAGGTCCTGATTCAGGAGGATACCTAAGAACATGTGTGAATCCCAGTGAAGTAATTAAGTTCACCTCTTGGGGAATGACTCGAATGAATGAGACCTGGGAAATTGCCTGCAGCCACTCAGAAGCTTATGAGTGAGCCATTGGTGGGTTCTGGTCTTCAAAGTCTTCTTTTGGTAACTTCAGCAGCGTCTTCCCACTGGGGACATCCTCGCCGTCTGTGCTTCTGGCCAGAGAACACAAGAGGAGGAAATGATTGTGTGAATGCAGAACACAGGAAGAATCATAGAATCACAGAATCATTAGGGATTGGAAGGGACCTCGAAAGGTCATCCAGTCCAGTCCCCCTGCCACAGCAGGATCACCTAGACTAGAAACGGGGCTGGAGATCCTCCTGGCTGATCAGAGAACATCAGCTCATTTTTGGTTGCTCTAACTTATTATTTTCCTTGATTTCTTCTTCCTTGTTCTTTTTAACATTGCAATTGTAGCTGAGGGGACAGGAAGGATAGTGCTGACTTGTCAAGCTCACTTCCAAGCTCAGTACTGCCAGGAAACTCTGACACAGGTGGACAATGCAGCCCTGGGATGTCGAGGTCACACCATGGTCTCTCTGCCCACTGTGCCCCTTTGTGTCTGCTCTGCCTTGCTGCAGCCTGTCACTCCTGGAAATGCAGCTGGGGGCTGACCCCATGTTGTGCAGCTCCCCTTGTTGCTCCTGTTTCTCCTGCACAGGGCCACTTAACTTAGGCACTGGGCCCAGGTGGGCAAGGGAGATGCCAATGAAAAGATGCCAATGAGAATGTTAGCTGCCCAGAGTGATCTGGGTGGTTGGACTGGGGAGCTGCCACACTCTTGCACTACTCTGGGAAGGCTGTGAAATCTGCTGGGTGTTTCTTCTAGGCAGGCACAAAAATACCCTGTGGGAAGGAACACCTCTGTTCCAAGTGTGAGCACCTTGGAGGACACATCACTGCACTCAGCTATTCAGGTCTTCGTTAAAACCAGGCAGACAGTGGGCTGAAATAATTTCTTCAATTGAGATTAAACTGAAAAACAGTCAGGACTTTTTTTTTGTCACTAACTGACGAAACAAAATCTAATTAGCCAAGCACTAATAAACTGAGACCAAGACAGGGCAAGCTGAGCTTGCCACTTAGGAGTGTAACTGGCCAAAGAGTGAGAACTGGACTCGAGGAAATAACTAAAATTCACTTTCAACAACCAGCTTCCATTTCCCAGTACATTGCCCAACAGGCAAACAAATCATTCCCCAACACACAAAGCAAATCGGTGGCCATTCAAGACAGAGATAACGAGCCCTTTTGGAAAGGCCCAGCTCTAACAAGCCCTCAGGAGAACAGACCCCAGACACAGCCCTTTCAAGAGGCAATCTGGTGATACACACACACACACTCCTTCCCCAGACACATCCCCTTAGTTTTGTCTCCTTCCTTGGGGGCAGTTCCAGCGGGTCACAGCATCACCAAACAGTTCCAACTGGAGACACTTTGAAGCCACAGCTTGTGTTGAGAACCCAGTGCCTGTCACCCCTGGCACTGCTGGCTCTGCTCCACGCCAGGTCCCTCTGGGCTCCAGACCACCTTGTTCACTGCTGCCTTTCAACATGCTCTGAGGCAAGGACTGCCCACACGGTCTTCCTCTCCTTCAGAGTTGAGGCTGCAACACAGTGATGTTCTTCCTCCATTCCCAAACAAAACTGGGAGCTCCTAAAATTAAAAGAAAACCCAACCACCCTACAGCAAATGAAAATTCAGACCGCAAACCTGCAAAACCACACTTCCTCACCCAAATATATTCAGTCACAGAGGCCCTGATTGGCTGAGCCACAGCAGGTTCTGCCAGGAGACAGAGAGAGATGGGTTTTTTCTGGCCTCCTGAAACTTCTCACATTTTTAGCTATTTTAGCTCCTATCTGCATTTTACCAGAGCCCTGCCTGGCTCAAACCGATGGCACTTTTCACAGGCAAAATTAATACCCAGCATCTCTTCAAGCATGTCAGTGAAACCTGCCAGACTTGGAGTGAAAGCTGGCAGTGGTGCCTGGGTTTCCTACTGCTGTGCTCTGCATGTTTTGGGTCTTTTCTGTGTTTCTTTCAAAAGGAAATACACAAATGAGAATTAAATACAGAACTATTTATTTATTTTTAGTCTCTTGAAAGAAAATATTGAGACTGTTTCAACTGAAGCTATTAGTCTGGGAAAGGATCTTTCCCTTCTCTCCATGTGGCAGTATCAGGGCAGCAGTTGTTCCTCCATCACTACCCACCATGTCCTCTCTGCTGTTGTGCAGAATGTAAGGTGTGACAAGTTAATGACATTTGACACCCCAGATATTTTCACTGGACAACTAGAAATGAGGAAACTCATGCCTTTCAAAGACTCTGCTTTAGGTCCTGTCACAGCTTCAGTTACTCCAGGGGAGAGAACTCAGTACATTTTCTGGCAGCAATCACTCCAGCAAATGTTACCTCTTAAATAACTTCTTTGATGTAGTGAAAATGCAAAAAATAAATCATTACAGTGGAGCTGGGCTGCTGTTACAGCATGTGCTTGGCCAGTTGGTTTGGGGCTGAGAGGAAGCTATTTGTTCTTCTTGGTGCAGCTGTTTTCTCCCATCTGTAGACATTTGGGGTGTCTCATAACGGCCCCTCTCCCAGACCAAAAATGATCCCTGGGTGCTTTCCTGTTTGGTTTTTAGTCGGTTGTCCTGCTGGTTGCAGGGGAGGTACTTGCCATCTTGAAGGTTGACTGTCACGTGCCAAGTGTCTCCGTTACTTACTTTTGCCTGGTCACCAGTGTTGCCGCTCCTGGTTTTGGTTTACGGTCTGTTGCTAGGGTGTATTTCCCCGGCTGGGAGCTGGCCACACTTTGCTGATGTCTGGCATGTGCTGCTCTGCTTCACATTCATGTCATGGTTCAGCAGGAAATACCTATTAGCTTGTTATCACTGTGTGTTGAGCAGGGTCCTGGTGAGCAGACGCGCAGTTGTTTCTGCTCACACACATCACTCTCCAAACTGAGCACACAGCATGTGTGCTCTCTTGTTTCGCAGAGCACGAGTGTAGTAAGTATCACATCGCTGGATTTCTCCTCCTTTGATGAGGCTTGCAGGAAACTCACATCTTCCTGCTTGTGAGAACCACATGGGCGTCCTTCCCGGGCTGCATTACTAGACCCTGCTGTAAGTGGCCCTAGATTTTCAACGTGAACATTGTTAATCACCTGGTCTGTGTTCGAAGGAGCTGCTGCGGCTGAATGAGCAGTCATGCAGCCACTGCTGTGACTTGCACCCTCTTCTGATGCCAGTAAGAGATCTGGACCACAGCTAGCAACAGCCGGTGACGGGCTCAAGTGCACCAGCAGCTCCCTACGAGCCATGTCTTCCCAGGACAAGTCAGCAGGCAAACTCTGCAGTCATGGTCTTCACAGAGGAAAGACTTATTCTTCACTGACATTTCCAAACTCTGTCCCAAGCACCCACACTTAAGATACTTCTTACAGTCTGACCAAATTCACAGGGAGCTTTTTGACACCTTTTTTGTTTTTTTAAAAGTCTCAGTCTGCCAGGTGCATGAGACCTGAAACATGTGTCTGTAAAGCACAGAAGAGGTCCTAAAGTGGGGACTGTTGAGTGGCTGCAGGCTTCATCGCAAGTTCCTTTTTGAGTTTCTTGAAAACATGATGCAAGTGGTGTGGCCAACAGGGCTGGTGTCTGGGAGGCCTCTCCTTGGTGATGGCTGGGCTGTGGACACCCACATGCGCTCGCTGACACTGGGGAAATGGAGCAAGAGCAGTGTGGAGGGCTGCTGAATCACAGTGCCCCTATGAATTGGGATACCTTGGAAAGGATTTGGAGGGGAGGCTGAAGCCTCACGAGCTCCGTGCTTTCAGCTTGGGATTTGTGAGATTCAGCCCTTTCATTTGATGTCATTTGGATTTTAGAAGGCTTCTGCTAAATAGTTCAGTTTTAGGGCTCACAGAGCTTTCCCAGGGGTGGTACACCCCACCTGGGAATGTGATGAGTGCTCGTGTGGACTGAATTTCAGAGGAGGCTGAGGAGCCTTCAGGAGAGGTGTTCTGTGGGAGAGACCTACAGTAAGGTATGCAAGCTTCAGCCTTCTTCCTGCCTGCATCTCAGGAGCCCTTGTAGAAACTGGCAGCTAGAGTAAGCTCCTTGAATGTCTCTTCTGCAGAAACCATCTTGTTCCTGGCCACTTTCCCAGATGCTCCTGAATAAAGCAGGAAGTGGGAGCGTGAGCTGGACAGTACACAGCAGTAAGCCTGATCATTTTGAGAGCACTCCAAAGTGCTGGCTGCAGTGAGGTGTAACATCATTCTGATTGTCTACTTGCATTCATCAGAAATCATCTAGAGCTCGACAGATTCTATCACACGTCCTGTTTACAGGCAGCTGTGGAAGCAGCCACAATCACAGTATGGTCCATGATTCAGCCACTTTCCACCTACACGTGACTTCATGGACAACCTACCCTTTGCCTGCAGGAGACTTGTCTTGCTCCATGGCTTTGCCCCAGAAGCCTCAAGCATTTAATACTGCAGAGCCTCTGGCAAGGGCTTCTCTTCAGACTCCCTTGGAGTGAGCCTGGCAGACCTCTGTGAGTAGGTGGATGAGCTGCCAACCCACTGGCAACCACCTCGGTGTGATTTAGATAACTGTGTCCACAAAGCTGTGAATGAACAAAGCATTTGATGAATAAAAGCAGAGGTATCAGGGGGAGACTGGCTGTCACCAGAAGGGACGTTTGCTGAACTAACCTGCCTGCTGGCATTTCAGTGGGTTCTGGTGAGAGGGAATGAATGGTAGGACAGCAGGTCATTTCGTTCATGTGCTTGATTTTGACAGACAATGGAATGGGGTTAAACACTTAATATGAAATATTGACTCTGACAATGATGACAGACTTTATAGGGACCCATTCTGCATTACTTAAATATGTCTATTAACACAATATAATTAGTCTTCCAATGGATGAGAGAAAGCTGGAAGCTTTCCAAGCTGTTGTCATGCAATAACTGTAGTTCAGTTGTGCCTAAACAGCACGAACAAATGTGAAACACACATTTTAATTGGGAAGTGAAGTGACAGATCTGAGCAA
The DNA here is from genome assembly GCA_013400115.1 of Rhinopomastus cyanomelas. Taxonomy (NCBI): domain Eukaryota; kingdom Metazoa; phylum Chordata; class Aves; order Bucerotiformes; family Rhinopomastidae; genus Rhinopomastus; species Rhinopomastus cyanomelas. The sequence continues at coordinate 328,358 of VXBP01003022.1, read as the reverse complement.
CCAACGCTACATTAACAATCCCTTTAAAAATTCTAGAGCTAGCTGAGCCCTCTGGAATTGCCCTTTGGGTGCGTTGTGGTGCTAAGAGCTGAGAGCATCGTTTTATTGTTATAAGACTCATTTTAAGCCGTAAGAAGATGCTGTTCAGAAAGAACATTTTAAAAACTATTCCAGGAAGCCAGCCAACATACACAAGCTTTCTGGTGAAAGTATGTGGGAGATTCATAAAAACACAAAATTCCTGTATGAAACATGAACAGCACAATGTCTCAAAACCAGAACAGCAAGAAATGCAGTAAGTTTAGGGGAGCATCCTAACCCTAACCCTAACCCTAATGCACACAGACCGTGAGAAGGCAGGGCACAGAGCATCAGCTGCAAGGTTCTGCTTCTAGTAGAGCAAGCTAAAGAATGGCATCAGCATGGATACTGCAGTGTAGAAAACAAACAGCCATGCCCCATCCCTGGAGGTGTTTAAGGCCAGGCTGGATGTGGCTCTGGCCAGCCTGGTCTAGGGTGGGGTTCCCCAGCCTGGTGGGGGTGTTGGAACTGGATGATCCTGTGGTCCCTTCCAACCCTGAGTGATTCTGACTTCATAACTTCTCCAGTGAAGTGATCCTGCTGTGTCAGGGGGATTGGACTAGATGATCTTTTGGGGTCCCTTCCAATCCCTAATGATTCCATGATTCTATGTTTCTGCTTGCCAGCCACTTGCTGCACGTTTTGTCAGTTCACTCTACAAGACAGATCCTTCCATTTGTACTGCAAAGGTAGCACTGCTTTACTACTCTCTGGTTTCTTGCCTCTACTTCTTCAACACTTGTGCCTCCGACGTTGATTGTTGGAAGTTGCTTCTCCTCAGCTTTCAGCTGCTCAGTATCATTTATCCACTCCACATCCCATTGCCCATCACCCTTCTCTACCCCTTCATATTTTTTTACTTCTGTAATGCCCATCATCTGTTTCCTTGCAATTGCAAGGAACCATCAAAACTCTGGGAACCTGCAGATGCAAATCAGAATCACAGAACATTAGGGATTGGAAGAGACCTCAAAAGATTACCTGGTCCAACCTGCTGCCACAGCAGGACTGCCTAGACTAAGTAGCACAGGAACCTATCCAGTCAGGTCTTGAATATCTCCAGTGAAGGAGACTCCACAACTCCCCTGGGCAGCCCGTTCCACTGCTCCGTCACCCTCACTGTGAACAAGTTCCTTCTCAGGTTGATGTGGAACCTCCTGTGTTCCAGCTTACAACCATTGCCCCTTCACACTGAGCAGAGCCTGGCTTCATCTTCTTGACACCCACCCTTCACATATTTAACAGCATTAATGAGGTCACCCCTCAGTCTCCTCTTCTCCAAGCTAAAGAGACTCAGCTCCCTCAGCCTTTCCTCATAAAGGAGGTGCTCCACCTCCTTCATCATCCTCTCGCTGAACTCTCTCCAGCAGCTCCTATTCTCTGCCTTTGTGCTTTTTAAAAATCAAACACATTGGATTAGGAATCACAGACATTACAGTGTATTTGCGTAGAGTAGCCATGAGAGCATGGGCAGTATATTGAGGCATTGCCATAAGAAAATACTGAAAGAAACAAGTGAGAAGCTACGAGAAGTAGCCATTCTGAATGTGTAAAACTCAAGGTCTGTTTGGGAGGTCTGAAGAAAGGTAAAAGAAGCTATTTCTTAGGTATAAACCACTACTCTGAAGACTTGAGATGAGATGCTCACCTAGCACATTAGTAAAAGCACAGTAAACATTGTTGGAAAACCAAGTGCATCACAAATAATGTGACAGCTCCAGCTTCACAATTTAGAATCTATCACAATATGTAGTTTGGAGTAGCCCTGGCCTGAATTCTATTACAATGTGAGTACGTCGGGTATCATCCCACAAACATTTGGCATGCAAAGCTGGTTTGCAAGCTAGGATTCCCCTGTGCACAAGTGGCTTGTCTCATTTTTAGGGGAGCTTAAAAATTTAAGCACACTGTTACAGTTAAGAAGTTCTTTTCAAAACAGTCTTACACCATGTTGTATGTCTTAATCCTTCATCAGAGACAAAGAGAAGCAGAATTGCCTCCTCAAGAAATAACCAAGAACATTTTTTTAAAAAAGAAAAAGGAAGTAAGTTTAGAGTTTTGGAAACTACCATTTGGTGGCACAGGGCACATCATCGACTTACTTAAACATTCACAATTTTTGCCTGGAACAGAGAAGGTTCCATATAAATGTCAGAAGGGACTTCTTCCCAGTGAGGGTGATGCAGCACTGGAACAGGCTGCCCATGGGGGGTTGTGGAGTCTCCTTCTCTGGAGATGTTTAAAACCCACCTGGATGTGTTCCTGAGTGACTTGGTCTGGGTGATCCTGCTGTGGCAGGGGGATTGGACTGGATGATTGTTCCAGGTCCCTTCCAATCCCTGATGATTCTGTGATTCTATGATTATAGAGGATCCACATGAGTTATAAAAGACAACCACTTTACACAAAAGACAAATTCTTGCAAGTACTAATTAATTAATTAATTAATTTCTGAGCGAATGCACCTTGGAGCTGACTTGGGTCTAACTGCTTCTCTACTGGTCATTTATTTCCTGGTGATTTGCATGGAGTCTTGCAGACATGCCTGACTTTTTCAGGTGGAGTTAAATACCTAAAGTCAGGTATCACGTGCATCTGAAAGCATGTTCATTCCAGCAAACTTAGTAGATACTAAGACTGTCTCCTGTGATCTACCAAAGCTGTGATGCAGATGCTTGAAGCAAGTTAATGGCCATAGTACCTATTCAAGGCAACGAGTCATGAGCATCTGCATGACTGTGTGTGGAAAGAGGCTGCATTTGTACAGGTTATGGTGAAGAGTGAATATCCCCCCTTCTGCTGGAACCAACCTGGCTTTGAGTTACATCGAATCAATCATTTCAAACAACGCTGAGCAAGGTCTAACTGCAGCTTCGTAGAAGCCTGCGTCTGCTACGAGGTTCAGGTCTCTGAAAACCCTGCTGCAGACCACCAACAGGAACAATAACTGCTGTTGGATAAAAGATTGCATCAGACCCGGAGAATGTCGTCCAAAGTCTTACAACCATCACACCCTGCAAAAGTGTTAGGCAGTTTGACTGTTCCTGGATATTTTGAAGTGGGAGTTAAATACCTGTGAGGAGTAACTTCTTCATTTCACAGAAGTGGAGGACGCAGGGAGAAGAAAAGTCTCAAAGAGCATCCGACGTTTAGGAGTTACAGGGTTCAGATGGTTGTAATGCACATTGTAATAGCACAGTTGGCACCAGACACCTTCCTGAAATCTGTTATCCAGATTTCCAAAGGGTGGGTGAGGATGGGATTCTGGCTAGATAACATCTAAAGATCTTACTCTAGAATAAAAGAAAACTCAAAGGACCAAGTTTCTTCTTAGCAGTTAGCAAAGTTCAAGAGTGCACCAGATAAGAACTCCACGTTTCAAGATGTCAGAGAAGAAACTTCACATCTGGAAGATGAGTTAGTTCCATTAATTTCAGGGGCTTTTATTTGGTGTCATATGCTTCCTGTATAGTTCAGCCTGCAGGAGTAAACAACAATTACATTTGCTGAGGACTCTAAAACTGCATGTCTTTTTTATATCTTTCAGAGAACTTTTGTTAGCAAGTTAGAATTTCCAACCAATGCTTAAACAGATCCATAATCTACTTGCTCATCTGTGCCTTGTTAGTGAACATTTTGGAAGGCTTACAGTTACCTGACATAAACAGAACCTCTTCTAAATCACGTTGATACATATGATCATGGCTTTCCTGGAGACACTGCTGACAACATAAATGTTTAGGACCAATATGAAAGGAATTTACTGAAAAAATAGCACAGAATTTAAGACAAATAGCAGTGTAAGGAGAATCCTTTTGCTTTTTAGAGTACACTAGTCTGGAAACCAGCTGTGGTGATTCCAACTGGATTTTCAGGAGGATCTGTATGTGTGCCTTCCGCTCTGATATGCTGCCTCAGTCCAGTAAGTTGTTCAGTGTAATCCATTTGAGGTTGGCCTAATAGCTATGTATAACCTAATGAAAAAGTTATGCAGTTCAGATACACTGGAGAAAATCATTACAAATTCCTGTGCCTTCTAATAAATTTCATATTAGCTGATGACTTTCAAGTACATTTGCAGGGAGAACAATCAGCTGCATATTAATATAGCCACGTCTATATATACTCACTCAGTATGTTTTTCTCAGAATATCTCAAGAAGAATTTTTAGAAACTAAAATTAGGTCAGTTTTCTTGCAATTTATTGCAGAGGTTACTGCAGAAGGGAGATATTTTTATCTGTAGCCAAACACAGTACTAATGTGCTGGTGCTGAAGGCTCTGGGGGCTTCATATGTTCTAGCGATCACTCATGATGTGCTATCGGGAACTGCTGTCGTGTTGATGAGCAACCACCTAGTCAAGCTAATAGCACAGGTGATTTAACAGTTCCTGCATACCACAAAATATGTTTTGAGTTTACTTCTTTGGCAAATGATGTGTATTTGCAAATCCTTTCTGAAGTCTGTACCTATTGTCAACTGGCTGTCTGCGCTTAACTGGGACGTGCTGCAATATGATGTCTAATGGAATTGCAATTAAATCAAGATAAAGAGTTAGCAGATCATTTTGCTCAGATGAAAATGTTGCCCTGCCTACATAATTCTGCCTTTTGCTTTGTAAACTGTATTCCCATCCCCACAAGTATTACAGGACTCTCTTTCCTAACAATTATCTCATTCTGCTTTCCCTTTCACTCTCCCAAAGGGCTTTTTTCCCCTTTAGCAAAGTCTAATTTGGCCAGATCCACCTACACATGCTCAGCTCTCATATGATTCATTTCAGATGTTCCTTCTGCTTACTTCTCAGCAGCATTTGTTTCCATAATTCTCCGTATGTCAACAGGTTATTCTGAAGCAGACTTTCTGCCCGTTTTCTCAGTGGGGTAGCCATGTTTTCTATGTGGGGACAGTGGATAAAGAAAAGAGTGAGTGAGACTTTTTAGAGAATAAAAATATCACTGAAGCTTTCGTGTGGTGTTGGTTCATAACTCTGAATAAAGAACAGGTTAATATCTTCCCTGTTTTTCCTGATACCTGACTGGTCATTCGTTTGCATCTTCTTTCTCATGAGGCAACATGATTGCCTTTAATTTCTCATGTTAATTTTGAGTTTGATGTTGTCTCAAGGGTCAAGTCCAAGTACAGGCACATGTTAATTTTGTGTGGTTTTATCCCCATGACTGTGCAGATTTTCCTCCTTCAGCTTCAGATACTCCCTCTGCAGTAATTCATCTTTCTCCATTGTTAGAGGGCTACTGTTCAGGTGTTTTGACAACTGAAGAAAAGCATACAGCTCCGATTTTCCTTAGAGGCATTCCAAACATTTTTCTCTTTACAGACGTATCATCGTGGATTTAGACATTTTATTCCTTACAACATGTTGCCTCCTCTCAGCATTTGACGTCCTCCAAGAAACACCGAGCGAGATAGGAGCGAAGGGTTCACACTGTGGCCCTCAGTGCACTGAGGTCAGCGCAGTCACTCTTCTTCACTATCTAGTTTACAGGATTTCAGGAGAGCAGAGGCTGGTTGTGAAATTTCTCTCTCATTTCATGTCTCAGTTCATTCCCAGAATGAAAACTGTTTGGTGGTTTTGAGCACACAGTGGTTTTAATTGCCAAATTTGAAAAGGGCTGTGACTTGACTGCCACAAACTTCTCACGCAAGCGCGGTGTTGGTTCCAGTTCAGTTGCATGTCTCCATTAGATTTTAAGGCATGCTTTAAAAAGAGTCTGCTTCGCACATAGTCCTCTTGGGAACAAACAGACTTTGAACCATGCCTAGCACGAGCTTTGTGCAGACAGCCAGACAGCAGAAGGCTGGTGTCCAACTCGACAAACGTTAGATGCGGATTTTCATTGTCTTTTTTGTAGTTTAGATGGTGCTGTGACATGTCTTCTGTGCCTTTACTCACTGCAACTGTGGTCTAGATTTTCGGGTAGTGAGGTGGATTGTAAACTGGCTACAGGGTAGAAGTCAGAGAGTGGTGGTCAATGGGACAGAGTCTAGTTGGAGGCCTGTATCTAGTGGAGTGCCCCAGGGATCGGTGCTGGGACCGGTCCTGTTCAATCTATTCATTGATGACTTGGATGAGGGATTGGCATGCACTGTCAGCAAGTTTGCTGATGACACAAAGCTGGGTGGTGTCGCCGACACCCCTGCAGACTGTGCTGCCATTCAGCGANGGAGACTGAGGGGTGACCTCATTAATGTCTACAAATATTTGAGGGATGGGTGTCAGGAGGATGGAACTGGGCTGTTTTCGGTGTCATGTAGTGATAGGACGAGGGGCAATGGTTGTAAGCTGGAACATAAGAGGTTCTACATCAACCTGAGAAGGAACTTCTTCACAGTGAGGGTGGCGGAGCACTGGAACAGGTTGCCCAGGGTGGTTGTGGAATCTCCTTCACTGGAGGCCTGCCTGGATGTGTTCCTGTGTGACTTGGTCTAGATGATCCTGCTGTGTCAGGGGGATTGGACTAGATTCGAAGTCCCTTCCAATCCCTAATGATTCTGTGATTCTATGATTCTATGATTCTAACTGATTGTTAAAAATCACTCCTCAAATACAAAGTCATCAATAATGCATCCATTGGATGGCAGGCTCTTCCATAAGTACAAAATCTGCCTGAATGAGTGTTGCGATGACTGTGAGTTTTACAAAATGGATTATTTGGCTCTAAATCAAACCTAATCAAATGTAGTCTAAATTACAGAACAGTGTGAAGGAAAATAATGGTGTGCCTCATGTTGTATCTCAGTATGAATCCCTGAGCCTTATCAAACATATATTTGTATTTGTTTATTTAACAAGTCTATTGGAAGGTGTAAAATAACATTATTCATCATGTAAACCTCACATAAATATTTGCATCGACTGTGTGGAAAACAGAACAAGCTCCTTGAGTTGGTTTTATTAGTTAAGCTAGGTGGGATTTATAAAGCTGGGCTCTATAGATACTGTCAGCCTTGCTTCTCTCTGAAAAAAAGCCCCACTATGCTTTTAGAGCTCTTTGCAGCAGCCTGCAAGGGTGATGAGGTGGAGCTGGACTTCTGTTTGGGGGCAGTTCTCCCAAACGCTGACATGAAGACACATTAGAGTAGGATCAGACAAGTAGGGGAAGGTTTCTGAGCACCACACTTCCTTCTCTGTGGCTCTAGAGGAATATGTACTGTTACTTGTCTGTAAGAGCAGATTGTTCTCCCCATCACACCAGCTCTGCTGCTTTCTTATTTTCCTGATGATATGTCAGGAAATTTCTACCAATTCTTGTGCCTGATGACCCACCACCAGTCAGCAGCTAAGGTGAATGACTACTTCAGCATCTATCCTCAGCAGTCTGCATGTGAATAACTACACAGACGCCCAGATTGCCTTTTTCATCCCTTTATGCCTTAATGGGAAGAAGGGAGTTCCAGTTGGTTGTCAGAAGTGGAGTCTTGTGGAGCCCAACAGGGCTGCTCCTTTACAACCTGAATGCAGAGTGCGGTTCCTTCCCGGTGCTGCCAGGGTGGTATCAAAGGAAAACCATGTGTGATGGAAACGGCACTGGTTCCACCTTCGGGTGATGTTGCTAATGAAAGGCCACCTATACTGTCAAAACATAATTAAAATGTAAAATCACTACAGACAGGAAAGTCCAGCATCTGCCTTTATCAGCCCCAGTCATGACTCACTGCTCTGTGGTGCAATAAGCCTGGCTGAAGAGGCAGTTGGAGCTCTACTCGCACAACTCAAATTAACAGTGACAATAGCAGGACAGACACAATTTGCAGGAGCAACTGGAAAGTCTCATTATCAGATGCTAGACCAAAGCTATTTTTCTTAAGGAAATTTCAGTTTGTTTCTTGCTAAAACAGTAGCAGTCAACATGCCCAGCTAGACAACGATGCTTGAGCAGTATCTACCACAAAGCTCCGCAGAAAGTCTGATGCGTGGTTAGCACATGGTGCCTGAACGGGAGCAGAGCTAAGCCGCGCTGAAGCTGGCATCACACTTCTTGTGTTAAGTGAACTTAGAGTGTAACACTACCTTGAACAGGAGTCAACCCATAATGACTTGGATTGGTGTTTTGTGCTGGTTCATGGAATAACAGCTCTACTTCTATTGTGCAGTAAGTGATGGTTTGAAGGGGAGGGCACAGAGATGGCTCAAGTGACTTACAAGCAGCAGACTGCATGAGACAATGGTCTAGAGACACTTTTGGTCAAAAGAATGAATTTTTAAATCACTATTATTATTATTTTTCTTCCCCTTCCAGCATTGTTTTTCAAGCATTACAGAGTGTTCTGTCTATCTCCATTTTTATCCACGGTTTACAAAGTCTCTCCAGCCACAGACAGGCGGCTGAAGGAATTCAGGAGACTGTGGGTGACATGCCAGGTTGCCCTTTGTAGTTAACCTGAGTCTGTCTGCAGCACTACCTACAAGTGTTATGTGTTGCTTTCATCTCAGCTGCTTGCAACAAGAAAATTGCTTCCTACAAGAGGGACGGCAGCGGTCCCTGCACGCACCGCCACACTGCTGAATTTAAGATTCTGACAGGGTGTTAAGGGTGTGTTTATCCTTACAAAGCACCATAACTAGCTGAGGAAACTAAATCACCAGCATGTAAGCAACAAAACAGATCTTGCTTCAAGGTGCTTCTCTGTCCTTGCAGTCCATAAAGCTGGTGATCTGAAATAGTCATGTAACGTCACCATTAATTATTGCATTTGCTAGGCTCCGCTCCAGCTCGATAGCCAAGCATGTGCCCGGCTTCAGTACAGTCACCCTTAACTAAAGCTCAACTTAAACTTAGGTGAGAAAATCAAGGCAGTGCTCCAAACCCCGACAACTAATACAGCAAAATACACACAAATATTTAGTACTGACAACACAAGCATGGTCAGTCATAAAGATTCTTCCTGAAACAGGCTCCTAAAAACCTAACTGTAATCTTTCCTAAAGAAGTTTACTTGAATCACAAAACACAGTTGCATGGTCCGGGACAGGGGGTCTGAAGGAAACAATTCCGTTTCTAGTTCTGCACTTACTAACACAGCAAATTCCTCTAAGTCTGTATGAGATTCAGGATTGATTTCATGTGAATATTCAGAAAAATTCAGTCTTAAATTTCTGCTTAACTGGATAACATCAGCTATGGGAAATTCTTTACCCTTTGGAGGTGAGACACTTATAACTTCAACATAGCCACAATAAAGATGTCTTTCTCTTCCCAATGCTCACAGCTCAGGCAAAATTGTGAACAACAGACCTTGTAAACCACAGCATGTAATGGTGAAGTGCAGGAAACTACAACACCCACCTTTGTCACCTGGTGCTGTCCTTTCAAATCACAAAAGATGGATCATAGGATCATAGGATCATAGGATGTTAGGGGTTGGAAGGGACCCAAGAGATCATTTTGTCCAGAAACAGAGAAACTCACTGGTGAAACACCAAAAAACCCAGTCTGGGAAGAAACTGGATGTGGTCACCTGCTGGATCAGCTAGTGCTTCTGGTAAGCACACTGTGGATACACAAACCAAAGACAGTGGCCCATTCATATACTGTAGGGCCAGTTTCCATTTCACAGTGGCTACTTGGTCAGCTTTCCTTAAACTAGGATCTGATTAGGCATGTGGAGTTCATCAGCTCCCCTCCAGCTCCTGTAGCACTTTGTGGCCGAGTTGAGGTGGGGGGTAACAGCATCACAGAGCCAAGTTTGAAAAACTACCCTAGCTCCTGTTTGGACACCCAGATACCTGCAGAGCCAGTACATTTCTTGCTGCAGGGTTTGCAGAGGGAATTCCTGACAGCATTTCTTTATGTGCAGTGGTGAATGTGCTCTAGATAATGTCCACGAGTGCCTCACAGATGCCTCAAGCGCTGCTCTCGAGAAGATGAAATATTTCAGGAAAGCTGACTCATCCATGCGAGGCCAGCGAGCCACCACAGAAAGCAAGGCTCTGTCCACAATTATGTTCCTCTCTTTATGTGTCAGAGTTTTCAGCCTCACTTCATTCAGGTAGTGACTTCTGGAGCTGAAAATTAGGAAAGCAGGAATAACTACAGGAAACAACATCCTGTGGTGATGGTGCTTTATGCTAAAAAAATCATACACAACCCGCTCGTCTATCTGCCAATACCACGAACTAGCTGGCCCCCAGTGTCTTTTAACAGGACTGTCCTTTAAAGCCAATGGTGAGATCTTGTGAGCTTCAATTGTTTGAAGCAGATCCTCCTTTGATTATGGTGGAACTTTACAGCAGACCATTGTAAATCTGTGTAGCTAATAATTATTTGTTGACTAAGGAGTAAAAGATGTTCCAAAGCACTGTAATGAAAGGACTGATGAAACCAGGGACTGCCATTTCACAGGACAGAAATTAACTTTTACTTTCAACCATCCTACTGTTCTCTCCTGACAAGTTTTTTTGTCTTCTTCCCTGTTCTGCCCCAGCGTATCTCATAATGCTGCATGACATTTCTCAAATAGAAAACAAACTCTTCAGCATCAGTTCTTGTAAAAGGAAAGAATTTTTCGTTTCAAAGCATTTCCTATTATTATATTTCTAGTCTTATTCAAAATATCCATAAAACACTCATGTTTACAAAACCTCCATTTTTTTTCCTGGAGAAAACTAGTAATAAAAAAGGATTCAGCCATTTTAGAAAATTATTCCTGAAATTCACCCAATGCTAATGGTCTGGTTTGAATCTCATGAAGTAAACTCAACTTGGAAATGTTATTAATACTTACAAGGATTTGTCTCTTGTGTAACAGTGCTTGTCTTTCATAACTCATGTGTTGGATCCACTATCATAGAATCACTAGGGATTGGAAGGGACCTCGAAAGATCATCTAGTGCAATCCCCCTGCCACAGCAGGATCACCTAGACCAAGTCACACAGGAACACATCCAGGCGGGTCTTAAACATCTCCAGAGAAGGAGACTCCACAACCTCCCTGGGCAGCCTGTTCCAGTGCTCCATCACCCTCACTGTGAAGAAGTTCCTTCTCAGGTTCATGTGGAACCTTCTGTGTTCCAGCTTACAACCACTGCCCCTTCTCCAATCACTAGATGACATTGGGAAGAGCCTGGCTCCATCCTCCTGACACCCGCCCTTCTAATATTTATAGACATTAATGAGGTCACCCCTCAGTCTCCAGTTTTCTAAGCTAAAGAGACCCAGCTCCCTCAACCTCTCCTCATAAGGGAGGTGCTCCACTTCCTTAATCACTGTTCTTCCCCTACGCTGGACTCCCTCCAGCAGCTCTGTGTCCTTCTTGAACTGAGGGGCCCACAATTAGACACAACACTCCAGATGTGGTCTCACTAGCACAGAANTCTACCCTGTAGCCAGTTTACAATCCACCTCACTATCCGAAAATCTAGGCCACACTGCCTCAGTTTGTCTGCGAGGATGCTGTGGGAGACCGTGTCAAATGCCTTACTCAAGTCAAGATAGACCACATCCACTGCTCTGCCATCATCCATCCACCTGGTTACGTCCTCATAAAAGGCCATCAGGTTGGTCAAGCATGACTTTCTCTTTGTAAAGCCATGCTGACTGCCCCTAATGACCCTCCAGTCCTTGATCTGCCTGGAGATGGAGGTGAGGCTGACCAGTCTATAGTTACCTGGGTTCTCCGTCTTTCCCTTTTTGAAGGTTGGAGTGACATTTGCTATCCTCCAGTATTAAAAAGTGGAAAGAGAGTGGGGTTTGCTTTCTTGTTTTTTTTCAGTGCATTTTTCTGGATTTATTTTTCATGAATTTACAAATTACCTTTACTGATGCAGAGGAAGTGCTTGGGGAGGTGGTTGTTCCAGGTTTTCACCAGGTGTCTGGTGCATTACATGACTATCCATAATTTCCTAGCAGAATTTGCTGTGCTTTTTACACCATAGTACATTGTTGTGTCTCTATTCTGTTTTGAAATTCCCCATTTTTTCCTTGTGGGTAGGTATTTACACACTCACTCACACACACATGCACGTGAGCTGGTTGCTGCTACAAGAATTCCAAGAACTGGATTTTCAGAACGACAATGTTTATCTTGAAGGTCTGTAAAGCAGGAGGACAAATTTGTGTTATACTGAGCAAGAAACCTAAGACTTTGCAGAGTGAAGGCTCTGGCTGTAAAGAACAGTTAAATCCTACGTCTAAACTCTTTAGGATGCAGCGATGGACTCCTACAATTGTTAAGACATGGTGGCCACCAAAACCTCTTACTATTAAAAATAAACAGGAGTGTGCTCTGCCCAAAGCATTTTTTCAATAACTCTCACGTTGTCCTGGAATGCTCCTGCTTATTAAGTGGCTGATCCTGATCACAGAGAACTGCATGCTACAGGATCAAAACCCACAGGAGTCAACTTCCATGACTTTCTTCCTGGGTAACCAAAGCTGTTACAATGTGAGCTTATAAATGAGCCCCTATCTTTAATCTAAAGTAAATTTAAGCCCTTTATTTCACTAACCAGTGACTGCTGCTTAGCTAGCTCTTCAGATCCTGACAAATTGGAGGGTTTTCATGTAGAAAATTTAGATGTTAGGTGTTACAAACCATCTTTTCAAAAATGCAGGCGAGTTCCAAAACTCCACTTGACTTAAGGTAACAGAATCTGGCTTTTCACAAAAGTGAGCTTTTTGTCAGTGGTACAAAAGATACACAGAAAGCATCTTATGAGTTATAAGAAGATTAACTATGGGTGCTTTTTCAATTACAGAGTCTGAAAGTAAGCTCTGCTTGAAAGAGAATATTTTTCTAGCAGGCAGTACAGTACCTATAAGACGAAGCGATGAGCTAAAAATCAGATCATAGTTCTTTTAGCTCAATTTCAGGGATGATCCAGTTCTCTGAAAAGATTATTTTAGTATAAAAATGGAAAAGGGAAAACTGGAAACCAAGGGGAAATCTAAGGATGAGTGGAAGTGAACCTCACCTCACTGCCAGATTCTGCCTCTTCTGTCCCTAGCACTTCTCAGTCATGCCAAGAAACTCCTCACAGAGAAAGACAACCCCGATGTTGAACGAGGTAGGTGGGGAAGTGGAAGAGGTGTTTGAACAAGGCACAAGTGGTCAGTAGGAGTGAGGGGAACCTGTTGCTCCAGGGTGCCAACGGGCACCTCATCCTTTCAGCATCGTTTCTGTCTTTGGAGCTGGAGCTCTCTGGACTTGGATCAGCACAGAAACTTCTCAGTGTGGTGCACCCTCACAGGCAAGTGTCTAGAAATGACAAATAAATATCTAGAAAATATTTTGGAACTGCTAGAGTTGCAGAACAGGCAGGGGACAAATCTGTGATAGAAGACAATCCACACTCCTGAGTGGCAGAAATCCTCTGTGGTAGAGACATTTTTCCAGCATTCAACAAGACTGTCATTGTAGAAGGCACATTTTGGGCAGAATGCAAATTATCAAACACTTGTTTAGGATCCCCTTTAATACAGGCACAACAGATCAGGGCAAATCGTTTGTGTCTGTCCTGCACTCATCAGTCTCACCATGCAGTCTCACCACTCTTAGTTGAATGTGTAGAGTTGTACTTGAATCAGAGAACATGTTGGGCTGGAAGGCACCTTTAAAGGTCATCTAGTCCAGCCCCCCTGCACTGAGCAGGGACATCTTTAACAGCATCAGGTTGCTCAGAGGCTCTGGCCTTGAATACCAACATGATGTCTACCTTCAGGTTTTTGTTAGCCTAGCCAAGCAGTACACTCCTATTTACCAAACACAGCCTCCCAAGCACTCCTTAAATAAGCACTGCCACGCTTGCAAAAGCTCCTCCTGGTGACATGCAACAGCACCTCATTTTTATGTCCCTGTGGACACCAGACACATCTCTGTGCTATGTGTATGTGTGCATCCACAGCCATAGAATGGTGGAACAGAGGCAGTGGATGGAGCTGCACCCACATCTCCTGATAGAGGTTTGTTCAGTTGATGATTCCTTAGCAGACCAGTTTGGGTTTGAGTGCCAAATGAACCCCCTTCTACCTACAGCCTGCTGATAGCTTCCTATTAACCCCAAAGAGCTGGGCTTCGTGGCGTGCATGAGGAGCTTTAAGTAGCACACTGGGCTAGACATACTTGGAAATCGAGTGCTTCATTTCTTTCTGCCCTGGCTTCTGTCCACTGTGATTCCAGACTGAAGACGAGTAGCAATTTACAGTGGATGTGACAGTTGAGCCTCTGCTGTTTGTAAATTTCCACAGGTAAAATTCAAGTTCTCATGACTTAAACGTCTCCAGCTTTATTAAAAAGTGGCATTTTAGACTTTCTTGGCTGTCTCCCAGGTTCCTTGCTTAAGTTCCCAGGCAGATTTGATGTTGCCAGGTGCTGCCCACAATTTTGAGAGAAAGGGAGAAAAAGACAACATTTTCTTGGTGACTTGAAGGATCCCTTCTCTTCTGAGTTCTCTGATGCTTTTCTTACTGCCCTCACTCTTTCTTCCTTCCTTCCAACACTTTTTTGGTCATCTTCTTCTATTTCTTCTATTAATTTGTCACTTTCTGTCAAAGTTTCCCTTCCTCTTTTGACACCAGCGTCCCTTTGGTGAGTGATTGCTGATCCAGTAGGACGGCTACTTTTAAATTTTTGGCAACTAAGATGTCAATTAACCATTCAAGTTGGAGTTTCAAAGCTACAGAAAATGTCAAAGCCACACAGCAATAATGGAGGCTTTCATGAAGCCTGCTTGCATTTGTTTGCTTGGAAGCCACAGAGTTCAGGTGAGTCCAAGCCAAAACCATATCCCTCTGTAGAGCATCAGACCTGCTATGAATCATTTTTGCCTCTAGCTGCAGATGTGGGAATGCTGAATGCTGATTTAGCATGGCCTGAGTAGCTTATTCAGCTACCTCCTGTTAGTACTAGCCACCATGTTTCTCATTCAGCTGGCCATACAGCAGCCCCTCTTAAATTTGTGTCACGCTCCTCCTTAGAGTATTCCAGCTTGAAAGTCAATACTTCTGTTCTTGTTCGTATCACATCTCAACAAGACTCTCCAAGTCTGAGGAATCGTTAGGATCTTTGCTTTCTAGTTCAGTAATCTGACCTAAATTCTTCTGTTGTGTTTCCTGGAGGAAAAAAACCTTGCTGTTTGCAGTCCTTTGGCAAGTGTTCAGCTCAGACCTCCTGGAGTGTTTGCTAAGAACTCGATCGTGCCTCCTTGGTTGGTCTTACTGGGATGTTTCATATTTATCTCTCATCACATCAGACCAGCACAGAGACACTTGCTTGCATGTGGGAGAACAGCACATTGTGATCACGAACAGTGAACTATCTCCAATTTTACTTTAGGAGGCAGAGATGTATTTGAAAGACATCCTAATTCAAACAGGTACAGTCTCACTGGAGAGGCTTGGTGGGGTTATTACCACGCTATGTGCACTATGCGCACCCTGGGTCATGCATCCCCTGCACAGCCGAGAGAAGTCACTGGTCCTGAAGCCCACCCTGAGTCACTATGTCCCCTGAAGTACAAGCTGAAATTCTGCAGCTTCCATGGTCCAGCAGTGTGAAAGGTGCAGAATTTGGCCTGTGGCTGCACATGGCATTTTGCAAGGGCTGAACACGTTGCACGTTTGTTAAATGTCAGGTGCCTAAATCAGCTGTCTCCTAGGCTTCTTTCACCAACAAGGAAGATGGTGTCAAGGACAATTCAAAATTGCTAAGTTACGTTTCCACACTCCATAGGAATTAACTGTTTTCTCCACTATCTAGGGCTACCTTATTTAAGATCTTGTGTGGATGGTTATATACCATATAACCTGACACATATAGAACCAAATATAATTCAACCAGATGCTTCCAAACTCAGAATTTAGCTAGTGCAACGCTTCAAGACTTTGCCCTCAATGAGCTGAGGAAGGTGATGCTTCCAAACTCGGAATTTAGCTTGTGAAAGGCTTCAAGACATTGCCCTCAATGAGCTGAGGAAGGTGATACTGCAGATATTTAAAGCAGATAACTTCTCTATGTGTTGGAGACAAGAGCAATGTGTATAACATTTACAAGCAAAAAAAAAGGTGTTATAAAGACCGTGCATTCTCCTTTCATATCATTTTGTAATTAGGTGTTCCATCATGGAATTGATTTTGTGTTGGAAGTGCTTCACCACTTCATGTTGATTGGCAGGTAGTTTTCTTACTAAGCAAGGAGGCAAAATGTCACCTGAGAAAGCTTTATGCTTCCCTCATTACAAAATATCCCAACCACCTATATATTGTAAAATAACCTGTGTGGCCATCTGCATCTCACAGACTTCTGTAAAAGCAGTCTGCATACAGTTTACATTGCTGTCCTTGGGTAAAGGTTTTTGTTGTGCTGGAATCAGTTACATGCTGTTGCTGTGTAAATTATTTGGCTAGCACTACTGACAGTTTGTTTAACTGGATTGTAAGTTGCTTATTAATGCAGTGTTGAAAAATTGTGTGAAGCTATCATTCTTCTGAGACCAAGTCAATATTTATCTACATTTAGAAGATGCAGCTGCCATGGTGATGGAAGGGCTGTGCAGAGGCCAGGAATGCCTCGTTCCCAGGTCCTTGCTGCAGTGCACTCATGCCTGTCTGACAGGTGTGCTCCCACATGGCACCTTGGGAGTTTCCCTGTATAGAACCTGGTAGAACTCAGAGTTCTCCCAAGAAAACACCTGTCAGTGCATAGGATACCATAGTTGTACCCTTTTGTTCCTAAACAGACTGGAAAGGGTTTTACACATAGTGAAGTAGGGCAGGAAGGATGCTATTCCTACCCCTCAAATCTGATCACTCATCTTAGCCAAATCCAGCTAAATCTCTCCAGTCTTTTTCTTTTTTTCCTTTCCTTTTTTTTTTTTAATTTCCCATTAAGACTTGACTTTGGCAATCTCAGCTCTGCTCTTGAGGTCTCCCTCTTTCTCCTTCTACTGACTTTAAAAGCAACTAATATAAAACTTATAAATAAAAAAGTCAGAGATCTTCCTCTGATGTGTTGCGTGGGACTCCGCGTTGTCTGCAGCCAATGGGGAATACCCTCATAAACCAGAGGCCAACAGAAGCAGGTGCTGGCCTTCTTAGGAGTACTGGCTCTTGGCTGCCTTCCTCCACCTGATTGTCAGTCGATGGAGAACAAAGAAAGACTGGGAGGGGCAAAGCCAAGGCAGCCATGAAGCAAAAGGCCGGGACTTATGCTTAGTCCCAAGGTAGATCACCACCAGGGCACACTGGCCAAACAGCTGTGGCACTGTGAAACATCCCCCCTGACGTGCCTGAGGATTAGCTTGCACGGTGTGGTGTTTAACAGAAAAGCTGTCTGCGTCCCAAAGATCTGACACTGATAGTTCTCATCAACTAGCTTCTTCTCAGAACAATGGGAGTTCTTGGAACAAGAATAAAATCCATTATTTTCCACTTGTGACAGGTGTGTGTGTAACAAGACTACAGGAAACTGCTCCACTTGATTGAGAGGGCATCTTTGCCCATCATTTGCCCTAAGTCAAGGCAGAGCTATGAGTGTGTGGCTTTCAGGGAGGTTGGCTGAGCCTGCTGGGGAGAAGAGTCCTTGCCTAATTATACTTGGAGTTTTCAATCTGCCAGTCCATTCCTGGGAACAACTGCAGGGTGTTAATATAGCTACTGGAGCCAGGAGATGGAGATCGTATGGGCCACCAAAATGTGACATCAAAATAGTCCCAGTGGCAGCCTGCTAGACCACAACAGCAAATTTGGAAGAGATATGTGAATCCTGCACTGCTGCCACCACCCAGTGATGTTACTGGAGGAGCTGGACAATGAAGCAGGGACGTAAGGTGAAGTTCACACTAGGGGAAGGGAAACGGTGGAAGGAGATGCTCTGATCCTTTGGCCCATCAAGTCTGAAACAGATGCCTGAAATTATTCTCCTGGGATTTTGTAGTGCAGCAGAAGAGACCGTTAGTCAGCAGCCTCTCTGCTGTAGGTTAAGGGCCAGCAGAGAAAGATAAGCACAACCCAGCAGCAGGGACTCTTGTCTGGCAAGTGCTGCAGGCTGCCTGCAGACTGAAATCTCAGTTTGGTCCCTGACTTCAGGGCAGACATTGTGCTGCAGCAATCAGCCACACGAGCCCATTGCATGGGGCTCTCATCTGTTTAACAGGTATGGAGCCACAAGCTGTCATAACAAGCTAATACCTAAAATTAAACTTATTTTATTTCAATACTCCAGTTGGATCTGAAGTTTATCCTTCTAGGACCAAATCCAAACGGTTCCTTCTCCCCACTTAAGGAATATGGAAGCATTCACTAATTTTAAACAAAAGGAACAAAGACAAGTCACAGCAATCATCCAACTTTCAGGCTATCTGCCTGCTGCAGTGTCCTCAGATCAAGAGAGGACTGCGAGAGAGAAGAGGGAAGAGAAGACAAAGATGAGCAAATAATGGAAAGACCTTAAGGTGTGAAACCAGATAAACCCTGTGGGCAGGACTGAGATGCCTGCAGAGTGAACAAAGCTTAATATCCTGTAGATATTAATAGGCCAAACGTTTGGGGGGAAAAAATCTGTTGTGATGTGAGTAAGAAAATCACAAGTTGGCCCGTTCTCAAATGAGAATGAAAAGTTCTTATCAGCAAAAAAGATTAAAGATTATTTTTGAAGACAATCCTGCAGTACTTTTAACATTTATTTGTATCCAAAACAAAAGTCCCATGAGCTTTAATTTTTCCAGTGTTTTCACTGGTAAAGGAAGAAAGCTTTACAGCCTTCTAAAAGCTCATGCATAAACCCCCTGGGTTGTCAAGTAAGATTTTCTTACAATACATCATCTGGCTCTCCAGAAGGAAGAAGACAATGGTCTGTATACAAAATAACCTCCACATGATTATGTTCTTGATCAGAAAAAAGAAAGGGTAATTTTAGACATCTCTGCGTTTGGCAGCTTTTTAGGATCTGAAGCAGACTATGAATTACCTCATTTGAACAGATCCAAATCAGAGACATAATTACACTTCCCAGGGACAAACCCACCCAAATCAAAGCAGGAATCATCAAAAGTCGTGCAACAGCTAGGCTTCCCCTTAGGTTAAAAATGCAGCAGCACCAAGAGCATCTCAATACAGGAAGATGTTAAATGATCTGTCTTCTTCAGTTTCTCTCCGTTAGCTACGTGACTTAAGAGGCACACTTTCCAAGTTCAGAAAACACTCCAGGTACCGTCCATCTTCAAGCTAAGGAAGGGTATCCCAGGATATATTATAACTAAATGTACACAGTGCTGGCACATTGTAATTACAACAGCATTACCAGCTTTAAAGCAAAGAATTAAGGTCTCCACTTGTAACTGGGAACAGGTGGAAATAGTGACATGAATAAAAACACACTCAAATTGAAATACTGCGCCAGGATGTAGGGCACAACTTTTTTAATCCTATCAGTGCATTTGAATTGCAAATGTCTGAGTGTGATTAATCACCACAAAATCCAAACCTTTTCTCTTTAATCCTCAGGTTAAGGAAGACGGAATCATCTTGTTCAACAGAACTGTAACAGCTTGGCAGATGCTGCAGATACCCCCCAAACAAATGCGGCAGGTCTACGGCGAACTGCAACGCGTAATCCATCCGTGTCATGTTCTCAGGAAGAGCAGCAGTGTGTGTAAATCACGTGTGCACTCCCCCTCTAATGACTCCGTCCTGTGAACACTTAGAGGCTTCGGTGTTCTTTCCCATGTGATCAGCAGCAATGAGTAACAGCTTCCAGCCAAGTCAAAGTGTTTACAGAGCAAAGCAGAGGATGGAATCCTTTCTGCCTCACCGATGCTTCAGGCATGTTGTGTCAGGGCTATTGGAGGCAAGGAAGGATCTGAGTCACTACATCCAAACTGGCTTTACGCAAGGAGGGCACTTTTGAAAGCATATCCCTCTATGCTGGATGTGACTTGGTCTAGGTGATCCTTCTGTCACAGGGGGATTGGACTAGATGACCTTTCAAGGTCCCTTCCAATCCCTAATGATTCTGTGATTCTATGACTCAGCTTCTTCCATTTCTCCTAGCTCATGAACTCTTCAAGGGAGATCCAGCCCTTCCAAGCTTCTGTCTTCATCTGAGGATATGAGGAACGAGCAGAGATTTCCAGGTGCCTCTGGCTTTCAAAAGTCAGTCTTCATGACTTTCTTCAAAGGACCTTGATAAGTGTGCCACAGAGAGATGCTGCAGCTGGGGCTGGAGGCAGACAACAGGCCCTGAGCTCTGCTTGAGAAGGGGAAACACATATGTTCACCCTCCTGGCAAATGCTCCCAATGCCAGAGCACAGGGGGCACCAGGGGATTACTCAGCCCTCATGATTTCCAGGGGTGGCACTGTGCCCACAGTAAAGGCCATGGGAGCCCAACACAGCACATGAGAAGGGTATGAATGATGCTTCTCTATCACTCACCCACTGGACTGATGAGTTGGAAAAATAGGAAGAACATCACAGGCAAACCATTAGAGTCTTACAGCTCCTAGTTCAAACTGTCTGACCCTGGGGATAAGCTGGCAGGTCAAGCACTCACTCAGGAGATGGGGTAGGTGGAAGAGGCAGACTTACATCAAAAGTGACTGGTGTGGGTGCTGTGCCTCGTGTGAAATAGCAAACACACCGGAGCAGAGTCTGAAGCACTAGACACCCCCATGTCCTGACAGTTGTCACTAAAATATCTTTTGCCCAGGATTTGGCTTCCGGGACGCCAGCCCTGGCGGTGCCAGGGGAGTGCTGTTCAGCAAGAGAGGGCAAAGCTGTGATGAACAACTGTGCTGAGCACCTAAGCAGAGAATATTCTTTTGGTAGTGCTACCACTCTGTAGCCCTCCCAGCATTAATAAATTCCTGTTTGAAGAAGACTTCTTTGAAGTCCATATTGAGGAAGAAAATCTTGTTTTATTATTTTCCCCTGTACTTTTGGTATATCTAGAGGTGTTAACATCACCAAAGAGATGTTCTGACTCCTCTTGGGATGCAACTACCAGAAATTAGTGGTGCTACTTATTAATCCCACCATAAAGAGCACAGAATTTCAGTGGTCTCAGTTAGATCATTTGCTCATTTCTCTCTTACTACAGAAACTCTGTTTTAAGTATTGCTGAGGGTTTCACTTCAGCCACTCCATGAATTAGTTTCATCCAAATCAGTCAACCCTTCCCAAATACGTGGCTTTCACTGCATTTGTATCTGCACCACAACTCTTGTTTAGGTCAGATTAAATGTTTTGTTTCTCCTCATTTACCCCTTGCATTAACAGTTGCTACAGAGAGGAATTTATGGCTGAATCAGCAAGTTTTTAGGAGACTATCAGTCTGTTTATTCATGGTCTGTGAAAAACACAACTGGAGGCACACAGCATGCTCTCTGTCTTATTTGAAATACTTTCTTCTGTAGAGATAGGTGTGCTTCAATGGTGATGTTCCTACCAGAAGAGTGTGAGATCTTAAGAGCTGAGAAGGTGTGAAAAGCAAGGATCAGCAGTGTTTCTTTTGAGAAGTATCTTCAGTGCTTCACGCTTCTCCCAGTGAGGGTGACTGAGCAGTGGAACAGGCTGCCCAGGGAGGTTGTGGAGTCTCCTTCACTGGAGATGTTTCAGACCCGCCTGGATGTGTTCCTGTGTGACTTGGTCTAGGTGATTCTGCTGTAGTAAGGGCATTGGACTAGATGATCTTTGGAGGTCCCTTCCAATCCCTAGTGATTCTATTACTCACTTTCCAGGAAGGGGCAGGCATGAGTGCTTTTGGCTAAAGTGAGAGTATTCCCACAAGATTTTTCTGTGAAATGGATCTAATATGCAAAAGGGGAGCCTCCTTGCTTTGCTCACTGTTGCCAGCTCTTGTGACTTTTATAAGAGACCTCTGATATTAACTTTTTTTCTTCAACTCCCTTGGACACATGTGAGTAAGACTTTCAGCTTCCACTTGTAAAGTTACGAGCTTTACTGACGTGGGAGAGAAGCAAGAAACAAGAACCAAGTGCACCTTAATAGCTGGAGAGCCCGGAGGCAAATAAGCCACGAACGACTACTTTGATGTATATAATGATTCCTATGACAGATGCAGGAATTGTAAATCACTGATGATTTTTAGTTTGTGGCTTACAGGGCTGTTTGTTAATGTCTCAGTCAACCACCTTTTTTAAACAAATCTTTAATTTTATGGTATTTTTCTTCCAAATCTCCCCAGCCTCCAAGTATATAATGTTGGACCACGCCGTGTGAGACTCTGATATTGATCTAAAAGGCTGTTGTAGTGATTAACCAGTAAACAATTACAAATTGAAAGTGTTATGAAAATGCCAGTTAGAGTGATCACAATCGAAGGGTATGAAGTTTTGACTTCTGCCCAAGTAGAGCTACTACAGTGTTACCTGTGCAACTGTCAACCCTCGCAGGAGCTGATTACACACAAGTTAATGTTGGCCATCGCATTATTGACTGAATCACTGGGGTTTGTGAGGACAGAAACGACTTCGAGACAAGAAACACAGTTTGAAAGCTGAAACAAACAAAGAGGAAATAGCAACCCTGTAAAGAGAGTGAAAAGACTAGGTGGCCTCTAACATCTTGCTGCATACACCATGCATAGAGGCAACTGAGATAAGAACTAAAAAACTTATCAATGTCTTTCACTGACCCACCAGCAGATAAATCTCCTGTCCCACATCTCCAGAAATGTATCCTGGATCTTCACTTAACACTTAAAGATATATTTCTAAAGAGCAAGGTTAGGGTTAAGGCCAAGTCTTTCTGAATAATGTTCAAGATGAACAGCAACGAAGGTTGTTCAGAAACTTTACTCATGTTGGAGAAGTGCCAGCTACATTCATTAATACTTGAAAAATTAATGGTACTTGTCAAAAAACCCTTTAAGGGCAGATGCTTCAATTCCTTTTAAAAATATAAGATCAAAATACATATCATCAGTTACTTTATTTTGAAACATTATAAACTTTGTCCAAGTTCAAATCCATGACACAGTTACACAACCTGGTGTTTAAAATCAGGTTTTTGACTGGTATTTATTTTTATAATAGTCTGTTTCTTCATTGGTGACTTGTAAGAAGGAGAAAAACCCTATGTCTTTTTTTAGAGAGGGGAAAACCCTTTCCTAGAAAGAGGCCAGGCCTCAAACAGATATTAGGGATCCTAAACACCTAGAACTTCTGATTCGTTCCGTCAGATCCTGCGTGACCGGAGCACCACAACACATGGTTCCTGCAGGTCTCGCCGGCATGGTGATCAGCGCTGAGGTTGGAGAGAGGCCAAGCACCTTTCCGCTATTTACTCGAAATCCTGGCTAGCTGGGGAGGGCCCAATGGACTGGAAGGTGGCAAAGGTGACATCCATCTACAAGAAGAAAGGAGGATCCAGGAAACTAAAGATCTGTCAGTCTGACTTCAGTACCAGGGAAGGTCATGGAACCCACCATCTCAAGTGCCATCGCACTTCACATACAGGACAACCAGGGGATCAGGCCCAGTCTACAAGGGTTTATTAAAGGTAGGTTCTGCCTGATGAACCTCATCTCCTTCTATGACAGCATGACCCAGCAACTGGACGAGGGAAAGACTGTGGATATTGTTTACCTGGACTATTGAAAAGCCTTTGACACTGTTCCCCATGGAATTCTCCTTGATAAGCTGCCTGCTCATGGCTTGGACAAGCACACAGTCTGCTGGGTAAAACACTGGTTGAACAGACGGGCCCCAAGAGCGGTGGTTAATGGAGTTAAATCCAGCTGGTGGGCTGTCACAAGTGGTGGCCTCAGGGCTCGGTGTTGGGACTATCTCTGTTTAACAACTTTACTGATGATCTCGATAAGGACACAGAGTGTAATGTTAGTAAGTTTGCAGATGACACCGAGTTAGGTGGGAGTGTTCATCTGCTAGAGGGTAGGGAAGCTCTTCAGAGAAACTTGGATAGATCAGGGAATGGGCCAACGTCAATGGCAGGAGCTTCAATAAGGCCAAGTGCCAGGTCCTGCACTTGGGCCACAACAACCCCCTGCAATGCTACAGGCTTGGGGAGGTGTGGCTGGAGAGCCATCTGGCAGAGAGGGACCTGGTGGTTTGAGTTGACGGGAAGACAAATATGAGCCAGCAGTGTGCCCAGGAGACCAACAAGACCAATGGCATCCTGGCTTGTATAGAAACAGTGTGGCCAGCAGGAGTAGGGATGTTGTCATCCCCCCTGTATTTGGCACTGGTGAGGCCACATCTTGAGTATGGTGTCCCATTTTGGGCACCTCAACACAAGACAGATGTGGAGGTGCTGGAGCAGATGCAGAGAAGGACAGCTAAGCTGGTGAAGGGCCTGAAGAATAAATCTTATGAGGAAAGACTGAAAGAGCTTGGGGCTCTTTAGTTTTGAAAAAGAAAAGGCTGAGAGGAGACCTCATGGCTCTCTACAACTACCTGAAAGGACGTTGTGGAGAGGTTGGTGCCGGTCTCTTCTTACAAGCAATTTGTGATAGAACAAGAGGGGATGGGTTCAAGTTACAACAGGATGGGTTTAGACTAGATATTAGAAAAAATTTCTTCACAGAAAGGGTGGTCAGGCACTGGAATGGGATTCCCAGGGAGGTGGTTGAGTCGCACTCCCAGGGATGTGTTTAAAGATTGTTTGGATGAGGTGTTGAGCGGTGTGGTTTAGCGGTGAACTTGTAAGGTAGGGTAGACATTTGGACTCCATGATCCCAGGGGTCTTTTCCAACCAGAGTGATTCTGTGATTCTGCAAGAAGCTGAGGTGGGTAAAGACAGCAGGGTGACTGTTCCAGGTAGGATGTGCTGTAGGACCAAAAAAGAGAAAGAAATAAATGGATGATCCAGTTTGTGCTGCTGATCCTGTTCTGCGTTGCTAAGCTTAACACCTCATTGATGTCTATAAACATGTGAAGGGTGGGTGTCAGGAGGATGGAGCCAGGCTCTTCTCAATGTCATCTAGTGGTAGGACGAGGGGCAATGGTTGTAAGCTGGAACATAGGAGGTTCCACATAAATATGAGAAGAAATTTCACAGTGAGAGTGATGGAGCACCAGAACAGGCTGCCCAGGGCAATTGTGGAGTCTGCTTCTCTGGAGACATTTAAAACCCACCTGGACATGTTCCTGTGTGACTTGATCTAAGTGATCCTGCTGTGGCAGGAGGTTTGCACTAGATGATCTTTCGAGGTCCCTTCCAATTCCTAATGTTCCCTGATGAATATTATTTAATTTTGTGCCTCTCTTACAAATGTTATTAAAAAAGCTTTATAAGGCTTCATAATGCATTATTAGAATTTCTCCCACCCATGGAGTTGAATAAATTCTCTTCCACTTCTTCAAGATAAAGCACAATGTCTAGTACCTGACTGGGAATCAGTGGCCCTACCTTCTGTACATACAGAGCTGGACATTGGCCAGCTGTTCCAGATACAAGTCTGGCTCCCAGAGAGTGTTTGCCTCAAGGAATGGTATCTAAAGGAGCTTTATAACCTCTCAGTATCTTTCTTACCTCTGTCCTCTGTGTTTCTGCTCTGAGGTGTCTCTTAGGACTTTTCAAATCAAATTTTCCCCAGTGATTTTTTTAATTGCTGTTCTATGGGCACTGAGATAAATAGTTTAATAGTCATTAGGAACGCTGCAGCCAGCATGATACTAAAGAGAGCTGGGTACACACTGCTTTAGAAACTGCCTCCTACAAAGGGCTCTGTGAGCACAGCTGATGCAAGTGTAAGAGTGCAAACATGCAGAAAAGCCAGTTAGTTTTGTCCCAGCTAATATAAAATACATACTGGTGAGTGTTTGATTCAGGCAACTTAGGTGGCTCCTGTGTTTAATGGTGTATCTGCTAAATCAGAGTGTCTTCAACCACTAGTGGCAGAAGAATTGAGTGGGACAGCAAACAGCACCAGCATCTGAAAACTCTTCTAGAAAAGCTGTGTTACTCTAAAATTAGTTACAAGAAACTCATCCCTCATGGTTGTGCTTCTCACTGGAGGAGGCAGGCTGGTGAAGCTCTTCAAAAAGTAGGTGAGACAGGAGCAAGCAGGTACTGCCAGAGTCCTGCAGTCTTCATGGTAGGGCTTGAAGGCTGAAATTAGCTATGAGCTAAATATTGGAGCTGGCTTAATTTTGGTGATATACCCAGCAGAACCTGATGAGTGATGAGTCTTAAACACAGCAGAAAAGAAAGCTATAATAAGATCCAGTGCCTAGAAGCTGAATGTTGACAAAATTCAGTCTAGAAATAAGAGGCTGAACTTTAGCTGCCAGAGTGATTAACTACTAGAATAATGTGAGCAGGGATGAGTAAATTCCTGCAGACAAACACCATCCATTTTCCTAAATGACAGAGCTTCAAAGAGGAGTTCTGAGCACAGTGCAGAAATTAGTATGTTTTTCTGGCAGTTGTCTGTGTCATGGAAAAGGTCATATCAGCCCATCAGCACCACACCTCTAGGTCTTCAGATCTTCTTAATTTGCCCCATAATCAGGTGCACTCCAGCGGTCTGCATAGCTGCTGCAAGGCCACAGGCAACACCTAGGAGTTGTTTTTCAGGAACTGATCTCACTGGAAACACGAAACTAACATCAGATGGTTTAAAAATTTCACAAGGACTACTTTCAAACTAACCAGAGTTGCTCATGTAGATTTTAAACATCTGAAGGTTTTTCTTCTTTGACACAAAATATTCTGGTTAAGCCTTTCTGGATTTCTTTTTGCAACTACCAAAAATATAGTTTGGAGCAGAATAATCAAAGTGCAGTAGAATGTCTTTTCTGGTAGAATTCTCCAGTGCAGCAGAGTTTACAGGTCACAGCTATCTCCTCCTCATAATGTGCTCAGTTTATGCGTTTCAGAAGAGCAACGTAACTGAGGTGTGGATCCAAGCACCTCAGAAGACATGTCAGTGAATGTTTAGGTCACATTTTACAGAGGTGACTGAACTGGGGACAAGAAAAGGAAAAGCATTTGACCACCATTCTCTCTTCAATCTCTTTATCTGCCATTTTCTAATGGCAGGAATTTGTTCTGTGTTTTCAGACCACACAGCAAAGTCCCTGTCTTCCCACAGTACATCTTCCAAAAGTGCAGCAGTAGCCAGATTAAGCACTTTCCTTGGGCCTGTGTCTACCCCTGAGGTCATCAAGGTGTTTTCCTTGTCCACAGAGTATCTCCCATGGTTTGTGTTTTGCCTTGTGTCTTTCTGAAACTACAGAATCATAGAACGTTGAGGGTGGGAAGGGACCTCTAGAGATAATGTAGTCCAACCCCACTGCTGAACAACCTAGCACAGGCCACACAGGAATGCTTCCTGGTGGGTTTTGAAGAGAAGAAGACTCCACAACCTCTCTGCACAACCTGTTCCAGTGCTCTGTCACCCCCACAGGTAAAGAAGTTTCTCCTCATGGTGAGGTAGAACTTCTCATGCTCTAGCTCATACACATTGTTCCTATTGCTAGGCATCACTGAAAACAGACTGGCCCCTTTCTCTTGACACCTACCCCCCAGATATTTATAAACACTAGTAAGATCCACTTCCAACCTTCTCTTCACAAGACTGAACAGCTCCAGTTCTCTCAGCCTTTGTTAGGACTTTCAGGGCTACAATCAATTTGAAATTTTACCAGGTTTCACTCATGTACCTTCAAATTCACACCGTGCAAACCCAAAATGAAATGCAGGGATTGTGAAGAATTACTATCAGAGAGTGTCATTTAAAAAAAACAAAAGAGGCTTAAAATGAAAGGAGAGAGAAAGAACCAGCAATTTTAATAAATGTATGTTATTTATTGCAAAAACCTATCCTTAACCCAATCCTTAAGTTTTCAGCCTGGGCATAGCATCACTTTCAAATAATTAATGAGCATGTAGATATTGTTATCTGTATCTAATCCACTCTTCTACAACTGCTTTGAGATAGGTTCCTGCAGTTTGCACTAGGAATTCTACCCTCACCAAAAGACCTGCAGAGGCCAGAGTCAGACAAAAGATGACAAAGCTCTGTTATTGTGAACTGACAATGCCTAAGAGATTCTATTACGTGCCTGTCGCTCCCAGTAAGCTGAACCATCAGATTCTCGCGTGTACGGATTAACTTTCAGTCCACACAGATAAAAGACCGTTGGTGGTGTTACTTTTGCTAAATCCTCTCACACTCAGGATTTTTGACATTTTCTGTGGCTAAGCAGTACATGTTCAGAAAGGGAAGAATGCTGATGTGGGTGGAAAAAGTACAGCAGTTACCTTTTCCTCGTCGGAGCATTAAATCTCTCGTAGCTGTATCGAGAGCATGGCAAGGACACTGTGCCAAGCACTATTTATCCCTCATTAATGAAACCCATCATCTTCAGAACTTCTGAAAAGAAAGATGTGTTCTGTGAAAGCCTCTGCCAAGCCTTAGCAGTGAAGATGTCTTTTGTTCAGTAACGATTAAGAGGTTCCCACTTTGGAAAAAAGCATGACAGTTTGTGAAACAGAGCTGGGGCTTCTGAGCTCATGCACCAGTACCAACGACAATGACCTGTGCAGGGGTTATGTCCCACACTAGCTGCAGCTGCTGACATGCAACACCAAGAATCATAGAGTCATAGAATCATTAGGGATTGGAAGGGACCTCAAAAGATCATCTAGTCCAATCCCCCTGCCACAGCAGGATCACCTAGACCAAGTCACACAGGAACACATCCAGGCGGGTTTGAAACATCTCCAGTGAAGGAGACTCCACAACCTCCCTGGGCAGCCTGTTCCAGTGCTCTGTCACCCTGTGCCTCCAAGCACCTGGTTGTGTCTGGGTCAGAGTGGGTTTGGCAAAGCCAGCTCTCACCTGCCCTCTCCAAGGAGGCAGCGATATGTCCGAATCCCTGCATCAGACTCCTAGAGTAGGACCATGCCTATGCCACCTTTCCAAATGCTCTCGAAAAGCAGTGGCAAGATGCAGGAGGCTAATAAGGTAAAAAAAAGTGCCAAAAATGGCTGTTTTTTCCACTGCAAGACCTACAGGGTGTCAGAAAAATAAATCAAAGGGCCAGGTGAAACTAGGCGGTGAATTCAAACTGGACAGGAGGTGATAGTCCTCGCTCACTCGTGGCCACAGGCCATGGCAGCTGCCAGCAGTTCACAAAGCAACTGGGTGACTTGTCTTGCACTATTAAACAGAAACGACTGCTGGCTCAGGAAGCACCTGCACCACAAATCAGCGGAGCTGCGTGATCGGGCCGTGGTGGGTTCGTTATATGCCTGTGCTCTTTTTATTCTGTCTCTTAAGCATTTTCTGCTTGACAGTCTTGAGCACAGGCTTCTGGCCCTTTGATCTGAACCAGTTTACGGCTATTCTTGTAGTCCCATAATCTTCAGAGAACCCTGGCTAAAGTTACGGTGTTTGGGTAATGTTTATAATTTGTATAAGTGAGTGTGATCTAATGCAATAAATACATAGATGAAGGCCTATTTTTTACTATTGATATGCTACAAGAAACTGGAGTCTTCCTGTAAAAGCCATTTCCCTCTGCTCACTTGGCTACTACACTCAATGTCTTTCACTAACCTGCCCATGTGCTTCGTTATTGCTGCACTGTAGTGTGAAGCGGATCTGCGAAATAACAAGTATAACAGAGCCAGGGAGTGGGAAGCTCAGGGTCTGAAGTTCACAGCTTGGCTCCTGTCTCTTTCAGCAAAAACTAATCCTAATCTGAGTTTTAACATCTCCATTTGCTGTCCTGGTTTTGGTGACATTATTTAAAGTATATGTGTGTTCTTATAATCACAGTCTGCCACAAAGAATGTGAAATAATGAACCTATGTTGTTCACAACGAGGGCAGTGCCTGGGGCTCCTGGGATCCAGAGCCAAGTAGCCAACTCTTACTGGTCATTGGACCAGTACGTGACCTTGCTGTGCTCCTGCTCACACCTAGATTTTAGGATCTGATGACACACGCGTTGTTCCATGCTTGTTCCCCACGCAGAGCACATATCAACACCAAACTGAACGGACCCGAGGCTGAGGCACGGCAGTGCAATGATTCCTAGGAGAAGGGGCATCAGCTGGTTTTGTCCCAAGGTGCCAGGGGTATGGGCAACACCAGCCAGGACTGCACCCAGCTGGCAGCATGCATGTAGAACCCCTTTTGGGAGGAAGAGCCGTTGGAATAAGAGAGTTTTCTTATGTGTAGACTCAAATCCCATTTGATTTACTGGTTTAGATGAAGCCTGTAAGTCTGTATGCAATTACTGTTTGCAAGGAAGAGGATGGGCTGAGAACCTAGTGAAGGCAAAAAGAGCTTTTCCTTGTGCATTGATGGGGTTTGGATCAGGTCTGGTCAGTCAGGTTGGTGTTTGAAGCTACAGAAACCCTAAAGCAATGCAAAAGCTATCTACCTGTTCTCTGAGCAGCAGAAACACTTAGCTGAAGCATATATACACGATCTATACCAGGCACTTGAACAAATACTTTGTGCACTGCTGTCTAAGAGATGCCAAAAAAATCCATGAAGTTGAAGGAAACCTTTTTTTTTTTAATGGAAATGTAAGGAAAGCAGTTTTTAGGATGGAAAAAGTGGAGGTTTAAAGTGATTACTCATTCCTAGATCTGTTTTCCTTATCAGGACACTGCAGCACAGGAGTGATAATGCAGTCGTTTACAGCACTTAAAGGCACCAAGTGCCCTGTTTAGCTGTTCCCTAGTCACAGAATCACAAAATCACAGAATCATGGAATCACCAAATCAAGGAATCATAGAATGAGTTGGATTGGAAGGGAACTTTAAAGGTCACCTAGTCCAACCGCCTTGTTCCCAAGCAGCCCTAGAAGCTGCAGCTAGCACTAATGAGTTTCATACACCCACACTATACAAAAGTCTTAAAGCCATTGAGATGTGTCTGTTGTATCGTGTGTCAAGAGCAGTGCTGCACCAGAGTTCCTGTACAAGGCTCATGTGATGCAGATGTACTAAGCAATTACATCTCTGTTTCTACTGAAGTACACACCAGAACAGACATCACAGAATCACACAGAATCACAGAACGTTTGGGGTTGGAAGGGACTTTGAAAGATCTAGTCCAATCCCCCTGCCAGAGCAGGATCACTGAGACCAAGGAACACATCCAGGCAGGTTTTACACGTCTCCAGAGAAGGACACCATGTGGATACCGCTGCATTCAGGTCTTCAAAGAATCCCTGGATGGTCCAAGCACGCTCAGTTCCCAGAAACACTCTGCTTGTAAGCTGCTGGCTGAAAATGTCTAGACCATCCCAAATAATTTGGCAGACAAACTGAAAAAGAGCCAAACCCCTATTTTTTGAAGAATGGCTTTATTCCACAGAGACACATAAAACGTTACGTAACGGGCAACAGGCCTTTGAATGGTGAAGACCTAAACAGCAATAGGTTGCAAAGAGCAGTGCATCAACTACCCAAAGTCCATGGCCTTAAAAATTAATCTCTGGGAAAATGAAAGCACAGGAAAATATTTTGTAGAGCTCCTTCCCCTCTTTTTAACAACACATTCACTTCCCAGTATTTCAGGTAGGTTTGCCGATATCGGGGTGCATGTGAGTTCAAGTAAGAAAGGGAGACTTTATTTTCAGTATAAGTGTTGATAAGTACTGTCTACTTCAGGGGCTACTGTGGGGCTTAATTAATGTCTGGAGTGCCTCAGGAGTCTGAACATATCATAAGAACTATTCTAATTAATTTCCCACTGAAAAGCAAAGTTTCATGAAGTTTTAAAGCAGAACAGTGGGTCAATTTGTAAACTCCACTTATTTTAATCCCTGGAGTAGGAAAAGTTAGTGGGGAAAGTGGTAAAAATCTTCAATTAATTTTCCTCAACCTGTGGGACTTAATTAAGATGTTAGCAAAAACCTGCAAGTTTCCTGTGGGTATTTTTTATTTAATTTTCATTTTCTTGAAGAGAGATCTTGCAGCTTAGACAGGTTTTGTAAGCCACAAAGAGACTAATTCAAAAATAGATGTTAGTTTATTAAAACTGAACTGGGTATGGATAAAATTATCCTGACACAATTCAAGGGCTATATGTAGCACTTAGCACCATTCATATTCTGTAGTTTTCTTGCTTTGAATTTCTTTTAGCACATCAGAATATGTCTCCCTGGCATAATTGAGCACCATGTGGAGGTATCTGAGCTGCTTGTGAAAGACCTCAAGTGTTGGAAGCCGCATCTCTCTGCTAGCTCAGAATTATGTCTGAGTTAATTAGTCCTGGGGAGAAAAGGATTTTAGAGGCTTCAGTGGAGCACACTGTAACATAACAATACCTGAGCTGTCCTCTCTAGACCTACCTTCTAGGAATGCAATATCCATTTGAAAAGTA
The DNA here is from genome assembly GCA_013400115.1 of Rhinopomastus cyanomelas. Classification (NCBI taxonomy): domain Eukaryota; kingdom Metazoa; phylum Chordata; class Aves; order Bucerotiformes; family Rhinopomastidae; genus Rhinopomastus; species Rhinopomastus cyanomelas. The sequence goes on along the minus strand of VXBP01003022.1, from coordinate 295,985 downwards.
GGAAACTAGAAAAGGACCCATAGCATTGTCTGTGCAATGCACTGCACCACGGACGTGCTTGCCTGTGCCCTCGGGATGTACCTACACTTCCCCTATGACAGGTAGGAGAAGACCCACTTCCATGTGCAGAACTATAGCCTGTGCCTAGACATAATCAGTACTGGCTTCATAACTGCTCATCGAACAAAGCGCTGGTGAGAAATATGAGAGACAAAAGTCCCATGTCCTTGAGGACCAGTCAAAGATGGAGCCAGGCTCTTCTCAATGTCATCGAATGATAGGATAAGGGGCAATGGGTGTCAGCTGGAACATATAGGAGGTTCCATACAAATATGAGAAGGAACTTCTTCCCAGTGAGGGTGACAGAGCACTGGAACAGGCTGCCCAGGGAGGTTGTGGAGTCTCCCTCACTGGAGATGTTTAAGACCCGACCGGATACGTTCCTGTGTGACTTGGTCTAGGTGATCCTGCTGTGTCAGGGGGATTGCACTAGATGATCTTTCAAGGTCTCTTCCAATCCCTAATGATTCTATGATTACTGGATATGGTTTAGTGTTGATGTTAGGGCTAGGAGAAGGTTGGACCCGATGATCTTGTGGGTCTCTTTCAGCTGAAACTGTTCTGTGATTCTATGATTGGATTGCCTGTGAGGAATAAAGGTTGTACTTTAGAAAGTGTCAGAGTTGATGAACTCCAGCCATGTGTAGAAATAGCAGTGGAAAAAGGGATGGTTGAAGACCAAAAAAAAAACCCAGAGCTGGAGAGAAATAGATTGCATCCTTGTCTTGGACTTGGAAGAGCTTTAAAAACCAATGTACTTGTCAAAAAGCCCTATCAGGGCAGGCAGAGGTGTATGTAGAGTTCTGAGGATGAGTCCTGCACATAGGCAGCTCTTGTTCTCTCTCTCCACTTGCCTGGCTTGCTAGCTTCTATGTTCTTCTCACCGTCACCTAGTTCTCAGCACTTCTCATCACAACACACCAGCTCACTGAGCCTGAGCAGATATTTGCCTTCAAGAAAAATGCCATCAGCTGGCACCCCAAGAGCGAGCCTTGAAGCTACGTAGTGCTAAGCCTTCAAGCTCCCTGTCAGCAACCTGCTTAACGTAGACACACGAATACACCTACAGCAGTAAATGCTTAAGGCTAAGATTTTCAGAATAGGTTTGAATGAATTAAACACCAACTCCTATAGACTTTCTCAGTTTAAGTGCTTTTCTGGATGAGGGCCAGAGTGCTAATCAACTTGTGGTCCTGAGCTCATAATGAGGAACTTAAATCCCAAATGCTACAGTGTGCTGCTTGCCTTCTCATTTGGCTTTGGCCAAGAGTGAGCAACAGCATTGCTGGTTTTGGAATACTAAGGCTTCACAAGTGTTATTTTACAACTTTTTGGACAAGGTTTTTGTCTGGATGTGCAGCACAGCCTGCAAAAATATATCCTATAACATGTAGAATTCCAAGAAGTCTGGTAGTATCTGTCTAACATGACATCTGTCTAGGATTAAACCCGAAGAGCTGGAACCATTTGTTTGATGAGGCACTCAGCAAAGACAAAAATTCATTATTAGAATATCAGTGGAGAACTTCTTCATTTTTGTAATGAAATGTGAGATGATTTCAACCAAAAATCATGTCTGCCAGCACATGTAAGCCTCTAGGCAGCTCGTAAAACGTCTATAAAAGTAAAGGATAGACTCATTAGAAGACTTTGGGGGTAAAATGCAATAGCCTACTATTTATGTGCTGTTTAGCCATATACAGGTGCTCCTGATGAAAAGAACCAACAGAAAACTTGAGGGCATTTGTGCAGACTATGTGCTTCCTGCCACACAACAGATTGTTTGTCCTTGTATTTTATTCACAAATGAGCTGAGACTAGAAATAATGTGAGAGGTTGCTGTAGAACTCACTAGGGAAGTGCAAAGCAGTATCTCAGAGGTGCTAGACGTTAATTTCTAGAGGTCTTTCTCTGTAGGTGACCAAGCAACCCGTTAATATCGGTGAGGACCCTCCAAGCCAATGCAGCAAACCGATCTCTTGCGAAATCATACCAGCTTGGATGGGATTCAGTGAAGTAGCTGGTTTGGGGAAGAAAATGCTGAGAAAAAGAAGTACAACAAACACAAGAGAGGATGCCAGCACTCCAGGCTGTTGTCAGACTTGACAGAGTTTTCGCGAAGGTTAGGGCAAGTTGGCTGTGGGAAATGGCACATCTGAGGGAGTCGGAGCTTCCCACAATGCATCAAGGCTGCTGGGACACAGGAATGTGACAGATGGGAACAGATGAAATTTGCCCACAAAATGCTAGTATTGACAGGTGGAAGTGTCAGTATTTTCTCCTTCAGAAAACACTTAAAACCCCACCCCCACAAATGATTTGGCTTCACACACAAAGTCTAAAGGAAGTGAATGGTGCTGTCTTATCACAATCACTGCATTATAGCAGCCATGGAAAGCTCTTCAGCTCAATGTAAATTTCCAAACCCACCTCTCCACTGAAGATTCACTGAGATTTTTCTGTGTTTTCCTGTTAGTGTCAAGTACAATATGATCTTCTTGCTTCTCTTAGCTGCTTCCAGGCATAACTCTGCTGCTCTGAGCAGCTGTCACATATCAATAGTTTCTATTAGAGACCCTGATAATTTGTCATTAGTTCTTTCTTTTTATTCAACTAACAAAATTAACATAATTTGAGCTGTGAAGACTAATTTTTATTAGTTGCTTAGAAAAAAAAAGGCTTTGTTTTAGACAGCAACGAACCCGGGGCTATTTGTTTCTCAGTTGTTCAGTACATGTTTAAACGCTTTGCTTATGTTTCCCATTGTAACTGGGAAATTAAATCACGTCTGTTAGGAACTAAATAATGCTTATTTATGACTCACCTCTAGGTTTTTTTGCTCCCATTGTTCTCATTTTATTTAGTACAACTAAAATACAACGAGCAATGTCTATCCATAGCTTTCGGCACATTACCAGTTACTTAAAATATAAGTTCAACACAACGGAGCTCACGCAAAACAAAATTGAATTAACTTAGCCAGCTTGTAATTCAAAGCAGTAAAATATATGCTGTCCTGTTCATTCCCCTGATTCTTCCCAAAAAGCCTCAGGAAATAGACAGTCTTTGTAGTATGCTTTAAAAGTCCAAACCTTTCCTCTCTTTTAAACTGAGAGGGCTTGTGCTCATGTCCCTCTGGTGACACCGGGATTGGTTATGTCAGCAAAATATGAAAGAAACAGTAAGACAGAACTGAACAATGCTTTAATTCCCGGCCAAGAGTCCAGCCAGCAGCCAAAAAAAATCACAGGACGTGCATCTTCCACGCTTGCAGAAAATACTGTTCTACAAGCTCAGTTCAGAGCAACTGGGCACAAGAATGATGGAGTCCAGGTTTGGCTCTCTCACTGGAAATCATTCATACAGTGATTGGGGGTATAAATTTGAGGTTTTATTCCTTTGGGCACCAAAGCTAATCAAATTAAATGGGGCTCCCCAAATTAGACAGCCCAGACTTCAGGACTAAAACAATGTTTTACAATATTAACCCTATCGATCAAAAATAATATGTCGTAAGACTTAATTTCAGTATAAATTGTTTTACATCAAATAAAAACTATCAGAGTTTCACTTGAAGTATCTCCATGAAAAGGAAAGCCATGGAAGAAGCCTAGACAGACGTGATGGAGAAAGTGAGCCAGCACCCTTCTTCTGCCTTTGTCACCCAGCTCACTGAGTTCTCTCTGTGTGGGGTGGGTGGGACCCGCTGTCCCATCCAGCTGCCTGGATCCCAAACCAGAAGGCAACACTCATGCTGATGGTCTCCTCTTACAAGTAACGAATGATAGACAAAAGGAGATGGCCTCAAGTGACACCAGGGGAAGTTTAGGTTAGACGTTAGGAAAATTTTCTTTATTGAAAGGTTCATCAAACATTGGAAGAGGCTGTCATGAGAAGTAGTTGAATCACCATCCTGGGACATGTTTAGAAGTCATGTAGGTATGGAGTTTAAGGACACAGTTTAGTGGTTGTCTTGGTACAGTTAGGCTGATGGTTGGACTCGATGATCTTAAAGGTCTTTTCCAGCATAAATGATTCTATGATTCTGTGCTGGTCCTGATGTCACCATTTCATTGTGCCACCAGCACAAGGTCTGGACTACACATGCTTCGCCTCTTCAAAGCCACCCTCTCTTGACTAGTACTTGTGCAAGGAACCTGCAGAAAGAGCAGAGACTTGCCTGGAGTCCTTTGCTTCCTGTCCCCTGAGACTTTGCTTCTATACACAGCCTGAAACCACTTGCTCCTGCACTGTGGTGTTGCGCTAATTTTTGCTCCTGTTGCTTTGAAGCAACATCTGTGCTACTGGTGGTATGTGCTGCAGAAATCCCTGCCCTAGGGCTGGTGGTGGAGTCAACGACTGGCTTGGTGGGACTGATATGTTCAAACCTTCTCAGGTAGAAGGTAACGCTGAGTTTTGCACAGACTCAATGAAGATTCAGATCACTGGGTGACTGGGGAGACAAACCTAAACCTAGCCTGGAGGAAATAAATTTATATGCATCTACCTCTGAGGACAGAACAAACAAACAGCTTAAACAGCTCAGCAGATGTGGGTTGAATTCAAGGCTATTTCTTGGCCAACAAAAATTGTGGTTTTCAGTGAATAATCCAGTTGTTGGAAATAAATGGCATAACCCTAATGGAGAGCCAGCTCTTTTCATGCTGCTGGGAGAAACAATTCCCCTTTTATCCCGGGGCAGGGCTCACACCCACATGCTTCCAGGCTTCCTTCCTGAATTACCTCCTCAGACAGCATCCATCTCTGATGAGAGGGGCCACACCTGAGAGTGGTATCTGTAAATACGCCAAGGAACACCCACTCCCCATTCCACAGAGTGCCTCTTGTTGCACTCTGATCCATAATGAGTGACCCGCCATGATCTGTGACAGCTTCAGTTTACAGACCTTGCTGCCCATAGTGCTTCTGGACCAAACTCACGGGGCTAAAACACCACATGATCTCCTGGAAGCATCTTGAAGGAGAAACATGAAACAGCTATCATGGCCATTTCTGTATGATCATTTCTTAAGACTAGGGGAAGCAACTTCAGAGGTCCAGGCATGCTCTGCTTGCATTCTACTGCTCTAATATCTGCTGCTATATGTCGTTTCTCTTCAACTCCACTGCAAATAAAGGGTCAAAGAATGAATAAATGTCCTGCCACCTACACATATCCTAGGAACAGTGTTTTGTACTGTAAGATCTTCAAGAAAAGCAAACAGAAATAGAAGAAACAGAGCGAACGCCGGTGACACACTTTCCAGAACATGTCATTTTTTGTGCTACTGAGATGTCACATTAGCAAAACCTACTGTTTGACAATAGCTGAAAAGCAGCAGAGAAAATCATAGAATTGTAGAATCATAGAATCATTAGGGATTGGAAGTCCAATCCCCCGACACAGCAGGATCACCTAGACCAAGTCACACCGTCAGTCTGGGTTAGAGGGAACCACAGGATCATCCAGTTCCAACTCCCCTGCCATGGGCAGGGACACCCCACCCTAGATGAGGATGGACACAGCCCCATCCAGCCTGGCCTTAAACACCTCCAAGGATGAGGCCTCCACCACCTCCCTGGGCAACCCATTCCAGGCTCTCACCACTCTCACGGTGAAGAACTTCCTCCCCACATCCACTCTACATCTACCCATCTCCAGCTTTGCTCCATTCCCCCCTAGTCCTGTTGCTACCTGACATCCTAAAAAACCCCTCCCCAGCCTTTTTGTGGGCCCTCTTCAGATACTGGAAGGCCACAATAAGGTCACCTGGGAGCCTCCTCTTCTCCAGACTGAACAGAAATTATGGACCAGATCCTCCTCCTGGGGTTGTGGGTGTAAATCACAGTGAACTTCAATGGAGTTGCACCGACAGCATCAGACTCTTACCTTCGCCTAGTAAGTCAGTGCTGACATGTCCTATAGGACAGGTATAGGGGATTTGTGCTGCACATCACTCAGCATATGACTTCTCAATGGGGGAGAAAGAGTTCAGCTCTTCTCTGAAGGAATTTTACATTTGTAGCTCTCTTAATTAAAGCAGGGTGCCATTTTCCCAGACTGAAGTGGATTAGAAATACAATGGCTTCAGTGAAAGCTGAGAATAGCTTCTCTGTGATGCATTAGTAGGATGACGGGGGAATGAAAGGTTTAGTGGGCTTGCTTCTCAGAATTTGTTTTCATATCCAAGAATAAAATGTTAAAATGGATTTTAAAGTCTATTGCCCGATAGAAAACTATGTTCCCAAAAGCATTTTCACCACAGTGACATTCAACCCAGTGTTGTATGACTTCACAGCCTTGGAGGGAGAAAAGAAGCAAAGATTCGGTGAGTTCTTCGTGTGGACCTTGACTGTGGAGGATTCTTTCTGTTATTATTTTTTACTGACGCAGAAAGACTAGCACTGACACGGAGCTCTTTTACCAAAGAAAACTGTCTGGCTTGGTATCTAGAGCAGTACCTGCAGCAATGTATAGCCAAAGCTAAGACAACTTGGTGTGAAAGAAAAGTCAATTAAATGTTGGATTTGGCACCCGTCCCTCAGTTAAATGCCACAGCTGTGCTTCACCGGAGTATCTGCAGGACTTGGCTCAGAATGGCTTCTGTTAAACAGCCACCTTTGCCAGGTTTAGTGACTCAATATTACTTATTTCCTGGCTAAGATTAACTTCTGATTTTATGGATAGTTTTTGTTTTTCTACTCTAATCAGCACAGATAAACAATTTCAAGGACACAATCCTTTAGACCCTCCTCAGGCAAAGTGACCCCTTAAGAAAACAGACATTTTGCTGCAGTGAGGACCCAGTCCTTGCTGACATAGCTCTGGCACAAGTAATAGAAGTGAAAATAATGGAGAATTGTATTCAGAAAAATAGGCTGGTAATTAAAGACATCCAGCCTTTTAATATTTTACTCCTGTACTTCAACCCCATGAAATACTCCTCAACACTCAGTAAAGGATTTGGGCAACAGGAGTGAGCTGCAAAGCATTAGCACTAATCAACCCTCTCTTGTGCAAACACAGAGATGTTTCCATGCCAGTGTTCTCAGATGGCCGGGAAACAGATTCTGCAGGACAGTTTCCTTTTGTGGCCAGCAGGAAATCATAGAATATTCCTATTGCTGCTGTGCTAAAGCTTGACTGAGTGACTCTCCAAAAGCAGCCAGATAGGAATGATCTTTTCTCTCCCCTTCTTTTCAACGGCTTTACTGCCAACTTTACCATGATGGGACTGAAAACTCATTCTAATAACTGGTAAAAAAGATCACTAGGGCTACAATTACAGGCAGTTTCAGGCTGAACACAGATTTTATTTTTTTACAATCAGAATTAGATCAGCTGCCTGGGGAAATTTTCCACAATATTGTTTGTAACAGCTTCAAGTTCTGCCTTTAAGTGCCTTCACTTGCAAGGACCCTTATTATCCTCAGCCTGGAATGTGTACAGACTGAAAGGCATTTATTAAAAGAAGATATGTGGTTGGTCTCATTTTTAGAAAGTTAACAGTTAAATACTTCAAAATTCTCAGTCTCACAGGCTTACAACAGATGTTGAACTGCTGTTCCTAGAGTGAGGACTTATTAAACACTCTTTACTCCTTGACCAACTGTGCTAAGTAACCGTACCAGGCTGGTAGTGATGCAGGCTTTCCCTGCATGCATTAAAACATATAACACCGAGAAACTGTGTGGATGTCTGCTCATTATCATCTCAGAGCAGATTTGAATTTGCATGTACAGATATTTTTATCTGGTGTTAGCTCACTTGCAGCATAAGGCCTCAGCCTTCTCCCTTACCCATGCTTTTCTCGTGCAGCAGATTACATCTCCATTTCACCTGCAGTGGTCTCATGAGGTGGTCTAGCCCTCCTGATGAGGATTAAAAGCCTTTCTCTCAAATGTCCACAGCTCTCCTCCCTTTCTAAACTGGGTAGACATTTGCTCACGTTGCCTGTGCTTTTCTTTAGCCAGGCTAAGGAAGGGTTGGGTGCTGCCATACTCTCCTAGACCTCACACAGAAGGACCCAGATTGTCAAATTGCTTCATATAACACAAGGTTTTCTCCTTCTCCTGCTTAACCTGCACATCTAAATTTTAATCTCTTAATCATCAAGATCCTGGTAAGCCATGATCCAGACAAATACTTACCTGTTCTGTGCCTTCCTCATCTCCTCTGGGTCTTTCCTGCAGCAACCTGGGAGACAGCTTCCTCAGATCTACTTAGGAAAAGGTCACATCACATCTTCTTCAAGTCCTGCTCTGCCTCCAGCTGAAGAAGGAGCTTGTCTTAGGAAATCTTATTTGCATTTCCTAGCAGACCTGACACTTCTTGATCTGATTTGCAGAAACAACCATCCTCTGGCTCCTCGGTGGATGCCACTGCATCTGCTTTGCCAGGACAGTGCAGCCATGAGGTGCCCCCATGACACTGAGAACTATCTCCGTAAGCAAATTGAAAAGTGCTTTATTCAAAAGGATCTTTTAATGCACAATTCAATTCAGTTTTACTCTTAGTAAAACTTGCAGTGAGCGTCACCCTCTCTAGTTGAGGAGTTTAGAAGCTAGATTAGGGGTCTGCATTCAAAGAGGTTTCTACCTCTATGTTTCCATTGAGAGGTGTGTTCCATTGAGAGAACCACATGTTCTGGTGGTGAAGCGCTTCACATGAAGCAAGGAGTCTAAAACTGATGTCACAAATTGCACAATGTCACAAAATCTCTCCATACACCCTTTGAGGAGCCAAGGGTGGGCAGAATGTGTCTTGCAGAAGAGCTTGGAAATATCCTTAGCTTGTTGAGAAGGATCCTTTGTGATTTTCCTACATCATCGCAGAAAAAAGATCGGGGAGTGGCCAGTATGGCAGCTCACAGTGGGGACTTTACACAGGCTCTGCCCACTCCTAAAATTAACTGAAACGAGGAAATGCTTAAAGAGCTGTTGTTTCTAAACTGCCATCACATCCACAATACCCATACACAAAATCCCAACATTCTGCAATGGTCTGATTTTCACATTTTCCTATTTCTGCCTCGTAAAAGTCTGTGCTATAAAAAATGGTGGTGCAGCCTTAACAGTAGACACAGCTTCAGTCGTTGGACCTGCATTAATCCTTCAAGCTCCTCTCTCATGGTTTGTTATGTCATCCAGATTTCACTCTGAACCATCTACTCTTTTCCATATGTTCTTAGCAGGAAATGTGCATGAATTTAGAAACACAGCAAGACACATGATATTCAATAATAAGAACATTTCGAAAAGGCACAAAAGGAAAAACCCAGATGAAAGTTCTAGCTGGCTTCCAGCCTCACCCAGACAAACAAGATAACCAATATTCCTGCACTTGGAACTTCTAGTTACACTGAAGGATATTTTTTGGCTTTTCATTTCTTTAACTACATCTGAGATTTTCCTGTGGATGCAAACTTAGAAGAGGGAGGTGTCTGCATGTTGAGATTCAGTGAATTATGAATTGAGATTCAGTATGAAGTATGAAGTAAGGTGCCATGGCTTGTTTTATGAATTACCTTACAAATGTGATGTGTATCTCAAATAACCTGATGTAGCTGCCTAAAAATCCTGTTACACAAATGTCATATCAACAAGAAAACTGCAAATGATGTGCAGGCAGTTGTCTGTGCCCACAAAAATGATTTCCAGATACTTTTCTCATAAATATGTGAAAATAAAAGAGTGAACTAAATAAAATGCCACAGACTCTGAGCATTCCTCCTCTGTGACCCTGCATGTAGGAAGATGATGGAAGAATAAGGAGATAGGGATGGATCTTCTTCTCCGCTATGAATTTCCTGAAGAAGAAGGTGGGGTTGGTTTCTTTTGCATCATATAAGGATTTACCATGAGCATGAATGATGCTACAACCCTGTATACTCAGTAGAGCCTGAAGTTAGACTGGATGGTGTCAGCAGTGCCAGGCAGTGCACCCCATGTCAACCCTCCAGTCCTGGCTCTGTCCCATCTCTGCCCTCTGCCTTACATGTTATCATCATCATGAGAGCCACAGATCTGCCTCCCCACAGGATAGAAAATAATCAAGGCTGAACACTTGCAGTCTTCTGGGACCACCGGAGGCAAAACTGCACTAGTCCTGTTGGAGGAAGCTACATTCCAATTTACAGAAATGTATTGAGATAATTAAAATTATTAATGGAAATGGCAAATATTTTGTTTCCAGACCTTAAGCAGACAATATTTGTGATTAAGATCAGCAGTTTCCAAACAGTCTCCTGCAGACAGTTCTTTGTGGGTTATGAGTCAGAAGCAGACGTCTGATCCACAGTACCCTGTCACCACAGTGCTGCAGTGTGATGAGCCACGTCCTGGGTGCTCCAGCAGAGGTTTTAAGAGGTTTTTCTGTGACCTTTCTTTCCTGACTTAAAAGTGGTTTGAGCCTCAGAAGGGTGAGTCTGTATTAGCACAAATCAGAACCACATCCACTTCTCCAGTCAGCAAAATATGGGGCTTTTTCCTCTTATTAAATAAGTCTGATACTGCAGAGGAGGTGGATCTCCAGTGCACGCCCGTACCAAAACGCAGTGCGAGCTCAGGCTGAAAGCTCCTGCACTGCAGTGGGTTTGGGGCTGTGGTATGTAGAGAATTCTAATGTTTTTCTGATGATATTTTTTGGTATTGTAATTGTGTAGCCTATGTGTACCAGGTCTGTAATTTTAAGCTGCCCATAGGCAAACATGGCAAGTCAATACCTGCGTAAATCAATGGCTGTGGCAGGTGTGGGCCACTGCAACAAATCTTCTGCACTTGAAATTAATCACAAATACCTGCCTTTCACTAAGCAGCCTCTCACTCTCATAAAAAATACGGGGACCATAGAAATCAATAGTGATTTAATTTTGTATTTTAAATGAAAGACCGGTTGGGGGCACAGCTTTCATTAGAGAAGTCACCAAATTACCCTCAATTTTTAAATTGTTATTAAAAGAAGGAAAGGTTTGCATCTCAGGGATGCAGCCTTCATTGCTAAACTTTTTTGTTTGTTTGGGTTTTTTTAACTTTTCCTTTGCACATGTAGAGTTGAAAGTTCAAATATTGCTCCGCATATGTCCTGGCAAGGCTGCTGAATCACAAACACCCCCAAGTTTGGCCAGTCCTCCATTCCTCCATTCCTCAGGGAGTTCCCGTTTCATGTGTTTTTCATTTCAAGTTCTGCCTCCTTGAATGCTATTTCCTCTCTTTCAGTTTTCAGCAAGGTCAAAGAAATCTTTAGCAAATAAAAAATGTGAACGTTCAGTCATCTACTGGAAATGTGCCCACCCAGTGTCTAAATAATAAGTTAATGGGCTCATGGAGCAGTCCGACGTACACTCAGTGGAGCACAGCAGACGTCTTCGTCTGAGCACCTCATCACAGCTACATTGAGAACAACTATCAAACGAGGGCTCTTCTGTCTAGATTGAGCTGCAGAGAAATCAGTTTAGCATCAATCAGCATTCTAACAAAGAAGCCCCAAGCCCCCAGGGTGGGTGACAGGGCATAGTTCTTCTCTACTGGCCTTCACCCATCTATGATTCAGAGCTGCAGAGATCTCTACACAGAGTAAAAATGCTGGTTGGAAAGCCCAGCTACTGGACAATGTGTCTCATATTTTGATTAAACTACATGGAAATCATAAAGATTGAGATTCCATAGAAGCTATTAAGCATTTTTTGGGAGATGTCTTGTGAAATTACCCATAATCACCTTTGGATGATTCTAGCAAGCCCGGTGTCCGACCTCTGCGTGAGCTGTAAGGGAAGTCGGATCCAGAAAAGCTCTCCTGAATCATAGAATCACAGAACATTAGGGATTGGAAGGGTCCTCAAAATATCATCTAGTCCAATCCCCCTGACACAGCAGGATCACCCAGACCAAGTCACACAGGAACACATCCAGGCAGGCCTTGAACATCTCCAGTGAAGGAGACTCCACAAGCACCCTGAAGTGCTGTCTACAGTCTCCTCCAACTGCCTAGCTATACCAGCTCCTACAAACTGATAAGTTCTCTTTTAATGGCATCCTTGGCTTGATTGATGGCTGTTCCAGAAGCACGTGTCTTTTCTGGCTAGAAGCATCTTTATTTCCATTTCTGATAATCTATGTCACCAAATGGCACCGGTACGTATCCTTGCTGGAGATTCCCCTCCTGAGACATCAGAGCACCACGTTTATATTCCACACAGGCACATCATGTATTGTGTCATCTGCTGATCAAATTGTCCATCTCCAGGTCTTTTTTCAAAGCTTCCTGCTTGGGGGAAATAATATGAGTCCTGAAGTGCCTGACCTCACCTTTTGGGTTATTCAGATTCATCCCTCTTCTATTATTCCAGTCCTGAAGCACATCCAACTCTTCCTGCATGCAGTCCTCCTCCACATTCACACTACATATTGCATTATCAGAAAACTTCACGAGCACAGTACAACTTTCTCTGCCAGAGTTGTTACAAATGTTAAATAGGATCAGTCCCTAGACACATCTTGGAAGAACTCCACTAGTAACTTCCTCTGAATTTGGTATTTCTCCTTTCAAAACGATCTTCCTCTTTTTTTTCCCACTTCACTATTCTTCTACTAGTCCAAAATTTGTCCAGTGTAACAAGCCGTTTCCTATGCAGCGTTGCATCCATAGCTTTCCTGCTAACGGCGTCGCATCTTGTTCTCTTACAAAAATAAGTCAGGTTTTTCAGACATGATCTACTCTTGCTAAAGCAAGTGCATTCCTTTTACTTCCTTCTTCATGTCCTTGTCAGTTTTGAAACCCACGTGTTCTTGAGGTTAGAACTGTGGTTGTCCAGAATTTTCCTCTTCTTAAGTTAGACCCAGTGCTTGCTTTGTCAAGGAAGAGCTATCATCTCTAATAAATACACTCAAAACATTAGCAGACTTGTAGTTTCTTACACCAATTCTTTCATAGTTCTTCTAGGACATGCCTACACTGCAAGCTGACTCAGTCACATTAATCTCTTTAGAGTCTGGAGTCCACCTTAGATGTGGTTAATTCCATTTCCATTCTCATATTCCCATTAGTGACGCAGCCTTGTTCAACATCACCGTCCCCACTGAAAACTGAGCCAAAGTATTCATCTTGGGGCCATATCAGTGCTATCCTCAACTTCCCCATCTTTGCTGTGCAGTGGCTATAAATCATCTTTTTGTTTGTGAGGCTGAAAGGATCTCTATTTGATTTAGCTCTGCTGGAAAAATCCAACTTCGTTTGTCTGTTGGCAACTCTCGTTTTATCCATACACTTCCTAACCTCTAAGACTTAACCAAGTCATCTGAACATTGCTCTCTTTTTCCATTCTTCACAGGATGTCTACTCATCCTGAATAGGTTATTTTTGAGCTGGGTCATCATCCACCCAGGTCTAGATCCCTCCCCTTGATTTCAGCAGAGGCCCCAGAGAAACACTGTGCCGCCTTCACGCAGAAACACCATCTCTGTTTTACACTCAGGCCCATGAGTTTCCCAGTTCAGCCAACTGCATTTTTGAAGTTGAAAATTATAGTTTCACTTTTAACCAGAACGACTTGCTTTTATCTTTACATTTAATTTAAAATTAAGCAAGTCAGCATCACTTGATCTGGTACAGCCAGTTCTTCAGTGTCTGAAGTACTAAACCAAACAGCATTCAGCCGAATGCTCTGTGTCTGGCTTAAAATGTACTTGGTATCCGGGATGTTAAAAGACTCAGGAGCACAAGTCTTAGTAATAGTTCTGTCTGCAGTGGAAATGTGGAGGTTTCTGCCCAGAATCTGAGCTGGTGTCAACCTCTGTTGCTCTGCTGAAACTGGCTGAGCTACACAAACGTGAGCGGATTCTGTGTCATGACAAACCAGAGCAGACACGCGACAAGCACAGCACACTTCAGTTTGAACTACAGGGCTTGCTGAGCTGCCTCATTCTCTGCAAGCTTTCCTGTCCCAGAAAGCATTTTATGGCATCATTTATAATTCTTATCCCCTAGAGCATCAAGTGAGGACACTCCTATCAGTCCTGCTGCCACTGCAGAAGTAACTCACCTAATTTATTGTCTTTCATTCGCTTGCAAAGAAAGCAAGGAAGTTTTGTTAAGTAGATGGGAGAAGCTGAAGACCCTTTTCACACTCATGTGCTTTCTCTTTGTTGCTGTTTGTACAGGTGCAGTGAGAAAGACTCAGAGGGCGTATTCATAAAGACAAGACCTGTGAAATGCCACTTTAAATTGTTTGAAATCAAAGGTTTTGGTGGCTCATAAACAGGGAGCTATTTTTACCCTAGCACTGCAAATCTAAATATATGGAGCCACCCTCAAGTACAAATATATTCAGTGTACACATGCAAGCACCATTAGGTAGCCTGCCCTTGCAGACTGAGAGATTGTAAGAAGAGGCCTTTTGATTCCTGTCCACTGAAAGTTTCCATACCAGAGAAGAAAGAAAAAATGGAAAAAAAAACCACCCCCAAACACGAAAAAAGGAGATTTTCATAATCAACCATCACATTCATGTGCTGAAATAAGGGTGTTCAGTGAGGACGTCAGGAAGCCCATGATCCATCCAACCTGACCAATTTAATGCTTGTTGTGAGCATATTTGCAGACTAGCATCTGGAAACCTTAAATGAATGGAGATAGACATGGACACCAGTATGATCTGGGAAATAATTAAAGCTGGACTAAGAAAATGTTTGTGGACCAGCTCATCAGCTGGTATAAATCAGCGCAGCTCTAGCCCTTCCACAAAAGCAATGCCAGTTTATACTGAAGCCCTGGCTGGCCCCTGTAGCTTTCCTTTGTGATTAATTTAAGCACAATCATTTGCTGGAACATGCTTCTGGATCAAGCTTCCTGAAGCACTACTTTTACAAATCTCTTGCGTGCCTTTGGACTACTGCCTGTAGCACTCCCTTCTCTATTAGGTCTGTTTTTCTACAAGTGAAATCCCAAGGTTTAGGAGATTTTTCAAATGTTACATTAAAAATAAGACAAACTCAAAAGTTTTCCTTTATACACATTGCACTGGCCTCTCTTCTATGAACCAGTGGCGTCTGACTTTTTCATTCTTTGCCATTCTTTTCTTAGCCTTTCCACAGGATGGTTAATATTGTTATTTTCCACTCCTCGTGTGCACCAAGATCCCACTGAATTTAAGAGTGGAAATCCAACCTTGTGGCAGTGCAAAAGCAAACACAGAGCTGCCATTAGGTGCTTCCAGTGCTGAGGGTGTTATTGCTGCTGGTGCAGTTTGGCTTTGGCTGACACCCATTTGCACAAAGCCCTGGAAGCACCTTGGCACCTGAGGTGCTGCCATGGTACTGCCAGAGTTCAAGCCAGCACAGCCAATGCTCCTACATCCTCCTTTTTGCACACCAGATCACAAAGTCCCAAGAGCTGGAGCCTTTTGCCAGGGGAGGATGTACAGATGAGCCTGCTAACTTCCTACTGATGCCTAAGACCCGATGAATTTCCCTTCCTGAATGCAGTGATCCCTCTCACTGGGACATCAAACCTGACCTCCTGCCTGCCCTGACAGACCCATTAGCATTGTCCTGTCACTGGAGAAGCGTCACCATGAGAGGTTGCACAGTCAAAGGCTCCTTACTAGAATATACGGCTCCACCTTGCAGCCTTGTGCCCAAGCAGGATGTAGCCTTGCCCTCTCTCAGAGAAGACAGCTTCTGAGAAAACAGGCCAAGAACATGCTTCACAGCCATCATGCAGCCATGACTGGCACATTTGTATGTATTGTCTTCAGTAAAAAATGAAAGGTAGATTACTCACAGTACTGCTGTTCATTCACATGTGGCAGTTAAGCACACTCTGAACACAGGTGTCTGTGAGTCAGCTTCTCACAGTCTGTGCTGGCCTTCCCCTTCCTCCTCACCTCTCTCCTCAGTTCCTCCCCAGTGCCAAGCAGAACCCATGAGCACATGAAGAAATGTAAACACCTATCTGTATGAGTTCATGATGCATTCAGGGTAGTGGTAGCTCTTAAAACTTTCTCCAGCCATGTCCCTCAGGTGTGGATGACAGTGTTCCTGCAGGAAGGAATGCTCACAAAAGAGTTCAGGACTGTAGCCTGCTGTGAGATGGCAGCAGCTATTGTCCTGGTCACACACAGGCAGCTTGTATTTTTCACTACCGGAGGTAAATGCAAAGCTGAACTGCCTGCAAGTGTTCAAAGGCATCAGAGATTTGCTAAGACCCCTTCATTGTCAGCAGAGGCTCATTTCCTTCAGAGCACTGGACTAAAAGCAGAAAAGTGCAGTCTTCTGCTTAGGAGAAACTGAGCTTCTGAGAGGTTTGGGGTTTGTGTGTACAGAAATGATTTAAAAGCGATCCTCACCACACATTATCTAGCAGCAGCACAAGCCCACCTTGGTTTTCAGCACCTAGAAAGACCAAATAGTTCCCTGCCTCTGTTATCCATGCTTGCCCTGTGGTTAGTAACTTGCAGAATCACTTTTTCTGGGTGCTTGGGTCTAGGTCCTGCTTTGCAGTAGAATCGTAGAATCATAGAATCATTAGAGATCGGAAGGGACCTCGGAAGATCATCTAGTCCAATCCCCCCGCAACAGCAGGATTAGTTTCTCATACGGTTTTGAAATCTCCATACTCAGAGATAGGCCAGATTTGACTAGATATGGCCCCGAAAGACCTGATCTTGTTTCAGAGTTGAATATAACTTCAAAATTGGCCATGCTTTGAGCATGGGGGCGGATCAGATGGTGCCTTCTAATCGGAATTATTCTCAGACTGCAGCTGCCACTGCAGTCACTAGGAGCTCTGCCTTGAACAGAGAAGTGCTCAAAAAACCCACAGATCTTCTTTTCCAATGTAATATTTGAAAATATTATATTTAAGCACCGAATCTACAAAATGGAGCAAATAATGCCAACACGATTCATTTGAAGATTGCCTATGAATTGCTCAGCTACTAATTTATAAACATTAGAAAAGACTCTGAGGAAGTCATCAATGTACTGCTCACACCAGGGGTCAGATAATGTGAAGGGGCAGAGCTCTTCATGGAATCACGGTGCTTAAGCACAGGGCTGACAACTCTTTCGTTAAGCACTGTGTCCCTCTGTCACTGCTTTGAAGCATGGCTTCTCTGCAGAAGGTAGCATGTCTTCATGCAACTAAAAACTCTTGCAAGCTTTAATTCTGTATTTTGCACTAAGACATATCTGTATAAAACATAGACTCCAATAAAATAGGTGTAATTCTATATTAATATTGAAGCAGCCATTTTTTGATATTGCCCTGGTTGGCCAAAGTTAAGCTTTAACATTATGAAAATGGAGGTCTGGAGGCTTACAGCTACAGCAAATGCCTTGAGCCTGAGTCAGCGACTAGTATTGACAGGATGCTGTGAACACAGAAGAGAATTCTATGGAGCACAGACACACACGTGTATCTGGGTGAGATCTCCTTCACTCAGCAATTAATCAGATTAAGAAGCCTATTGAAGTAACCAAGATTTCTTTTAACACATTTCTCACGGGTAACTACTAGCTGTGATAGCAGAAACAAGCCTTCAAGGCTAAAATTAGAAAGAATTCCTACTCCAAGATTTGCTTGAAGCTCAAAAATGAAAATGCTGTGAGAACAAGGCAACCGGAGCCTAATAAAAACATCTCTCTTTGCCTCTCTCTCTCTCTCCCTCTGCAGTGCCGTGCTGAGAAGCAGCACTTGCTTTCCCTGACACACAGAAATCTTTGTGCCTGACAGATAGAACAGGAGATAAAAAGGACACAAAGCATCTGGCTTTCCAATACATACACGTGGGATGATGATTTAAATTACAAAGTTTAAAGAATTTGGCACTTAGCAAACTTGAACCTTGCCCAGGTGGGTTTTTTTCCCCCTCTCAAGAATAAGTTTAGAAAACACGAAAAAGGGAACATTTTCCCCTGTAATGCAGCACATAAACAACATCTGCACCTTCGAACGAGTTCAAAACACCTTGGAATGAAAGGTTTTCCCCTTTGAACAGGGAAGAAGCCCTTCCAGCGTGCTCCAGAGGAGAGATGGAGCTGTCTGGTTCCATTGCAGGGTTGCTGGCAGAGGCCCCGCGGCAGGATTGACGTTGCATTAATTACCGGTCCCATGGGCTCTCCGACCCCGCTCCACCACGAGACGTACTGGCAATGGATCTGAGGAAAGTGGGCATTATCTCAGGCCTGGAGAGCTGGAGGCAAGTTGTCACCTGAACTGCAGGTAGGCTGAAGCATTTCACTGCGCTAGTAAAATACGTGTTCCTCTGGCATTCAGACAGTCTGGGAGATAACTGTTTCATGTGTTACGACCTTCACTGCTGATTCCTGACTTTCATAAACATGATGACAGAAAAGACAGCCTTTCTGAAGTATTTTGGGTTGCTCATAGTGCTGATATTTTCATCACGGAGATGCATCGTCTGATGGGGAGTGTGGTTCTTATTAGCTGACGGCGGGCTTTGTTCTTACTTACACCTCTTTGGTAGGAGAATAGGCATCATGATGGCATCATGATAACAGTGTTGTGGCACCCAGTCCAAAACAGTCCTGGGCCCACAGAAAGCTGTCCTCCGTATTAACTTTCCTGGCTTCTGGGGTGAGGAGAGAACAGTGCATCACAGTGATATCAGATGGCATTTTTTAGCAGCTAGTGCTTTCAGATGTCTTATTTCAGCTGGCGCTGCACCAGCCTGCAGAGGTTGGAAGGGCCAGCATGATCAGTTCCATGCAAATTCTTCAAGGCTGCCTCAGCTTGAGCACTAAGTTGTTCAGCACGCCCTCATTTCACTGTGATCACCACCTAATTGATTCATTCCTGTCTCGCTTGATTGCGTTACCATTTTCACTCCAAATCAGGTGTCGTAGCGAAGACGATGGGAGCCATCAAATGACGTTTTGATTGGCTCTAGGTTCCTTTGGTTATCAACCTTGACTATACAACAGAGACCAACAAAGCCATAGCACTATGTCCTGGTCTTCTTTCCTATTGGGAGGAGCTGCTGAACTGGGCATCCTCTCACTGTAAACACCAGACTAAGAGACTGGATACCCAAAACACAGCGTTTGCAAACAATGAACAGCAGTAAAATCAAAACTTTCAGCTCAGTCTACATTTAATCATTTTTCCAGGCAGCGTTTAAACCAATATTTGGCCTCGACAATTACTCCAGCAGAGTGATTGTGCAAGCATTAGAGACTTTAACAGTGTTTGTATAAACAGCATGAAACGCAAGATAAAGGCCTTGATCACCACATATCAGTTTTAGAGACACAAGTGAATTGTTTAAGCCTTTCAAATCCAAGTCATAATGGATTGCAGGTTTACACGTAGTCAAAATAAAGATTTGTGGAATGGGACTTTTTCCCTATGGCTTGTAGATTTATTTTTAAATATTTTTTTTAAATAAGGCATCCCGTGATTAGTCCTTTCAATTACTGCATCACACAGTGTTTTTTACAGACTCTAATTATATCTTAGATTAAAATTCAAAACACCTGCTCTGGTGGATCACAGTAATTTCAGCCTCAAGTATTTTGATACAAAGAGCTATAATCAGTGAGAACCAAATGATTTCCTATTCTCTGCACCACACCTTCTCAGCCGAGTACAGCTAGAGATCTCAATTTCCTTGGGTTTTTTTGGTGTGTTATGATTATTATATCTTTTATTTAAAGATGTCTTTTTAATGCTGAAAGATGAATGTTTTTACTTTTACCTAAATGAGATGGAACATTTAAGGCACATATTAGTTTTTAAAATAACAGCCATTCTGATTTTAAATAGCAGATGCATAGGGTACCCCTCTTCTGTACGTTTCCCTTTTCATTTCAGTGCAGCTAATATAAATACTTTGTTCCTGGCTTTGAAGAAAACTGCTCTTTAAAACCCTGTAATTTGAGTTCAGGGATTTAAATGGGAACATACTTACTTACTTGAAGGATAGTTTTTGATGTGCTTGGTTCTCTGTTATTATTCATGCGCTTCTCTGCGCTTTAGGGGTGTGAGCCAAAGTCCACCGAGTCAGTAGGAAGACACACAGATTCCACCAGACTTTAGGTCAGGTTCTTAATGTTGTATGAAGAAAAAGGAAATTGGTGCTTTGTCCATGGAGATTCTATTACAGTAAAATAAAGGTCTTTTTAATGGTGTTTACTTCCTGATGACCATAAGATGGGATCTGACTGCATACTTACAGTGGTTTTGACACTAGGACAGCACTAGGGAACACACAGGGCAATGAAGAGCCATAGCAGGGCACTGAACCAAGCCCATCCCAGTCCTCTGAGGTCCTTCAGAGACATTCGGTTACTCTGAAATTTACACAATGATCTGATTTCAAACAACGTTGTCCACTGAAGGTGTGGGGGTGGCCTGGCTACTCTGCACCAGAGCTGTTTATTTTATTTCTCCCCCATGCTGTGCTGCAATTTCCCTCTCTGCTCTATGGAATGGACAGGTTTCTGAGGGCCCATGAAAAGCCACTTGGCTCTTGCACCAGAGTATATTAAGGCAATGAAAAGCTTTCAGCGACCTGTCACATCAAAGTCTGAGCTATCTTTCTGGAAATGCAGCATTTGTAAACCATGTTTTCCTTACTGTGTTTGATTAGCTGTGAATGTATTCACTGAAGTTTTCCATCCCAAGTCATGCACTAGAAAGGTAGGAAAGGAAAGCTCCTGAGAAAAAGTTGAGGTCCTCTACAGAATAAAATGGTTTGTGCCCCTGGCATGCACCAAACACTTTTAGTCTTTCCTAAATGCCCTAAGATATCTCTGCATGAGTATTGTACAGAGGACTTTTCATCACCTGTGGACAGCTATTCCGGCTTAAGGTACATGACAGTGTGGACCAGAATTATCTGCTAGCACCTCACAGACAAGCCTAGTAGCTCTGATAAATCCTGGGAACTGGACTTTGCTGCATCCCATTTCCCAATAGTTTCTTACCCTACTTTCAACTCTGCTCAGGTGGAGATTCTAGCTGAGGTCTGTGACTGCTGTGGAAGAAAGACATTCCCTGGCTGGGCAAGGAACATGTGGAAACCATGTGGAAGCACCAAGACATCTTTGCAGTGTTGGCCTCACAGTATCCTGGCTCTGGGAGTGGCTCATTGCCCCACTAAGGATGCAAAGCACTGTGAACCAGTTAGTAAGCTGATCTTACTTGGGTGTTGTCCAGAGTCCCCAGTCTTTCTCATGTATGAGGATGACTGAAGATGTGTGTGTACCTACCTGTCAGCCTCTGGACAGCTACAGAGCCGACCCAGCAGCCACCAGAAGTCAGCAAGGCTTGTGTCCTTAAGGAAAAAAGCAATTAAGACCTGTGGCAACAAGAACAGAACAAGTGATGCAAGTTTGGTGCATAGAAGCCAGGACTTTGGTTTGTGAAGTCCCACCACTCTGCACGGCAGACACATGAAAGTCAATGTCTGCATAAAGGAGCTGAAGGGCTGAGTCAACCCTGCTGAGATTTAAGCCAGTGGTTCCACAGAGTCTGGGTGTTTCAAACATGGTGCTAACGCCGCTGAAATACCTCTTCAGCTTCGCTTAGCTGCTGCTACTGCTAGAAAAATAAACCACATGATGCAAGTTTACTTATTATGGGTTTGTGGCTAGTTTTCTCTAGCACAATGCCAAGTGCCCACCAAAGCCCCTCTGCCACTGCCACAGCAGGACAGGGGAGACAAAATATGAGAGACTCATGTGTCAAAACAAGGACAAGGAGATCACTCGTCACCATCAAAGGCAAAACAGACTCAGCATGGGAAAAACTAATTTATAACCAATCAGAGCAGAGAAGGATAATGAGAAAATGAGAGAAGAAGAAAATAAAAACTAATTAAGCCTTGAAACACCTTATCACCCCTTCCCAGGCTCGACAATCCTCTACCTCCTCCCAGCCAGCAGCACAGGGGGACAGGGAATGGAGGTTGTGGATGGTTGTCTCTGATTCTCCTTCCTGCTCAGGGAAGGACTCCTCACACTCTGCCCCTGCTCCAGCATGGAAGTCCTCTCATGGAAAACAGTCCTCCATGAACTTGAGTCCTTCCTGTGGGCAGCAGTTCTTCATAAACTGCTCCAGCATGAATCCCTTCCATTGGGTACTATCCTTCAGGAACAAACTCCAGCGTGGGTCCCCCAAGGGCCCACAAGTTCTGCAAGGAGCCCACAGAGTCATAGATTCCCTTGGACATCCACTTGCTCCAGCATGGGCTTCCCATGGAGTCACAGATTCCTTTGGGTATTCACATGCTCCAGTGTGGGATCCTCTGCTGACTACAGGTGGGTATCTACTCTCCCATTAACCTTCATGGGCTGCAGGGGCACAGCCTGACCCACTATGCGGCAGAAGAATCTGTGATCTGGAACAGCTCCTCCAGCCTTGGTGTCTGCAGAGTTATTTCTCTGGCTGCAATTGCTTTTTGCAACTTGTTTTCCCCCTTCTTAAATATGTTATCACGGAGGTGCTACCAGGGGCTTTTGCCAGCAGCATGTCCATCTTTGAGCTGTCTGGCACCAGCTCCATTAGACACAGGAGAAACTTCTAGCAGTCTCACAGAAGCCACCCCATAGCCCTCCACCTACAAAAACATCTAGTAGAGTCTCACAGAAGCCACCCCATAGCCCTCCACGTACAAAAACATCTAGTAGAGTCTCACAGAAGCTACCCCATAGCCCTCCACCTACCAAAACTTTGTCATGCAAACCCAATACAGGGTTTATGCTTTTCTGACATGAAAGTCTTTTTTAAAGCAAGACAAAACCCTGTGGTCGTCAATCTGCCTGAATTTTTATAGCCACACAGCATGTGCATTATCTGTTTTTGCTTTAAAACCCCTTGTTTTTCCATAGCAGAAAGGAAAATGCAGCTAATGTTTTTAATTTGAAAAGTGCTGCCACTGTGAAAGTCTGCCTGCCACCTAGTAAGTGGAAGCATTAGTGAGTGAAACAGATAATGACATAGCTGCTGTTCAAAGGAATAAATAAATCAAAGCAGTTCACAAACAGTAAGGGTCTTCTTCTCTGACAAGAATCCTCAAAAAAGCAATGCTGTGGCATTTCCCAGAATTAAATTGCATTATTATGAGAGCTTTAAATTAAGGTCCTAACCATGACCTTTAAACATGATGATTGCCATGATGCCTGCTGAGGAAGTTGTGGAGGGTTTGGGAACCCTGAGCAAGATTGCTGTGTTTTAATACATAATCAAGTATAGGTTCATTTAGAACAGCTGTTGAACAGAGGATCTAACATCAGGTAATCACAGGGAGTGCCCTCTCTTCTCTTCCAGACAAATCAGTGTTAGCAGTGGGAGGTAGGGCTTGTTAGCATGAGGGAAAACAACACAGTGTCTTCCTGATAGGGCTCAAAGAGGATGGGGAGCTTAATAGTCAAGCATCTCCCTTAGAGAGTGACCAGGAACAAAACGCTCTCACAGCACTTGTGCAGAACCACCCATAACTGATGGATAGCTTTTGTCTGAAAGCACTTCTATGGGTACAGCTCAAAAGAAAAATCATCCTGGAGACAGTTAAAGGTAATAGCCAAGAATGCAGTGGAAGCATGTTCCCTTAGACCAGGTAAAACCTAATTCAGTGCATACATAAAATAAAAATACATTACTAAAAATAAATCAGTAGAATCCTTCAACTAGTTCATAGAGATAACAGAGAGGTAAAAGAAAAAAGGTTTTTCACTCTCTACAGCATTTGGTTAAAAAACTGTGGACAAATTTTGTTCCTAAGTGTACCTACTTACATGTACACACCTATCTTAACCCTTGTACACTCTCGTATGCCCATCTTATATGGTCTATAATTAGCTGAAAGCATAAAATAATGAAACCCCTTGGAGCAATAAATCAAGGCTGTGATGTGCTGTATAGTTAAGAAGTGCTAATTCTGCAAACACCCTAATACAATCTGAAGCCTGCAAGTTCTCATCACACAAACCAGAGCTTTGGTGTAGGAAGCAGATATCTGAGAAGAACTGACTCATGCAAGTCCTAGTTCTCTCAGCAGGCTAGATGGTGAAACTGGCATCCTGAGTTGCCTGACTCTCCAAAGCAAGGATAGAATAATTCAAGGCCCAAATATTCTGCTTTGTAAAGAAAAAACATGGAATGTAAACTCTGTGAAACTGGACTCCTGTAGAGATTACAGAAATGGGAACAAAGTATGTTGATAGGTTAGGGTGTATATTAAGGGAGTTAATCTGTCCAATTGTATTGATCATTTGTACTACAGTATTATCGTATTTTCAGGATTTTTTATCTATAACCAGCAGTACTTCTCTGCAAAGGGACATTGTGAATTAAATATACAAGTGGCTCCACCTATTTTGTCTTCTAGTTTCTCATAGTTGTGGAAAAAAAGTACTTCTTTCTGTAAGAAGGAAACACTAGCATTGGTTCATACTAGTGCTACGGTTGTTCATTTGGTTTTCCATTATCTAATATCAAGAAATTAACAGGCAGCTGTCTGCAGAGAAAACTTATCCTCCAGATGAGACTTTCAGCTGGAAGTCATAAAGTTGATAGATCCTAAGTGTCTATAAAACTTGCAGTCTTCCACAGAGAGTTAGCTGAAACACAGTTTATTACTCTGTTGAGGGTAACCCCTAGGCTGAGGATCTAGATGCTTCTTTCACTTCAGAAAATTCAGCAACTAGCTGATCGATACATCAAGCCGAACAGCTGAGTATCTTCTGCTGTCCTCTGGGACACCACCCTGTGACATTTGGAGTCACTAGAAATGTCCATATGGATGGCAGGGGTATAACTGGAGGGTTCTGGGACACTTCACAGGCTCTTGGGCCTTATGGACCTGCTGTAGAACCTTCCAGAATGATGTCTCCAGGCCCTCCAGTTTTTCAGTGTGAATAGGCTAGGACTTCTAGCTACAAGTGTCCACAAGTTTGTCTGTCTCATTGGAGACCGTAAGATGTCATTGTGAACTCACACAACTGAGTAAGTCCTGTAGCATATCATAGAATCATAGAAAGGCTAGGGTTGGAAGAGACCTTAAAGATCATCCAGTTCCAATCCCCCTACTTGGGCAGGGACACCTTCACTAGGTCAGGTTACCCAGGGCCCCAACCTACCCAGCCTTGAACACTTCCAGGGATGGGGCGGCCACAACGTCCTTGGGCAACCTGTTCCAGCATTTCACCACCTCACAGCAAAGAATTTGTTTCTAATGTTAAATCTAAATCTCTTCAAGTCTGGAACCCTCTCCCCTTGCCCTCTGGCTACAGATCCATGTAAAAAGCCCTACCTCAGCTTTCTTGTCTCCCCCTTCAGATGTTGGAAAGCTGCTAGAAGGTCACCTGGTAGCCTGCTCTTCTCCAGGCTGAACAACCCCAACTCATTCATCCTGTCCTCATAAGGAGGGTGCTCCAGCCCTCTGATCACTTTAGTTCATAGGATCATAGGATCATAGGATGTTAGGGGTTGGAAGGGACCCAAGATATCATCGAGTCCAACCGCCCTGCCGGAGCAGGACAAAACTATCTAACACAGATCACAGAGGAACGCATCCAGGCGGGCCTTGAAAGTCCCCAGAGAAGGACCTCCCTGGGAAGTCTGTTCCAGTGCTCCGNAGATCACCTCCCAGCCTGTACTGGTGGAGTTTGTTATTCCTCCCCAGATGCAGGACTCTGCACTTGTCCCTGTTGAACCTCATCTGGTTTCTCTGTGCCCAGCCCTCCAGTCTGTCCAGGTCTCTCTGGATGGCAGCACAGCCCTCAGCCGTATCAGCCAAACCTCCTAGCTTGGTGTCGTCGGCAAACTTGCTGAGCAGACACTCTGTGCCCTCATCAATGTCATTGATGAAGATGTTGAACAAGACCGGTCCCAGCACCGATCCCTGAGGGACACCACTAGTCACAGGTCTCCAGCTGCACCTGGCACCATTGATCACCACCCTCTGAACTCTATCCTGCAACCAGTTCCTAACCCACCTCACTGTCTGCTCTTCCATCCCACACCTCCTCAGCTTGCTCACTAAAATTTCATGGGAGACTGTGTCAAAGGCCTTGCTAAGTCACTTGCCAGTGTGACACCCATCTACAAGAAGGGCAGAAGGGGGAGGATTCAGGGAACTACAGGCCTGTCAGCTTGACCTCAGTACTAGGAGAGATTATGGAACAATTCATCTTGAGGGTGATCGTGCAGCAAGCACAGGACAAGGTGGGGATCAGGCCCAGCCAACACGGGTTCTGTGATCAGGTGTCCTGCCTAGTGGACGAGGGAGAAGCTGTGGGCGTTGTTCACCTGGACTTCAGGGAGGCATTTGACACCATTTCCCACAGCACTCTGCTGGATGAGCTGGCAGATCACAGCTTAGACAGCTGGACTCCGTGCTGGGTTAGAAACTGGCTGGATGGTTGAGCCCAGAAAGTCATGGTGAATGGGGTTAAATCCAGTTGGTGACCAGTCACAAGCAGTGTCCCTCAGGGCTCAGTTTTGGGACCAGTCTTGTTTAATATCTTTATCAATGACTTGAATGAGTGGGTCAGTAAATTTGCAGATGACATGAAGTTAAGCAGGGGTGTCGATCTGCTTGAGGGTAGGGAGGTGCTGCAGAGGGATTTGGACAGGCTGGAGAGATGGGCTGAGGCTAATGGGATGAGGTTTAACAAAGCCAAGTGCTGGCTCATGCACTTTGGTCACAACAACCCCCAGCAGCACTACAGGCTTGGGGAAGAGTAGCTGGAGAGCTGCCTGGCAGAAAAGGGCCTGGGGCTGTTGGTTGACAGATGGCTGAACAGGAGCCAGCAGTGTACCCAGTTGGCCAAGAAGGCCAACAGCATCCTGGTCTGAATCAGGAACAGGGTAACCAGCAGGAGTAACATCCTATGATCCTATGATCCTATGATGGTGCCCCTGTACTCTGCACTTGTGAGACTGCACCTTGAGCACTGGGTCCAGTTTTGGGCATTACAGCAGAAGGGCACTGAGGTACTGGAGCAGGTCTAGAGAAGGACAACTAGGCTGGTGAGAGGTCTGGAAAATACACCCTGTGAGAAACAGCTGAGGGAACTGGTGTTATTTAGTCCAGAGAAAAGGAGGCTGAGAGGAGACCTTACTGCTCTCTGCAACTGCCTAAAAGGAGGTTGTAGGGAGGCTGGTGCTGGTCTCTTCTCCCATAGTATTGATGATAGAATGAGGGAAAATGGCCTCAAGTTGCATCACGGGAGGTTTAGATTGAATGTTAGAAAGAAGTTCTTTACTGAGATAGTGGTCGGGCACTGGAGCAGGCTGCCCGGGCAGGTGGTGGAGTCACCATCCCTGGAGATATTTAAAAGACCAGTAGGTACAGCCTTTGCAGCCATGGTTTAGGGATTAGGGAGATGCTGAATTGAAGGCTGTACTTGATGATCCTGGAGGTCCTTTACAGACATGATGATCCTGTGATTCTGTAACCTTTCTTTTGTTATTGATGTACCTGTGCAAGTTCTTCTTGCTAGATGTCCCTGGCCAGGATTTATTCTACCTGGGTTTTAGCTTTCCTAATCTGATCACTGGCTTCTTGGACAGTTTCTCTATATTACTTACAGGCTACCTGTCATTGCTTCCACTGTCTGTAGATTTATTTTCTTTATCTAAGCATGTCCAGGAGTTCCTTGTTCATCCATGCAGGCCTTTTGGAACTCTTTCCTGGTTTACCCTTTCTTGGGATGCATTTCTCCTGAGCTTGGAGGATGTGGTCCTTGATCTCTTGGATCCCTCTGCCATCTATCCAGGCCTCTATACCATAGTAGTCTACCAAGAGGCCAAATCTGCTCTCCTGAAGTCCAGAGTAGTGACCTTGTTGCACATCCTCCTTGTTAATCTAACAATGCTGAATTCCAACAAATTCTCACTAGTCTTGCCGGGCTGGTTTACCTTTCCTCTAAGCATCTGCTGCTGTGAACTGTTGCAGATGGGACACTGTTATGGATGGACCTTTGGTTTAATCTGGTATGACTGGTCTTAAATCCCTGAGTGGAACTCCTTTGCTCTGATGTCATGCTGAGGTACCACCGCTGTACTGCTATTAATTCAGTGCATTTACAGTGTCATAAAGCTGACCTAGTGAAGTGCAAAATTAAGCCAAACAATGGCAGAACAGTCACTTTCTGAGCTGTAATTGAGCAGTGACTAAGCAAGCTTTCACGTGGCAAGTTTACAGGCCATACCTGTACGCTACCCCTCTTCCAGGGCAACACAACCTCTTCTTTGTAACTGCAGGAGTTTAAGAATTTCCCTACAAAACAGCACTCATTTCTTGGTCAACGAGTTGCAGATTATTTATTACTTACTTAAGAATAATTACCCCTGAAGACAGTTAAATGTTTCAAGATTAAAAAGCAAAACAAATGTAGGTTGAAAGCCATTATGTACAGATACAAAAGACTTTTTGTCAGTAAACTTTTCATACAGGCATCCAACATAAATTCTATGGGTGCAGTCCTGAGCCTTCAATCTGCACAAACAGCCTTATTGGGCTACTGCACTCCTGGCGTTTTGGGAAGGAGGTTTTGTGCTGCTCTGTATTAGGGTGATGTTTTGATCCAAAGGCACAGGCATGAAATTGTCTCCCTCTCTCGTGTCTCATGTAAAAGCACTACCTGGAGAAAAGCAACAGCAGTAATTTTGAAAAGCCCAGCTGGGAGATGTGCCAGGCGTTGGGCTCCTCCTTGCCAGCAGCAGGGCCCCATTGCAGCGAGGGCTTCCAAAGGCTGCCCTGCCTCTAGGAGCGCCAGAATGGATCAGCACGCTGGCTCCAGCCAGAAATGGACTCAAAGTAGCTGTTGTTTCCTCTCTCCCAGGAGCATTTCCAGAGGAAGGCCTCAGAGGCAAGGGCTGAGGTTCCCAAGAATGGCCAGCCTCACGCCAGGAAGGGCTGGAACATACCCATTTGCTACATCCTCTATGAAGGGCAATATTCTTTGGCCACTTTTTGGAAAAATCCCACTACACTTCCGAGAGAACATTTACAGACAGTATCTCCTGAGCATCCTGCAAGTGACTGACAGAGATACACATGGATTTTGTTTATTCTTGTCTGTCTTGGTTTTAAATTTTATGCATGTCCTCTAGGCATGACTTTGATGCTGATTTTTCTAGGGGAAAAAGCCCTGAATGGGTAAACAAAGAAGTCATACATACATAAAGTAGTAAAGCATAAATCAAAGTCAGCCCCTGAGTAGTTTTTTTTAGTGCCCAATGCTTTAAGAAGCGAGATTCTGTTTCAACGGCTGTCTTGCCTTAGCTCTTGTCTACTTCAATTTAAGGGCTTTTATTTCTGCATCATGACCTTCTCCAGGAGTTTAGTTACATTGTGAAATTTTATAACCACAAAGACAGAGAGCTAAGAGCTGTGAAACTGTTTCCCCAACATTTTGTCTTTTTCCCATGTGTGTATTAAAATGAGAGAGGTCAGTTCTCTGTCTGACGTGACGCTCCCGTCTCAAAGAGGTTTACTGTGTCACCTGCTAGCATGACAAATCCAGTTCTCTGGCTTTTCCTGAGATATGCTCACACAGAAGATTCTCAGTGGGAAGCCACTAGCAGATATCTTTTAATGGCCATGCATATATTTTGCCTCCCTTGTCTTGCTAAACTCTGTGCACTAGATGGGTGGCACTGCCTTGAGTGGGTTCTTGCCAAGAGGCAGCTGAAGGGACTATCACTGTGGAAGTCTGATCCCTCAAGTGCTGCTGGCAGCAGTAACACCTGTATTGGTCCCCTGGGCAAGTGCTGTTTACACCAGTGCTGCTTGCTTGAGCGCACCAGTTGCACTACCTATTTCTTTCCAGAAGCCAGAACAGGTTCCCCATACCCATAACTCTTGGTTTTGCTCAGTTCTTCCCCCTGTCCTTTCCCATAACTTCTCTGCCATGTTAAAATGGCTCTGGATGGGTCCTGAAGTGCCATCGCTTGTCGACTTACCTTTGAAAACCTTGAGCATCATGAGGATGAGGTACACTAAGGCAAAATTCAGCCCAAGACTTCTGCTCTGACACTTCCTTCTTTGGCTTCACCCGTGAAACCCAAACAACTGTGACTGCTAGACCCGACCATATTCAAACCATGTTTGTCCCAAATGCATCAAAACCAGTTCAGAAACGGGGATCATGTGCAGCCAAGGTATTATTTTCTGCTTTCAAATGTCCAGAATTTCTTGGATTGATTATTTCCTGAGCTTGATTTTTGGGTGTTTGGTAGGTAACATAAGACCTCTGCCTGGAGAGATTTCACACTGCAGAGGCTCAGCTGAAATAGCTCCCTGCCCACACATCTTTCTGCAGCACTTTAAAATATGCATTTCCTGCACATACTATAATTAGCCTCCTTCATTCTCCCTCCTGTTGCTATTAAAATACTCATTATCTACTACAAAACTCTTGTATTATGCTATCTTTTATATCCCTCTTGCTACTTCAGGAGGCAAAGAGAGACAATTTGGTGAATGTAGTTCTAGCAAGGAAAATTCCAGAACTGCTTCACCATGACAATGAGACAATCATCAGTGAGGCAACAACTTCGCTGTGGATCACAGCAATTGCTACAGGATTTAAGGCTGGCTTGCAGGCATCTCCAGGACTGCCTATAGATGCAGCTCACTGTGGTGCACAGGCACATGCTAAACCTGAGTCCAATTCAAAAGGTGCTGGAAAGGTTAATGGTCTTGGGTACCCCAGATAGGGAACAAGTAAAGAAGCAGATAGGCAGAAGCTTTTTTGGGTATTGATAACTAATACTGTTGTCTACATAAAAATCACAGTATCACAGTATTACCAAGGTCAGAAGAGACCTCATAGATCATCAAGTCCAACCTGTTACCACAGAAATCCCTGCAAAAACATGGCTACTCCAGAGCAGCAAGAGATTGGGATCTGTCAGAAGGTCAAGCACTACTCTACTATTATCAGTTCAAAGTTTAACCCCATTACTTACCTGGGTTATCACTTGCAGTTTCATACCTGGTAAAACAAAAGCAAAGATACACGGCCACTCTCTGCAGCAGATCAAAAGCTGGCTGCTGGAGCTACACTGAGTAGCATGTTCCAGCTGCAGCGGCAAACACCTCAAAATATTTTAAAATACTTTTTGATGCATTATTTGACTCACACAGCTTTTGAAGGGGAAAGAACTTCTCCAAGAGAATACGGCTTTCTGAAGAACTTTTGATGCTTGTGGTGCTAATGCAATCTAGAAAGCACAAATTAGGCTTTGAGAATACTGATGGGAATGTGCCCTGGAAAAAGTGCTTCAGTGCAGTAATGTATACTGATGAAATACATTTTTATAGAGATATATAGAGCCCAGGTATGCATTACTGCTAAAACTAGAAAAGATCCTGGCATGAACCCCACCAGCACTAGTGGGGCAGTTACAATTTCCATTTCAGTTAAGTCAAAGCATGTATTGTACAAGCTTAAATTTGAGTTTTGCTGTGTAAACTGAACTTGCACTGACTTTTTCCAGAGGATATGTGCAATGGAGTTTAAACTTTGTATTTACCTCCAAACGGGATCAGACTAGCAGGGAATATTAACACGTGTTGAAGTTCAGAGTTGGGCAGAAGTGCACTTCCTATGTGAGCAGAGAGTTGTACAACTGTCTGTGGCTTCCACAGAAAGATGCCATGATACTGGAAGAAAGGTAACACAAGGAGCACAGTTTCATCTGACTTTGGAATGCTTGAATCTGAAGAAAGACTTTGGTGGTAGTGGGCCCACAAATAAAGATAAAGCTCAAAGATGCACATGTAAGGTATCAGGCCCTCAATTGCACAGCACAATGTTAATGCTGTTTTTTTCAAATGATTTTGCTCTTGTGTTCACTTTATACAACTTAGACTGAGCTCCTGTAAGTAGTGGTTTATCAGACACACACGGAGTACTGTGTCCAGTTGTGGGCCCCTCAGTTCAAGAAGGACACGGAGCTGCTGGAGAGTGTCCAGCAATGAAGATGATGAAGGAAGTGGGACACCTGCCTTATGGGGAAAGGCTGAGGGAGTTGGGTCTCTTGAGCTTGGAGAAGAGGAAACTGAGGGGTGTCCTCATTAATGTCTATAAATACGTGAAGGGTGGGTGTCAGGAGGATGGAGCCAGGCTCTTCTCAGTGTCATCTAGTGATAAGGACAAGAGGCAATGGGTGTAAGCTGGAACATAGGAGGTTCCATATAAATATCAGAAGGAACTTCTTCCCAGTGGGGGTTACAGAGCGCTGGAACAGGTTGCTCAGGGGAGTTGTGGAGTCTTCTTCTCTGAAGAGGTTTGAAACCCACCTGGATGTGTTCCTGTGTGACTTGGTCTGGGTGATCCTGCTGTGGCAGGGAGATTGGACTAGATGATCTTTCAAGGTCCCTTCCAATCCCTAATGATTCTATGATTAAAATAACACTGTTTATTCAGGAAATACCTCAGAGTGCACTGAATTCATTTTGAGGAAGATGTTAGTGAAGCAGAGCTTGTGAATACTGCAGCTCCTTACTAATTCCATTGTGCTTTTCTTTGAACTTTGTCAGCCCTGGCATTCTCCCCAGACATTAGGCACCTCTGTCCTCATCACGCTTTCCTTCAAACTGCACACAGAAGATTTAAATTGTGCAGTCTCATGGAATCACTAGCTATAGCCTCCTGCATTGCATCTTTTCTCTTCTGTAGTCTATGGACCATGGGCTGGGGAGCATTGCCTTGTTTCCAACTTGAGTATAGTCTTCCACTTCTAAAACCATATAATTCTTCTTACCCTGAGCTGTGGCAGGCCCGACCATGTTTTGAAAGTAGGCTTTGAAAAATGGAAATGTCAGCAGTTGTTGGTGTGAAACGGAGCAGCCTAGAAATCAAAGAGAAAGGAATAATAAAAAAAAATCAAAACATATAAATAAAAAGACAAGAGGCAACTTGAGATAACACAAACATCTCTAAGAGATGGGATTCCATCCTCGGGAATGACCTCAGGAGCCAAACTCCAACTGGCTGGGAGTTGTAAATTACTAACACATTTGTCTAAGAAGCATTTCCATGCAGTGTTATGTTATGAGAAATCTGTGTCCATGGTTTGTTCCTGGCATCCAGCGCTCAGTAGTTTCTACATAGCTGTCTAACACAAATATATATGAGGAACATCAATCATATCAAATTCAAAAGCAATGTCTTCCTGAAGAAAAGATTTTCTGATTTTTTGTATTCACAAGACAGTATGAAAGCATGTCTAATTAAATGTTCTCCACTTTTCCTCTCTCAGAATCCAAAGAGGTTTTAATCGTGGGGGACATTAGTTTCTGTTGAAGACTGCATGACTTGAAACTTTGCCTAATATGCATCAAATGCAAAACCAGACGTTTTTAATTACTTGCACAAAGTCTGTAGAGATATGTTTTGTAATGAGGAATGTGGTTGAACAGCAGAGTGTTTCCATTTGCCTTTGCAACAGACCGCTAACGTTTCGTTTTGACCTATCCTTGTCCCACATTGCCGTTTGCTTTCTGAACATTCACAGAGTTTGTTGCTAAGTCGGGTTAGCACAAATGGACAAATGTTGGCCGGCCAATGCAGTGCTGAAGCCAGTGGACCTCTGCCTGCTTATATCCACCCAGGCCATTTGGCAAACACGTTTAAAGATGGTTGTTCACATTTAAGGTAACGGCACATATCAACAAAACAAAACCACGATTATACTAAAGCTTCCTCTTAACCATCGTGACAAAGGACAATGTGTATTTGAAGAGAGGTTTTCCATTCCCTGGGTAGCTGCACATCAATAACATGCATATGGCACCGTGTTCTCCCTTGTAGTGACAACATTTAACAACAAAGGTATAAAACACAGAACAAATTCTTCTAAAGGTCTCTTAAAGTCCTGCTTTGGATTAGACAGTGCAGTCAGTTTTTGCTGAATCAAATTCACTGCACCAAGCTTCCATATTATACAGACAGAAGGCTTTATGTACCTTTATTTATGTCTCTGTTTAGGTTTAAAGCAGAACAAGGGAAGGAGGGCAAGTGAGAGCTGCACCAGGCCCTGCTGCACGTCAGTGGAGGACCATGCGTGATCCTGCAGCCCTCGCAGGACAGAAAGAGCCACTGGAAAAACACCCATCACTGCCCTCACTCCAAAACATGCACCTAAGTCAGATGCATTTCTCTGCAACCACCTCCTTTTCTCTGCTCTTATTGTAAAAGGACCAGAGAGTCACGAATTGTGATTTAGGAATCTAATTTGTAGACATCCTCATTTGAGTTAGATGAGTGCCTGCCTATGGGAGCATGGCACAGACACTCATCATTTGAAATTGCTGCTGGCTCATTCAGAGCCCATCTGGCAAAGGTCTCCAAGAAAGGTGATACTGAAAATATTTAGCTCTTCTAAGTGGGGCACAAACTGATGTGAGCCAAGCTTTGCCTTATATCACCCTGAAAAAAAGCACAGCTATATATAACAGAAGTTCTGGGTTCTCAGAATTTAATGCACCACAGATTTAGATCACTAGATAAGCCAGATACAAAGGTTCAAGCAGAACTTTACCAAGCTGCTTCGTTTCTTTTTTGCTTTCTTCTTTCTTTTCCTGGACCTATATCTGGAAAAGGCAGGCTAGATATTGGAAACTAGAAAGAACATCTATTTACATGAAAGGTTGGCAGGCTGGAGGGAAATACATGAATTTTGGTTTTATTTTGCCTACTTCCTAACTTACAGAATGTTTCAAAGAGCTAATGGCTGAGGAGGAAAAGCTTTCAGCACTGCTGCTGCATAAGGGAAGAAAGAGCTGAAGGTCTGAAGAGAAAAACTCAACGCAAATTCTGTCGGTCAAAGCAGCAGCCCTAAAAGGAACACCCTTTCTACAACGATCATCTGGAACCTACAAATACAGTGTGGGACAGGGCACAAGCCATTGTGAAAATCTTGTTGTTTCCAGTACAATGGGGCATTTTTTCCTGTTATAAACCCTGAAGGAGGTACCAAATTGAAAACAGACAACAGTGCTATTGTCAGACGACAGCGCTTTCTGCTCTGTGAGAGATGTGACTTCAGCTGCCTGTGAGCAAGGGCTTCAAACCTGACAGCTTTGTGAGTCAGGCTGTTTTTTAATGTGCCACAGCTTCAAGTGTTTCTGAGGCATGCTCCTGGTGCTCACTGTGAGTTGGTGAATTGGACTAGCACTCTACAACTGCCAGACCCCAAGCAACAGCAGCTCATTTGATGTTCTGAAGAGAAAGGACAGACATTGCTGTTGTTTCGTTTCTAATAAGTCAACACCACGATAGACACTTCTTGTCTGCTGTGAGACTATGTGCATGTGTGTGCACGCGCGGTCATACGTGTGTTTGCATACCTGTCCCCTGCGAGTGCACAACCATCTCCAGGTAATCCCAATCTGCTTGTCACATTTTTTGTTTTCCTC
Source organism: Rhinopomastus cyanomelas (assembly GCA_013400115.1). NCBI lineage: Eukaryota > Metazoa > Chordata > Aves > Bucerotiformes > Rhinopomastidae > Rhinopomastus > Rhinopomastus cyanomelas. The sequence continues at coordinate 260,526 of VXBP01003022.1, read as the reverse complement.
AGGAGGGGAAGTGAGCCAGAGTTGCCTAAGTTCCACATCACCACTGATTTTGCAAGGGAAGCAGAGTGCAGAGCAGCTGTATAATAGTGTAAAACTGTTCTGGGCAAGAACAACTGCAGCTACCAGTATAAGCTACTGACCTGTTGGAGAGTAGTTTGGGAGAAAGAGACCTGGGGGTCCTGGTGGACAGCAGGATGGCTATGAGCCAGCAATGTGCTCAGTTCTGGGCTTCTCAGTTCAAGAGGGATGTGGAACTGCTGGAGAGAGTTCAGCGCAGGGCAACAAAAATGATGAAGGAGGTGGNGTAGAAAGACAGACACATTGTTTATTTGAAACAGCAGGAAAAGGTTTCCAAACCTGGTATCGGTAAGGGATGGTGGCCCCTCGACCACCATGGTACACCAAGGCACACACCATGGCAGTGACTAGGAATGGTGACCTTCAGGTCAGAGAGAACACCAGCGTTGTGTGATTCTGCTGATCCCTCCATTGCATGAGACCCTAAGAGACAACTGCAGGCGTGAGCACTGGAACAGTCTCCTGACTCCTCAACCAGCTTCTGGTGCCACCACCAACAGCTAGTCCTCTTTCACACTGACTTACTGAGCAGGTTTCCCCAGTTTGTTAGAAATCTGCTTGGAGATATTGCATAGATCTGATCTCCAGGGCACGTTGCAATGAAGCGGCTGGGTTTTCACCTCCAGGGGAATCCAACCTACCCACTTTGAAAAAGCATAACTACTGCATCTGTGAACAGCAGCACAAAATACCCAAAGCAGAGCAGGGCTACTAGACTTCCACAGTTAGGGAGGAAAGCTGTCTGTCTTCCTCTTGCAGATGAGGAGCCAGTGCAAGTCTGTAGTTAAGCTAAAAAAGTTGAGGCCACTTCATGCCAGTCCCCCTCATCTGCACCAAGGAAACCAGCTGCCTTTGTTGAGGTTTTGTTAACTGGAAACATGAGACAGGGCTGCTGCAAAGCATGCAGGTAGAGGTTTTGTGAGGATTAGCCCCAGATTTTGACTAGTGACCTCAGATGCCAAGATACAGACACAAATCTCAAGGCAAGAGCCCTCACCCTGAGCCGTTCACTCCGAAGAGGCCCTTGAGCTTCCCTCAAACACCTATTTCATGGCAGCTGCACATAAACACAAGTTCTTGTCTCTCTTCTGAAGACAGGCTAGTTTCAGTTTCTTTGACCTAAAGCAGTAACACTTGCCAGTTTCTGGGGAAGACCACCTCAAGCCAGCTCTGTGACTCTTTTCTGATGTTGCCGCTGGCGAGTCTGTTACTGATAAGACCATGGTCCTTGTAGAGGCTGACTGAGACCTCCATATCCCTGACGCCTCATGGCACTGAATTCTGTCTACCCACTCTGGATATTTGGTAGGTCATGTGAGCAGAAGTGCTCATATGATCTGCCTTGTTCTCCAGAAACCTGCTTTCATAGGGCATGGCTGTGGCTGGACATGAGGTGTCCATACCTGATGTGAATTAGGTATACGGAGTTTGTAGGGCCTGTGATCTGCCCTGTACTGTCTTTCCTCCCATGAGGAGAGGCACCAGGACAACACCACAGAGCCCTGACCATGCTTTCATGACCATTTCCTTGAGCTGGAAGGTATTCACATACAGGTACACATGGATCTATGGAACATAAATCTGTGGGCCCTGACGGGGTGCACCCGCGAGTGCTAAGGGTGACAGTGGAAGCCATTGCTGGGCCACTCTCCGTCATCTTCTCTAAGTCATGGGGATCAGGAGAGGTGCCTAGAGACTGGAGGATAGCAAATGTCACTCCAGTCTTCAAAACTGGAAAGAAGGAGGACTCGGGTAACTATAGGCCAGTCAGTCTCACCTCCATCCCAGGAAAGGTGATGGAACAATTTATCCTCGACACTGTCTCCAGACACATCAAGGACAAGAGGGTCATTAGAGACCATCAGCATGGCTTCACCAAAGGGAAGTCATGCTTCACCATCCTGTTAGCCTTTGATGAGGGCATAACCAGGTGGATCGATGATGGCATAGTGGTGGATGTGGTCTATCTTGACTTCAGTAAGGCATTTGATACAGTCTCTCACAACATCCTTTCAGCCAAATTGAAGCAGTCTGGACTGGATAATCGGGTAGCAGTCTGGATCATGAACTGGCTGCAAGATAGAAGTCAGAGAGTGGTGGTCAATGGAACAGAGTCTGGTTGGAGGCCTGTATCTAGTGGAGTGCCCCAAGGGTCGGTACTAGGAACAGTCCTATTCAATCCATTCATTAATGACTTAGATGAGGGATTGGCATGCACTGTCAGCAAGTTTGCTGATGACACAAAGCTGGGAGGTGTTGCCGACACCCCTGCAGACTGTGCTGCCATTCAGCAAGACCTGGACAGGCTGGAGAACTGGGCTGAGAGAAATTTAATGAAGTATAAGAAGAGTAAATGTAGAGTCTTGCATCTGGGCAACAACAACCCCAGGAAACAGTGTAGTAGGTTGGGGACCTGTTGGAGAGCAGTACAGGCGAATGGGACCTAGTGGACAGCAGGATGACTATGAGTCAGCAATGTGCTCTTGTGGCCAAGAGGGCCAACAGCATCCTGGGGTGCTTAGCAGATGAAGAGAAGTTCTCCTCCCCCTCTATTCTGCCCTGGTTATACCACATCTGGAGTATTTTGTCCAGTTCTGGGCTCCTCAGTTCAAGAGGGATGTGGAGCTGCTGAGAGAGTCCAGNTCGAGGTCCCTTCCAATCCTTAATGATTCTGTGATTCCATGAATTTAAAAAAAAAAAAAAGGAAATTAAAGACAGAATATTAGTTTGTGAAGTAAAATATTAAAGCTAAAGTAAGAAGTCTCTCTTGGGATATATGTGTCTCAGTTCATCCTTCCTGATATGCAAGGAACAGCCCAGTGTGCCTTCTTTCCAGAACAACTTAGATGAATAGGAAATAATTAATCTGTGATATTTAATGTTTTTGTTTATTGTTTTCCATTGGGGTCGATGCCTTTTGCCTCACTTGGGGTTAGATTAAGGACTGTAGACCTGTGACCTATGGGCCAGCCTTGACAGGGAGTCTGGGCAAAGGATGCAGAAGGGGCAAGTGATCTGCACTGAGCTGATAGATACTTGTGCCAGAAAGAAGCGCAGCAGGTCAGTGTGGTGCATTGTACAGAATGAAGTCCAAACAAACCAGCTCAGGTTTATCTGAGGGTTTGGGAAAGTGTCCAATAGGGATAGTTCTATTAATTGTGGGTTGAGAGCCCCATCAAACGTTCATCTAATCCTGATCATGCAGATCTCGTGTCTTGATTTCTACATCCTGTGCACCATAACATGAACTTTCCCGTGTCAAGTAACACATTCTTTACAAAATGAAATAACTCTGTAATTGTTCTGTTCTTAGTTAGTGGCTTTCACTTTAACACTCTGACTACCAGACTAACCCAGCATAACTCTCCTGCTTCGCACACAGCATGTCTTTGCCTGCCAAAGAGACAGCAGGCCAAGGGTTAATTTTTCTACATTCTAAACATATGCATGCGGCGAAATGTATCCTAGGGCTATGATTCATTTGAGGACTTCACAGGGATAAAAAGGCTCTTGAATTCTAGCAGTTAAGCCTTGTTTGGGGCTTGCATATTTAACTGGTGAATCTTCGTATTAAAATGCTTTTACATTGCTTCTGCACAAAGCAGGGCATCCCTGCAAGAAACACACAGCCCAGATGTTTTGTTTTTGAAGTAAATTGTCTGGTCTTGCAATTTTTATCTGAGCAAGACTCCTTGAAATGCATGAAAGGGTGACGTTCCTAAGGCAGTTTGCACCAATAGGGTCATCCTGGCAAGGGAAAGTATTTAGTGAGGGCCAGACCCTCATGTCATTTACGAAAGTCAGACCCTCATCACTTTCTCACTGTCATCAATGGGATAAAACTTGGGTTTATGGCATTAACTCATCTGTTTCTGTCATTAATTAATTCTAAACAATCAAAGCCTGTGGATGGTGGTGTTTAGCTTCTTAGGACCCCGGACTGTTGCCACAGGGAGACGCCGTCTCTCGCCAGTCCTGGGTGCCCGTCCCTGCGTTTCACCTGAAAGGTGGCCGTCCGCCGCGCAGGCTGCTACGATGCGTGCAGCAGAGGAGACGCTGCCGAGGGTGCCTCTCAGGTCAGTGGCCCTTCTGCTGGAGATCTTTCCGGTTGCCAAAGACAGAATGTCACTCTGTTCTCAAGCGGTTGTGGATGTGAAAAATATGAAAGCCAAGACTTTGCTTCAGCTCCAGCAGCAGGTTTTAGAACTGGCACAGCTTTAGTAGTTTCAAAGGAAGCTTGAAGAAAAGTTTGTGTCTTACAGTGCCAGAAAGTGTCTGGGAATTTGCTTTGAGCTCTGGTAGGCTTTTAAAGCAAATTGCTGAACCTGGCAAGGGCTACCTTTGCCTAATGGGCTGTCAGTGAGCTTTAACGTCTCCAAATCATTCCTCACCCTCAGAAAAAATGCAGCCCAAATCTGGCCCACCTCCTCCAGAGCATGGGAGTAAAATGATCCAGCCCCCAGCAACTCTCTGTCCTGTTGCCTCTGCAAATGCTGTCCATCTGTGTTGCACTGGTGTTTGGAGTTTTGAGTGAGATGGGGAGAGAAAGAATAAAAATTGTGGGCTTGCAGAAGAAGGGCTGCTGCAGGAACTAACCCTGGCATGTAACAGACAGGAACATGTACACATGCTGGTCCCATTTGTCCAGGGACATATGCCATATGATAAGTCCATGTGCCTGAATGATTGATTGCATGTTATGACACACATGTAGGGGCTGTGGTTCCAGGAGAAAGAAATAATTGCTTTAATTAGCTGGCAGCAAAGGACATCTAACTCCTCCCAGCTGTGTTAAATTGTTCTCAGCTCCAGTCACCCCTGGCTTGAAAGATGGGAAGCAGTGGGAGCTGGGGAGATTCCTTTGGATTGGGACATCCTCTGTCACAGTTTGCTGCAGGCCAAGGATTCTTGGCTCACTGACCAGTTCCTGGGAGATACATCCTTCACAGGACTGTTGTCCTCCTTGGGCGTTGCTACTCCTTTTACCATGACCTGGGCTGAGAAAGGTGCCTGTGACTCTGGGGGCTCACAAGTGTCCCAAGGTGCCAGTGTTCAGGATGGTTACACCCAAAGCAATGGAGATGGTGGCTGAGAAGCTGCATTTTACGATGTCCACAACAGACAGCACAGCTGTGAAGAGAGGGAAGGAAGATCACATGACACTGATGACCCAGGAGTGAATGCAGAAGGTCCCTTTCCCTCCTGGCATCCAGCCAAGGTGACGTGGGTGCCAACCCACCCTAGGAATCTCAATAAATTCTGCTAGAATATAAGCAAGTGTTCAGTATAAGAGCAAATCTCCATCTGTCACTGAGCACAGCCTTTACAACCTGATATGGGCCCAAAGAGCAATTCTGCGTGGAGTTGTTATTAAAATGTAATCCCTCAGCCAAAATACAGCTATATGAAAACAGAGAGCTTGTAGCACACTCTCTGGTGCTTGGAACACTTATCTGCAACTTTTCTAATTAGTGTGTTTTTAATGAAATGCATTTCTCTGCAGATGAAGATGATGCAGAACTGAATAATAATATTTTGACTTTAGGACCGCCACCTAGAAGCAACCATCTGTGGGTCTGGAAAGAGCAGCCTTTCCAAGAACACACAGCTCATGAAGCTTTCTTTCAGCCTGATGAACTATGTTATAGTCTTTCCAGCAGGCCTTCTACGGTGTCAAAATATTTGAAACGCTGAAGTGGAAACTCTACTCCTAGTTTCGCCCTCATTGTTTTGAATTTTTCAGCATGAGTTTGTTTTGAGGTCCAGTCTGTAACACGGTGTTCTTCAGAAATACGTCTCTTTAAAGACAAATATTTAAAATGCTTGTAGAGGATTTATGTTTCCTTGATCCACCACTGAGGAGGGTGACTTGCAAAATCAGGACATAGGCTGCTCATGAACGGTTGGCAATCGAAAGATGGAAATTTAGGAAAAAAGGAAACTCCTCCTCATAATTTTCAATTATCATAATTTTAGATACTACTTTTAGCTAAAATTTTTTCCAGAGAGGAAATGGATTTTCTGAATCAATGGCCTTCAGTGTCACTCTGTTTCACAAAATTTGGCAATCATCACATTTTCTTACAAAATGTTGCCAAGCTATTGTCTAATGTACAGAGTAAAGTGAGATGGTGGGAGGGGAGGGAAGGGACACCGTTACTACTTCTGCTAAGAGATCTGCAGTTCAAAGCCTAATTTTCTGTTGGCTTTTCTCAGTAAGTCAGATCCAGCCTATGCTTGGAAAGCAGAGTCAAGCAGTGTGTCACAAACACCTCAGCTGATCTAGCTGTGCCTTGGACGGCAGCTCCTTTTCTGGGAATTGCCATTTTGAGAGTGAAAACCATCTGAGAAGGTAGACAAGCCCATGAGTAAGTAATAAAAATGAGCCAACACCCAGAAGTAATGATGTGCTTGGGGTAGATTATCTATCATGCTCTTTTCTGCTGCCCAGTGCCAACACTCCCACATGCCATTTGAGTAGCTGAATGCCACAATGGAAAGGTTGAATATTATAGTATGTATGAAGGATTCAGCTAGAAACATTGATATAATACATCACTGTGCTTTTGTTCCCAAAAAACCCAAAATGTATAAAGATTCTGCATAAAAACCTCAACCACAGCGATCTTGTCATATCTGAAACTCTCTTGCGTTGTTCAGAAACTCTAAGGGATGCTGGTGGTTTTCCTGTTGGTAGGGGAGAGAACAGTATACTCTCTTCTTGTGAGTTTGAAAAATACCTTTATGTCTTAGAAAGCTAAATGTGGAGAGAGATATAACAGCAAGAGGAAGCCATCATTTAGGCTGGGGACTGACCTGTTGGAGTGTAGTGTAGGGGAAAGGGACTTGGGGGTCCTGGTGGACAACAAGATGACTATGAGCCAGCAATGTGCTCTTGTGGCCAAGAGAGCCAACAGCATCCTGGGGTGGATTAGAAGAGGGGTGGTTAGCAGATCAAGAGAGGTTCTTCTCCCCCTCTACTCTGCCCNGAGATTTTCACAAAAGAGATTGTGCTTTAATTGGTCTGATTTTAAATAAGAGGGAGAAAAACATCACTTACCTCTTCCATCGCAATGGAATCATTTCTCATATGTGTACCAGGCAGTGCAATATGTTCTCACCTTTATTAACCACAGCAGACTTTCTTTAGATAATAAATGTACATATCATAGAACCATAGAATCATTAGGGATTGGAAGGGACCTTGAAAGATCATCTAGTCCAATCCCCCTGCAACAGCAGGTTCACCTAGACCAAGTCACACAGGAAATATATATATATATATATATGAGTTTTCTTTAGCTGTTATGAGCACAAGGAGCATGTATAAATGCATAGAAGCATTTTTCCTCTCACTTTTTTTAAAATAATCTTTGTTTTATTCAACTATCTCTGCTAGTCTTTTCTAATTCTTGACAGAGTAAACATGCTCATGGCGTTTTTGGCTTCCAGATTATCCATTCAGCTGCTTTATAGTCTGATGCGGTTGGATTTAGAAGGAAGGCCTCTCGCAGACTTTAACACATTGCCCTGAAACTATTCATAATCTGCAGTAAGGAAACTGATTGGAGAAAAACACCAAAAAGAGAAGGGCTCCAGACTCATTGCATGGGAGACCTGGGGCCATCTCACCTCACCAGGTACCAGGTGCCTAGGTACCAGGGAGAGGGCCTTGATGCTTAAGGATTTTCAGCACTTTACTAACCTTTAAGAATGAGAAATACTATGGGCAGACCTCTCCATCATCTTTGATAAGTCATGGGGATCAGGAGAGGTGCCTAGGGACTGGAAGATAGCAAATGTCACTCCAATCTTCTAAAAGGGTAAGAAGACCTTCTAAAAGGGTAAGAGGACCAGGTAACTATAGACCAGTCAGCCTCACCTCCATCCAAGGAAAGCTGATGGAACAATTTGTTCTAGAGGCTGTCTCCAGGCACATCAAGGACAGGAGGTCATTAGGGACAGTCAGCATGGCTTCACAAAGGGAAAGTCATGCTTGACCAACCTGGTAGCCTTTGATATGGCGTAACCAGGTTGATAGATGATGGCAGAGCGGTGGATGTGGTCTGTCTTGACTTCAGTAAAGCATTTGACACGGTCTCCCACAGCATCCTCACAGCCAAACTGAGGCAGTGTGGTCTAGATGATCTAGTAGTGAGGTGGATAGTAAACTGGCTGCAGAACAGAAGCTAGAGAGTAGTGGTCAATGGGACAGAGTCTAGTTGGAGGCCTGTATCTAGTGACCAGTCCTGTTCAATCTATTCATTGATGACTTGGATGAGGGATTAGGGGGCACTGTCAGCAAGTTTGCTGATGATACGAAGCTGGGTGGTGTCACCGACCCCGGCAGACTGTGCTGCCATTCAGCGAGATCTGGACAGGCTGAAGAGATGGGCAGGGAGAAATGTAATGAAGTATAACAAGGGTAAGTGTAGAGTCTTTCATCTGGGCAAGAACAACCCCACGTAGCAGTATAGGCTGGGGACTGACATGTTGTAGTTTAGGAGAAAGGGACCTGGGGGGTCCTGGTGGCCACCAAGATGACTATGAGCCAGCAGTGTGCTCTTGTGGCCAAGAGGGCCAACAGCATCCTGGGGTGGGTCAGTAGTAGGGTGGTTAGCAGATCAAGAGAGGTTCTTCTCCCCCTCTGCTCTGCCCTGGTGAGACCACAACTGGAGTATTGTGTCCAGTTCTGGGCTCCTCAGTACAAGAGGGATGTGGAGCTGCTGGAGGGAGTCCAGCGCAGAGCAATGAGGATGATGAAGGAAGTGGAGCACCTCCCTTATGAGGAGAGGCTGAGGGAGCTGGGTCTCTTTAGCTTAGAAAACTGGAGACTGAAGGGTGACCTCATTAATGTCTATAAATATTAGAAGGGCGGGTGTCAGGAGGATGGAGCCAGGCTCTTCTCAATGTCATCTAGTGAGAGGACAAGGGGCAATGGGTGTGAGCTGGAAGATAGAAGGTTCCACATAAATATCAGAAAGAACTTCTTCCCAGTGAGGGTGATGGAGCACTGGAAGGGGCTGCCCAGGGTGGTTGTGGAGTCTCCTTCACTGGAGAGGTTTCAAACCCACTTGGATGTGTTGCTGTGTGACTTGGTCTAGGTGATCCTGCTGTGTCAGGGGGATTGGACTAGATGATCTTTTGGAGTCCCTTCCAATCCCTAATGATTCTATGATTCTATAGAGTAAAAAGTCTTCTTCCTTTGAAATTATTGATTTTCCCCTGCTTTCAAGGGGAACAGTCCCTCCTTCCAAGGAATAACAGATTTGGTCAGGACCCATATCTTCCAGGCTTTCTCATGGAATAACAGAATGGCAGGGTTTACTAGGGACCTCTGGAGAGCATCTAAACTAGCTCCACTGGCAGAACAGGTTGCCCTATATGATGCTTAAGAGGAATGTATCTAGGCATCCATTTGTGGATCTCCAAGGCACAGGCTAGCTTCCTTACAAATGCACATCTACCTCTTATACAAACCTTGTAAAATTGTTTTACATCCTCCACTTTTGTGAATGCCTGAGAAACAGGCTGTTCTCTGTGGGGAGTGTGGTGGAAACTTCTGGAAACCACTGTACTCGTGTACAAAGCATCAGTGGTTGTCATAGATAGCTTGAGATCATACTTCCTCTCCAGAGATGTACTATCAGCAGTTCTCTGCTCTAGATATGCCTAATAGCAACAGGCTGGTTTTGTCAGATCGTTTCCGCTGTCAGGATCCTGATGGTGCAACTGTCTCGGTGCAGGCTGCTGGCAAGGGGCACCCCTTCACCATGGAGTTCTATCCGGCACACAGAGTCTCTGCAGGGCAGATAAGCATCGTGAGAGAATTAAGGCCTGATCACTTAGAAGAGGAATATGTGTGCTAGGTATTAACTGCAGAGCTGCTAAATGGTTCCAATCTGTTATTCAGTTGTAACAGATTGTCAGAGCGTGCAGCAGTTTAAAAACAAGGTAAGAACTAATTACAGGCAGTGACAGTATGCTGTGGAAGAGGAGACCATTTCCATCCTGAACCTGGTGGCACGTTGAGATGTTGCTCATTTACCTTCTGGAGTTGGGGAAAGATGGGAAGACAGACTGTTTCTCAGCTTAGATGGTTGTGGACAGCAAGGGTGAGGTAAGAGAAGATAGGTGGTTCTTTTGGTATCATTTGTGATCAATTTTTGTTGGTGGCTGTCAAGAGAAAATTGGACAAATAAATCAGCAGAGGCCTGGGAGCAGTCTCTCCAGTTCTAAACATTCTTGACACCTCAGCTGGAGACACATTTTTCTGCTCCAGGTCACAAATATTCCTCCTGTGCATGGGGCCAATAAACCACAAAACTGCTACGAGATTTGTTCAACATATCAGGGAGACACAAAACCTGAGTTCAGAGTTAATTTCCAAAAGTACTGCCTAAGTGAAATCCTTCTGCAGACATTCATGATATTTATTAGCTGCTATTTTCCAACCTGTTTCAGAGGGTAATTATGTGGACAACCCACCACGTGCCCCATGTTTTTTGCAGAGGTGAAGCACGCCGCAAGCCCTAGGTGTTCCCAAAACCCAAGTTGGAAAGTGAACTCTGCAACCAGAGCGCTGCCCTCAGCCTGACTGGACTGACAGGAACAAGCCAGGGTTGAAAAGGCCAGAAACATCTCCAGAGGCTCCACGAGGGAGTGTGGGGAGTGTCGGCAGCACGGCGTTCCCCTGCCGCCCCTGAGCCCGCAGCCAGCAGACCATGCCAACTTGGTGGGAGTGAACAAAAGGGAAGTAGGATCCAGGGAGAGACAATTTCCACAACATGTTCCCTGCCTAAACCCGTGGTGACAGTTGTGCCAAAAAATAAAAACAATAAAAAGAAATCTTTTCTGTTGTTTTGGAGCAGATTCCAGCAATAAAGCCAGTGAAAGGAAAATAGCTAATGAATGCCGTTTCAATAGCCGTTTATTTGTTATTGTGAAGAGCTTGAAACTTGTCATTGTGAAAGCCCTGTGGATCCTGGGTCCTAAGAGATGCAGACCAGACGTCAGGGAGCCTTTCTATAAAAACTGGTCCCTGCTGCAAGCATCTGGCACGGATGGCAGAGAGCAGGGAGCAGCCGGGTCCTTCTTGCTGCGTCTGGCATGGCAGGAGGATTTCCTTCAGCAAACATTTTTCCATTTTAGAACACTTTCCTAACTCAAATGAGTCCTACAGAGAAATAAAAGTTTCTGGGACTTCTGTACATTATTCTAAATGTCAGAAACATGATCCAAACTTTGTGGTGCTAATTGCCTGTAACCCCGAAGGGAAATGAGTTTTCTCATTTAAATGTGCTTTCTGTGGGGTTAACAACGTTGACTTTCTCGTCACAGGAAAATACACACACAAGAGTCTGACCCCCCCAAATTATAGTGGGGCACCTCCCTGTCACAGCACTCATGAGGGATATGGGTACCCAGAAGTGAATCTGGATGGCGCTCGGCTCTGTCCGGTAGGATTTCACACTCACAATATTTACTTCAACTGGGAAGAAAACACGGTCCTGGCATTATAGCAAACTGAAGTCCCAAGTGCACTTTTTTGCCTGAGTGATTAACCCCTAGTAATGAAGGTTTGAAATTGAGATATTAACTGCTGGAGGGGCAAACGAAGTTGCTTTAATAAGGCTAATTAGCCAGCATCTGCAGTAGGGCTGCTTGTCGCTGCAACCTGCTGACAGCTGGACTTGAGGGCCAGGTCCCCGGGCTCCTTGCAGCTTATCAGTGTCAGGCAGCAACTCCTGCAGAGGGGGTTAACCCTGGGATCACAGCCAGCTTCTCAAAGAAGCAGTTATCCAAAGGCAAAGCAGTCACAGGCAGAAGAGGCACAGGAACAGTCGTGTGTCCTCAGCCCTGCTTTTGTCTTCCACCTTTGATGGGAGGCTGCTTGAGGCCAACGGCACACTGCCTACAACAGTCAAGCTTGATCCGTGCCCCGTGGCTGTTGTCTTACCCAGATACTAACAACTTGATTTACATATGAATTGTAGAATCAGTTTTAGTTATTTTTATGCCCCCTCACCCACCCCCCCTTTTTTTTCCTAGAGCACAGAAATACTTCAATTGAATTGTCAGTCTTAAGATATCCGGAGAGAAATAGAAAGTTAAAATAGAGCCTAAGGCTTTTCATTCCAATTTCTGAGCTGATGTGTTAAGAAGATTGTGAGTTTTCCTAACAAAAGCATCTGCATAAGACTCAGAACCTTCTCCTGATCCTCTTGTGCTGTTTTGCTTTTTACCAACTGGCAGGTTAATCCAGGCATCAAACAGGTGCATTTTCAGCCTCAAAGTTATTTTCAATGTAATTGTTATTTTTCCTTAAGAAGTCCTACAAAAAGTGGATCCGGCACAAGTTTTTGAATAATTAAAACTGTTTAATTGACTTAGAGTTGCCAAGCCACCTTCGTGAAGTAGACTCAAACGGCCTAATTACTAATACACCATATGGAGGAAAAGCAGAGGTGTGGTGCAGTCTGTTGATGGATCAATTAGCACATGAGGCAGAGGATTGTGTCATCATCACTGTTACCATCAAAACAAAATCCTATTTTGCATGTGTCTGTAATATCACACAAACGATCTTGGGTTTTTTCCACTTGTGTAGCAACTCCTTCAAAACTAAGCTCTCAGAACACTTGGAAAACATTTAATTAAACTCTCTCTGTTTTGTTCTCCACAGGATAGGAAGGTGTAAATAATAGCTTGTTTTTTTCTCTGTGTAAAAAGTAAACAATTTCTAGAGCAGACAGTTTCTTCATACTCCACTGAAAACTCTCAACACTTCCATAAAGTACTGGAAAAACTGCTGCGAGCAAAGCAGCTGTCTCTGAGGGTGCAAACTGGCCAAGGGCTTTTGCCTTCACGGTGGAGGAGGAGGACCCCCAGGTGTCCACTTATCTTCAGGAGTTTAGCGAGGCGTTGGGAGACTGCCATGTGGTACAAATCACTCCTGTGTTTTTATCAGGGTAGTACACACTGCGTCCTGGGAGAGAAAGGGTAGTAGTGTGAATTCTTTCACCCCTGAACATGATGTAATGAGTTGTGGCCAGCAGCTCCTGTTGTCTCAGTCAAGAGGAACTAACACTGGTAACATCTTGACTTAGGCTTCGGTTAAGAGCCTATAAAATTTCTGGGAAGGGTTGTTGGGGAAAAAGTGTATTTCTAAAATGTAGAATTAGCTATCTGTAGTTTAAATAAACTAGGCAGAAATACACATTTTGAGAATGATTTTTTAAAATTAACTTGATTTTAAATACTGCAATTTCACAACTTATCAATCTTTTATATAGTTTGCAGGAGCACCGGCTACCTCTGCATTGGGGCCACAGCTCTTTCAACAGCTGCTGTGCTAGCTGGCCAGTTTGGTAACTGTAGGTCTGCTGTATCATTCACATAAACCCCTTTGTAGCTTTCTGGATATTCTGAGGCATCCTAATGCCTTAGCACTGGAGGAGTCCACAGGCTACTGCCCCACTGTAATGGGGCCGTGCTGCCTGTGGAGCTGCCACCTTTCCTTCTGTGTCCCTGCTTCACCAGTGCAGGAGAAGGCTGCAGACTCTGTGAAGGTGAACCATACGATCATACTCACAGACAGTTTTCAAGGGGGCATACCTGTGTGCAGGAGCCCACTTTTGAGAGGTCACTGTGCTCAATTTCCCTCTTTGCTCTCCTAACAGAAATGATGTGTTGAATTTAATACTGTGGCATCTGTTCTGTTCTTTGATCGGTCCGCTTTGCGTGCGTTCGCTCATCTTCTGCTGCGGTGTAACGTGGAAAACGTGCCACGTGCACAGCCCCTGCTTTGCTCTTTCAGGGTTCATCTGTCACGTGTTTTAGCAGAGAGCACTGTTTATTTCCAGCTTTCTCACTCAGGGTGTGACCTAAATCTTTGCTTGCAGCATCGCTGTTGGATAAGCTATCCATTCCTGAAAATTTAAACAGATTTTAAGGCCAACCCTTTATCTCTGGAAAGACTTCAGACCACCGTGATGTAGCTATTTACACTGCTGTCTCCTCATAATAATCTTTTGTGCTTTTGAAGTAAAACCTTGGGAAAAAAAGCTGTTTACTAGGCCAAATATATTTAAATGTGAGTAAGAAGTCTGGGCAACTCTATCTGTGGGGCTCCTCTAGTTGTTTGGGAGCAACACACTTTGGAAAGCCAGACTCTTTGTCATTGTCTCGAAACAAGTAAAAGTTGGGAAACACTTGAAATGCTCAAACCCATACATTCCTTCTGAAAACCTAGGTCTAAAATTCTATAATCTTCTGGAAAGACTTGGGCAGGAATCAGTATGTCTCAAGGAGATGTCAGAATAAACACAGCATCAGGTTTCACCCACCACACAATCAAGACTTCCAGGAAGCTGCCTGATGCCAAGGCTGCGGACAGCCCCACGCACTTGTGTTGTGAAGAAAAGCTGCTTCTCTGGATGTTTTCAGAGGTGAAATGAATAATTGCAAAGGAATATCCTTGCTAACTCACAGAAAATTAGTGGCCTAAAGTGTAAGAGCAATTAAAATATAACAGACAGCTTCCAGTGCCTGAAGCTTTGAGAGTGTCTGCTACCAACGGCAGTCTTCCAGTATCAAACTGTTTACTGTTGAACTGTCTCTACACGGTTGGCACAGTGAGGCAAAAGCTATCTCAGTCCTCTTGGACTGGTTCCCCATCCAGCCTCCTCCTCCTCCCACTAGCCATGTGCCCAGCCACATCCCTTACAGAAATGCTGCTTAATACTAAAACATTATGGGAACCATATGTCTGGAAAATTAAGAGGGCTTACAAAATGAGATGGTCTCTAGTCAGAGTTTGATTTTATTTTAAAATGCACAGCAATACTTCCTGAATTCTGCTGAGAAACTGCTGGCCTGGGTGGAAGATGGAGCTAAGGAAGGACAGGACTCCAGCCAAGCGGTGAGAATTGCAGTTACATGACCTTGTACACACAGACCTTACAGCTGCATGACAAAGTGCACACGTGTCACGTCATCCTTAACTCCTGTGCTGTGACAGATGTTCCTCAAGTCCTACTTCTTTTCTTGTCATTTCTCATGTTGTACTTGGATAAGGCATCATTATTTTAGCATATTAAGTCTTTCCTGGACAACTTCTTTGAAAACTCAAGTATCATTATTTTCTGCAAAGGGCAAAACGCTGCTCACCCTACAAATGTGCCCAAGAGACACTAAGGAAGCTTCATCTATAGACTTCCAGCACTGTGGGCCATAGGTGCCCATTAACAGAGTCATTTGTGATCGAGCATCACTGGAGCTGTCAGGGAGACAGAACCCCCAGGCTCAGTTCCTCTTTGATACCTCAGTAAGATTTTTCATCCTGTGTAATTGGTACTGCTCTGACCATAGAAAACTATCCTTCAGAAAGAGGAAAGCACATGATGACTAAAGAATTTCTTCTGTGTAGGAGAGCAGCTATAAAAATGAAGCTGCAGTTCAGCGGGGAAGTGCATCTACCCTTCAAAACTCCCAGCGCTGCATGAGAAACACGGCAGCAGCGAGACAACGTGCGTTGTTCGAACAAAGTGCCGCCCATTCAAATCCATCCAGAAATTCTAGTGGATTATCTGTATCAACCAGGCTTCAGCTCAGAGCAGGTATTGTCGATCCACACCACTCTAACTTAAGCTGTACTGAATGTCATCCATCCTCCCCCAGCTGGTGCAAAGCCAACATAAACTCCATGAAAGCTCTGTATGCTGTGTTCTGGCTAATTTGACAGAAATGTGATCGTGTGCCCATTCTTGAGCCAGATCAAATTTGTACTTCTGGGAGATCAGTCAGCACATAGGCCTCCAGCTAATGGCTGTGGAGCTGCAGAGTGAGCATGAGCATCAGCATCACACAGGTTTCAGTGACTGAAGCCACCAGGGCTTGGACAGGATCCAGCAGGCTCCCCAAACTCCCAGGCCCTCAAACCAGCTAGGTTTGGCTTCCTCACGTTTTACTTTTCTGCCATGGTCAGACCCATCTCAACCAAACAGAAAATCAACTCCATCCCATGCTACTTTCCTTTACATATTCCTCTTTCTGGAGCATTTGCAATGGTTTGCGTCGTTTCAGCTGCCACCCCCAGCCACCTTAGTCACTGCACTCGTGTTCAGCAGGGCAGTGTCCATCAGTAACAGGTTCATTAGAGGAGAAGGATAAAGCCTAGGAGCAGATGCATTCAACATCTGCGTGCTGTCACCTCCCAAACATGCCTTTTCATGGTTTGCCGCGGTAGCTCTTGTGGTCTCAGCTGCGTAGGTGTGTTTAGCATGGTGACAGCTGGGTATTTAGGGGTGTTCTTGGTGTTTTGGACTAGGATGGCATTCTACACGAGCAAAGCTGCCCTCGTGTGAAACTACAGTTTTACGTCCAGTTTGGTTGCAGCTCATATCAACTACCAAGTAGCACCAGCTTCGCTATCTCTGGAAGCAGTAATGGTTAACTCCTCGTGCCTGGTCTTGAAACCTTTTGCAGATGCTGACTTCAAAAAGGTAGGCAGAGGTAATTAATGGCTTCGCTGATGCCATTCAGATTCCTGTGCATTATACATCCTCACTGAAACGTTTTAAAATATATAGATTTTGTTCAAAGGCAAAAGGCTTGTAGAAAATTCTCTTTTCTCTTTCTGTTTTTCTCTTTTGAGTTTTACTTTCGGAGTGAACGACCATATGGCAGACACACACACTTCTCAGCACAGCAACGAAGTCCCACAGAAATGACATACTTTTCCCTCAGGGAATGGTTCTGCCTGTACTTCACACAGCAAATTTTATGCAGCTCTTCCCCTGTAGGACGACTTATAAATTTTACTTTAAGGATTAATTCTACTGATGCTGACACTGGAGTAAACCTTGAGCAATTTTCTTGAAGACGCTGAAGTTACTTAAGATTCATGTTGTCATAAATAAGGCTCTGAATGTGATCTGGATGTCTTGCAGCAGGAGACCTGGGAAGCACAGTTACCAAAATGACACTTCATGACACTTACTCATGTTTACACTGTCAGCACCCATAACATCAGCAAAAAGAACCAAAATTAAAGCAAAACTGTACTAGATATAATTTTTCTAAATCTAAAGCCTCTGTGTGACTGAGATACTGGGGACAAATCCCGAGACCTTCACTCTTTGCTTTGCAAACATCATTATCAGGGTAAATACAGATTTCATGGAGTGAAGCATATAGATAGAATTTAAAAGCATGTTTCTTTTGAGAGCACTTAATTTCTAAAACTATAATAAATATGTGGCTTAGTCAATCTTCTGTCATGGTACTGTGTTCTTCAGATAATAAACAAAAATATCATTGTGTTTTTCTGCGTGGAAGATACCCTGAAAGGTATCCAGATAGAGGAGACCTGTAAGACATGAATGCAAGCTGTATTTCAGCCATAACAGACTCTGCATGTTGCCACTTCAATGACCTTTTAATCTCTTGGAGTTTAACCATTTCCTAATGTCTCCTAACAGCCATTTTCTTGTTGGGAAAGCCCTTTCTGACTGATAACATCTAAACAACCTCATACCTTAATTAGAAAAATTCTCCCATAAATATTTATGTTGCTTTGATTAGGCCATTTACTGAATCCAGCTCCCCATTATGAGTTAAAATGGAGCACCTTGTTTTGAGAAGCCTGGGGCATGACTTCGTTTATACTAGGGGACTTGAAGTTGTAATTCATCTAATCAAATGGCTGACCCCTTGCCTCCAAAGTAGCCAGCAGCCGTTGCAGGAAAATGACCTTCTGCTGAGCATAGCATCCTTCGGTCTGCATTTTTGCACATTGGAAAGAACTGGGACACATATCTCAGCAAGTATTTCACGACAGAGTAGGTTTTCCTTTCATTTTTTTTCGCTTCAGCCACCAACATGTGAAAAATCTGGGAAAGAAACGGGGGGATCTCTCTTTTTGAGAAGGAAATACAGCAAGCTGCAGAAATACCAGGAGAGTAGCATGTTGCTGCTGCCTGAAGAGACTCCCGTGCCACGCTGGCGCTGAGGGGCACCGCAGGCATCGAGGGTTGTCGCCAGGCAGCCTGTCATGCGAGGAGTTAGGTACACAGTGTGACATCTCCCATTAGGAGGGTGATGAGAGATTTAGGCAGCCTGCTCTCAGGGGCTGCTCTTTGGTTCCTGTCGTGTAGGAAGCACTGAGATGAGTGCATACATCGCTTGTTTCTCTCCATTAGAACATGGAGCCAGAAGATGTGCTGCCCTGGGAGGAAGGCAGTCTGGGTTGCTCTTTTTTAGATGCCTGAAGCTATTTTGCTGCTTGCTTCTGAATGTAGGCCTTTGGGCAACCTGCATTTGACCATACAAGGGAATGCCTGGGAGCTGGAGATGAGTGTCACACTGCTGAACTGCTGATGCTCCCCAGCATGTTTTTGTCTGTCTCACTCTGTGATTCTCAGGCAGTTTTGACAATAACATTTTCCAAGGCTGGTATCTGGAAGTAAATTAGTGCATGGTGGCCCCAGTTTGGTGGCTGAGGATTCTTGAGGCAAGACGCATCCGCTCCTGGCCAGCTGGCCCACGAGTGTGAGAGCACTGCTGAGCATGCTTCATTTACTAGCACTGATGTAATTTCTGCCCTGCAACGTCCTAATTCCATGTGTAGACACAGATTCAAGAGTTCTAACTCGTTAAGCATCAAATGGGAGAAAATGTGTTTTTTAAGAGATTTTAAAAGTCTCATTTTATGAGTCCAAAATGTTGCTCCTTTCAGAAAGGATTGCCTTCACTAATTTCCAGCTTAACTCAGAGTAATATGCTTAAGATGACACTACTCCTTATTGCTCTGGCTTCCACCACTTAAGCTATCCTCGCTTGTAAAGACACGATGCATCCACACACCAAAGCCAAAACACCTTTCGTACTTTTCCCAGCTGCAGCTTTCCATTTTTTCTCTTTCTCTGGGATGCAATTAACTCACATTTAGAGGTAGAAAAACCCCCCTCCTCTACATATTGCCTTTGCAGCTACAGTTACCCAAATTTATTTCCACTTTTTTAATCTACTTTTTTCATTTATTTAAGATTACAACTACCTTACTCCTTGATTTGTACAACTAATTTGCTCTGAATCAGTTAACAAGCAAGGAAGTCTGAAAATACAACAAACTCTGGACAAATGCTCTGCCCATGTATTATATGTATTGCTGTTTATCCACTTGGTTACTCTATTTCCTCCTTTCTTAACACTGGAAAAACAAAAAAAAAAAGGCAAAAAAGCAGCAGTGGGATTTTCTGTGGCTTCACTGTTCATTTCTTTATTGCAAATAGAGTCCAATTTAGGTTACATATTCTTGGAAAACCGAATGAACTTACTTTTTATTGGTATAATTTATTGTACTGCTTTTAATTAACAATTTTTGATGTTGCTGTGATTAATGTTTTTGTTAGTGTCAGCTCTAGACTTCCTAAATTTGTTTCATGATCACCTTATCATGATTCTGGCTTTGGAATAATAAGATTAGAAAAACAATCATTTGAAGTCTTCTTATGTGCAGTCTGCTTTTGGAAACTTTAGGGGTCACATTTTTGAGATTTTTCTTTCCAGCCACACCAGGAACTTCTCTAAAAAAAAGATGAAAACAAAGCTGAGACCCCCGAATGAAAGAAGTACCACAAATTGGTGCTTGAAAACCAACAAAACCAATCATGGGAGTCACATTTAAAATCACAGAAGTTGGCTGCGCTGCCCTTCCCTAATTGTGAGCCTCGCTGTGGCTTCCAAATCACAACCAAGCACCGCAGGAGGTTTTCAGCCATTTCAGAGATACCGAGAACCAACAGCTCTCCTTAGCAACAGCTATCCAAGTCATCTAAAAATAAAGCTGCTTCGTGTAGGTAAGCTGGTCGTAACAACCCTTGTATGGAGGCCTGTTAGGAAAGCAAAAGTGCTGTGAGTAATCTCTTTTTTAAGGTAGGGCTCTAAATGATCCAAATACAAGCAGGTGAAGTCTTTTTCTCTGTGTTTGCTCTTTGCACAGGACTTGGTGATGATCATTAGCAGCTAAACCCGTTTCAAAACTTCATTTCACAGAATCACGGAATCATTAGGGATTGGAAGGGACCTCGAAAGATCATCTAGTCCAATCTCCCTGACACATCAGGATCACCCAGACCAAGTCACATAGCAACACATCCAGGTGGGTCTTAAATATCTCCAGAGAAGAAGACTCCACAACCCCCCTGGGCAGCCTGTTCCAGTGCTCTGTCACCCTCACTGGGAAGAAGTTCCTTCTCAGATTGATGTGGAACCTTCTGTGTTCTAGCTTACACTTATTGCTCCTTGTCCTATCATCAGATGACACTGAGCAGAGCCTGGTTCCATCCTCCTGACACCCACCCCTCACATATTTATAGGCATTAATGAGGTCACCCCTCAGTCTCCTCTTCTCCAAGCTAAAGAGACCCAGCTCCCTCAGCGTCTCCTCATAAGGGAGATGCTCCACCTCCTTCACCATCCTCGTTTCTGTCCCTCATGGGATTTGCCTTACTGAGTCTGTTGCCTCAAGAAAAATTCCGAGTTCAGTTTGTGGATGGATAAAATAATCTGTGTTTGAATTGGTAATCTGGACCATTTTGTTGTTCTCTCCTGAGAGCTGGTTCTCTCTGTTAGAAATACAAGGTACAAAGTCCATATTAACGCCTTTTACTCCTGTAAGTTTTCAATCTTCCTCTACCAAAATTGTTTTGTCTCTGCTTCTCTGAAGGCATTTACCATTCAACCAGCCCTGTTCTCACCTCATACTTCATACTTCATGGCAGGACCATCTCATCAACCTGCCCCAGCATATTTTGAGAAATGCCCTTTTGTCCATCAGTAGCAGACACCTCCGAATCACCCTTCCATCCATCAATCAACAATGAAAATTAGTAAAACACTGTTAACCAGACAGAAAGCATTTATGGTCCTGTTCACTTTCTTTTCATAAGAGTATTGAACGTGCCAAAGGTTTTGAATCACCCTACAGGCTGTTTGTTCAATTATTTCTCACATCAGCTGTGGTCATAAGGAGAACCCTTCACTAGCAATATTGACAACAAGTGGTTTCACAGAAGTGGCCAGAAACGATTTATCTAAGATGGCACACTTGGGCCAAGACGAGGGTATAGTGGAGTCTTAGCGAAGAGGTGGTTGAAGAGAGTACATGGGAAAGGACAAGTGTTAGTGGAAAACTGAGGGAATGTGAACAGAGGTCCCCACAGCCAATTTGACAAAGGAGATACAAGCATAGGGGCTAGCCTGAGCCCCGTCTTAATTGCTGCAGCCCCTGGGGCTAGTTGAAATTAACTGCAAAATCTAAGAGAAACCACTCCTTTAGAGCAAAACACACGTAAGCATTTCCAGTCAGACAAAACCCCCGCTATCAGGATTGTCAAACTTCTACATAATATTAGCCCCTCACACACATAAAAAGGAAGAAGCACAGAGGACCTAAACATTATCCTGCTTGAATGCTTGCAAGGGCTTTTTTCTTATCAGCTCAAGGATGCTTTGGTTCAGAATCACAGAGTGTGATTCAAGGTATAATCAGTTTACTTTATGTCTGATTTTATCCAGCATCACCTTGCAATAAAATTATCTGCTGAATATTGTCCTGGGGAACTTGATTCCTCCAGGGAGTTATGGGTTGAGGCTGAGATGGCCAAGAAACAAATGACTGATGCTCTCTGTTAGCCATGTTCTCAAAAGTGGAAGAGAGAGAGGAATAAGGGAGAGAGGCTTTTGGACTGGAACACTGCAACAGATTTAATGAAAACAATTACAACATGAAATCTGTACAAAACCAGTACAGAACTCAACCCCACTGCTGGCAATTACGTCACCATCACCACTGACGCAGATGCTGGGGAAGTCCCAGACTGGACTCAGCTGCAGACAGGAACCAGGCGCGGGAGCTGGATTTGGGAATACATGGATTGGGTTGGAAGGCAGAGCAGAGCCTTCCTTGGACATCAGCCACCAAAGAGGCAGGCAGGAGGGCAGAAGGCCAAAGAGGAAGAGGGCTGACCCTGGAGTTACCTCAGCTTTATACCCAATATGATGGATACAGGCTTTGTTGGTCAGTTTAGGGTCACCTGTCTTGTCTCCTGTTTCCCACACGTGTGGCCTCTGACTTAGTGCACCTCGGTCGTCACTGGAGAAAGTACAAGCAAGAGCATTCTGCACACAAACCCCTGTTAGCAGCTGCAGACACAAAGCACTACCACTTGTAGAAGCAGGCACTGTCTGCACAAACGCACCACTAAATTCAGAAGGGGCAGCTAGTTAGAGAAGAGTGAGATGAAAAATACAACCACTGAACAGAACAGTCCTGTTCTAACTCAGATCAGAACAGAGGCCTGAATGCATTTGCCTGGTAAATGAAACACCAGTGTCACGCTCTTCAGTGAGTCCTGAATGTGAGCTGTGCTTATGGATCTCAGCAGGGCCTCAGGCAGGATCTTGCAGCCACCACTCACCACACAGGCATTCAGCCACACTGGTAGCCTAATTCAGATCTTACATAACCCAGAAGAAAATCAGTTTATGAATTATCTCTTATGATTTGAGTTTTCACACGCCTGGAAATCAATCCTGAAGGACACAAATCTTTTGTCACAGTATCACAGTAATGATAAGGTTGGAAAAGACCTTAAAGATCATCCAGTCCAACCTAAATCCAAATAAATCAAGTAAACCTAACATCTAACATCTAGATCATGCCACTCAGCACCTCATCCTAACCCGAAGACTTTATTCTCTATGGAAAAGCTCCTTTGGTTGGCCATGGTCTAATTAGATGTTCCATTCTTTATAATTGAGCAGTCATCCCACACTAGTGAAAATGCTGGTTCTAGGTCTTCCATGTGGACCAGCTTAGTGATTTTCCCCTTAGCCCTCTCTCCATACCATGTGCCATCTTCTCTGTGGAGCAGAAAAAGTGAGCATCATCACTGAGGTCAGCGCTGTTGAAAACACTGAATCATCTCCTTGACATTTCACATTTCTCTACCTCTGAATTGTCACTCAATTCAAGTTCCAGCTGTCCCAAACTCCTCTAGAACCAAAGCACTGCAATGGATCAACATCAATCACCTGGAACTCTGGTGTTTTAAGAGCAAATTACTCATCCTTTCCATATGTAACCTAACTAACCCTGTTGAGAATAGCTCAGCTGACCATTTTGGAGGACAGGGTGCTCTCAGAAGGTTTGGATGGTGATGCTTAGCAACAAGGACTCGTTTTCCCCAATTATTTTTTGTTTGATAATAAACATGAGTTATCCCCCCCAGAGGGGCTGGCTCCTTTTCTGTACTACAACTATAAAAAGAATGAAACAGGTGCACAGGACCCTGCTCCAGATTTGGGAGTGACAGCCACGAAGGCTAGCAGCAGGAAATGAGAGGCAATATTCCTGCTGTGTATTTTTTGGTTGCCAAGGCTGACATGAGAGTCTCGTTACATGGAGAAAAAGCTGAAATTTGCCACTTGGAAGGTCCTTGCCCCATTTTATTTTCATTTATGACTCACACAGAAGAGGTCAGAGTACTTCTCCTTGCAATCTCTTTTACAGTCAGCTCTGGACCAATGTCTGGAATCTCAGCTTACTCGCTATCAACATGGAGCATTCTTTCCTATTTTCACTGTGCTGCAGGCCTCTGTGGTTCTCCATGAATGCTTTGCTGCTGACATTTCTGGCTGATCTGCTCTGGCTCTCCACAGTTCTTGCCTGGTAACAGCCATCAGAATAGTCCAGCAGGCAAAATGTGTAGACGTCATGAATTCATTGTTCTTCTCTTAACATTTAGGGCTGGTATTTAGGGCTGTTTATCCCCCTGCAGGTGAGGAACCCTCACCAGCTATCTCAGTCATGGCCGGGATCTCCTCTGCTATCATCCAGACATTTTTTTGGATAGCAGAGGAGCTGGCACTCATGTGTCCTCAAGGAGGGGCTGGATTGACTTGCTACAGTCTGACTTCCACACCAAGACCTCCTTGGCTAGTACATATCCTGCACAGCCCTTCCAACAGCAAAGGGGGGCAGACAAGAGATGAACAGGGCATGGAGACTTGCTGGAACTAGAACTGCCCCCATTCCCTACTCTCACTTCCCTTTGAGTCTGGTGAGGAGCAAACTAGGAGGGACAATCATCAGCACGTTCTCCACAATATCGCTGCTCGTGCTTGCTGTGCAGTCAAATTGCTGTTTTGTGTGAATGTAATGAACAGCCCTTGTACCATCTCTTGGTTTCAACCCTGCTTTCTGCAACCCAACCTCACTGCTGACAGCCAAGGTCCACAGTCTTCAACAGCCCTCCTCGAAGACCAGCGTTTCCTTTATTACCCTGGATAACGTGAGGGCTCCTTTCCTGTGGCAGTCCCCAGCAGCTCAGGCTGAAAGGAGCTAATGTGGTGTTTCTCTCTGAAACACTGCTGGAAACTTGACCTGCTGAATAAAAGGAAAAAAAATGGAGACTTCATCTCAGCACAAAGAACAAGTGTGTAGGGCATCGCTATACACAGAGTTCTCACTCTCTACAACTACCTGAAAGGACGTTGTGGAGAAATTGGTGCTGGTCTCATCTCACAAGCAATTAGTGATAGAACAAGAGGGAGTGGGTCCAAGTTACAACAGGGTGGGTTTAGACTTGATATTAGGAAAATAATTTTCACAGAAAGGGTGGTCAGGCACTGGAATGGGCTTCCTGGAGAGGTGGTTGAGTCGCCATCCCTGGATATGTTGAGGGATATGGTTTAGGGGTGAACATGTAAAGTGGGGTAGATGGTTGGACTCTATGATCTCAGGAGTCTTTTCCAGAGAGATTTTGTGGTTCTGTGATTTCAGAACAAGAGAAGGTTAAGTCACTGTAAGGTCTCTAGGCTCAGCAGGTCTGTGCTTGACCATAATATGCTCCTTGTTTCTTGCCATGGGATCACAGAATCATATAACATTAGGGATTGGAAGGGACCTCAAAAGATCATCTAGTCCCATCCCTATCACAGCAGGATCCCCTGGACCAAGTTGCACAGGAACACATCTAAGCGGGTTTTAAACCTCTCCAGAGAAGACAACTCCATAACTCCCCTGGGCAGCCCCTTCCAGTGCTCTGTCACCCTCACTGTGAAGAACTTCCTTCTCATATTTATGTGGAACCTTCTATGTTCCAGCTGACACATGTTGCCCCTTGTCCTATCATTAGATGACACTGAGAAGAGCCTGGCTCCATCTTCCTGACACCCACCCTTCACATATTTATAGACACTAGTGAAGTCACCCCTCAGTCTCCTCTTTTCCAAGCTAAAAAGCCCCAGCTCCCTCAGCCTCTCCTCATAAGGGAGGTGCTCTACTTCCTTCATCATCTTTGTGGCTCTGCGCTGGACTCTATCCAGCAGTTCTGCATCCTTCTTGAACTGGACACAATATTCCAGATGTGGTCTCGCCAGGACAGGGGAGGAGAACCTCTCTCGATATACTAACCACCCCCTTTCTGATGCACCCCAATATGCCATTGGTCCTATTGGCCACAAAGGCACATTGCTGGCTCACGGTCATCCTGCTGTGCACCAGGACCTCCAAGTCTCTTTCTCCTACATTACTCTCCAACTTGTCAGACCCCAACCTATACTGTTCTTGCCCAGATCACCAGGGGGTTGGCTGGAGGACAACTGTCTGGCATACACGAAATGGATGCAGAGATGTCCACAAAGTATATAATCCAAAGAGGCTGCAAATAACCACTGGCCGCCCACAGCTGCCTCTACCAATTGTCATAGTTTTCACCTCTCACTGCTCCTGGCCTGGTCACAGAGCTGGTTGGCTTCAGGGACTCAGCAGTGCTTGGCTGAGCACCACATTTTGCTGCCTCACTCCTCCTACTCCTGCAAGCTGGCAGTTTGCAGCACCTCACTGAAAGCTGCCAACCTCCTTTCCCTCTCCCCTGTTTATACTGGATCATGTTCACGATCCTCTTGGCTCCAGCGTACAGTCATGCCACGGGCAGTCTGGAATCACCCACGGGTGAAACAAAATGAAAGCAGTCTCTGTTCCATTCACTTGCACGGGGCAGGATCTTCTGTTCCTGATTTTAAGAGTTGCCACTGTTGTCTCTTCTGTCTCTCTGCGTGGCTCCACCTTTCTGCTGGAGCTGTAGGCATCTCTCTGACTCAGGAAGGGAACTCTGGGTTTATTTGGCATCCAAGAGAAGGATATAGGGTAAGGGAGGAGAAGGGTGTGTACTCACGGTGGTAGAAGCTGTGTCTGCAGGACCTGAGGTATTTATGAAGGATGAGGAGGACACAGAAGGAAATCTAAATGAAGGACTTCTGCTCAGGGGAAAGCCGCAGATGAGCACGCGACCAGTGCTATTGGAGAGCGGTGGTTGGTTGCCCTGTCTCTGACTCTCTCATGCTGGATGACATTATCCTGCTCCAGTTTAGCAAAGGTGTTTTCCTCACCTAAGCGAAGGGAAGTTCAGCCAAATGGCCCTGGAACCTGGAGAAGCCAGAGCCAGTGAGGCACTGCAGGCCAGGAACGAGAGCAAGGCAAAGCCAACACATATGACCTCCCCCAAGTGTTACAGGCCACTTGGTGGGGCCACCTCGGAGATCTTGGCCCACCACAAGTTATTGTATCACAAATATAAGATTGGAGGCCAGAGTAATTTGGCCCATTAAGAGCAGGTCTGGCCCTGTGACCCTCTAGGTGGAAGAGAAAGTACATGTGTAGAGGTAATTCAGAGTCGGGGGGCAACATCTGCAGGCCCTGAACTTGAGGCGCTGTGAGGCTACAGGCCAAGGGAAGCGCAGAACATGAACCGGGCAGAAAACGTGCTTGCACGACCGGGGTGTTTTTAAATATGCCACTTCGTGCTGTGCAACCAAACCTCCCACCGCGTTGCTAGTGACAGCGGCAGAAGGCAGGCGAGGAGGCAGCAGAGGTCTCAGGCGTCTTCGCTCTGATTTTACAGACCTGGGAGCAGACACACTTCTGCCAACACGCCTGTTATTTATAGGAAAGATGAGCTCTGATCTCAGTGCTGCTTTCTGCAGAAGCTGACAGAGAGGATATGCGCAGGAAAATCTGCCTCACCTCTGGAGCAGACCACGGGTGCAGCCTCCTGAGGTGTCCCACTGCTCTCTCTCCCACCACGCTCCGAGAGGGTGTTTAGAAGACAGCGCTTTGCTCTGTGGCGCTGCTTATACTTGCTCATTCAGTGTAAATAACTGCATTAACTTTACAGGCAGCCCCGGTTTGAACTGACCGAGATTTATGTAGCCAACTGGAACCATGCCAGGCCCACCAGAGCAGAGTGCTGTTGGTGCGAGGTGGAGCCCAAACAGTTCTCAGGATGGGAGGTCTCTCCAGACGAATGTGATCCCTCCTTGCTCTTACAGATTAGTTTTAATGCTGACACAATGGCTGCCAAATCCTGGATCTGCCAGAAACGTTCACGACGGGCTCTTTGATCTCATTCACTTGTTCCGTTAAGAACGTACTGTGTTCTTTTGCCTCCTCTGTGGTCAAGAGAGAAGCGTTTTACCTTCGCCTATCACTCACGTTCGATATTCCTGTGCTGTGTGACCCAGGGCTCCTGCCTCTCCCAACTACTCGCCCTCGCTGCTCACTTCAGCAGCGGCCGCATGCTGAACGTTTGTCTAAATACTTCAGGAAGGTTTTACTTGTTTCATGTGGATAAAAGAGAGGTTTGTGGATATTTCCTGACAGCCTCGTCTAAACAACTGAAGAATTTAATTTTTTATTGTGTGTGTAAAAATTACTTAAAAAGCAGTTTAAACTTTCGTGCTAGTTACTGAACTCTGGATTTAGTAGTTAATACAATTCACATATCTGTTCTTGGCTCAAGGTTTCCATCTTGTCTAGCCACATATTTGCTGTAAAAGCAGCTAATATTCACTGATCAAATGACAGGCTGGCAATTATCTGGTACCAATATCCCCTTCTTGCAACGTATCAGCCTCACGGTGTGCTGTCAAATAAAGTACGTGAGTCCAGCAGTGTGACTCTCATCTGCAGGCACAATGGAAGATTGTAGAAAATGAATCCCTACCACAACATTTTTGGAAAAAAAGCAGAAGAAACTGTTGATGAGGAATTTTGGTGTCAAATCAAAGAACTACATTTGTTTAAATACAAAATGTAACAATAGGATGTAAGATGTTAAGCTTGTTTCCATGAGATCAGAAGTGTGGCCAGCAGGTCGAGGGAGGTGATTCTCCCCCTCTACTCCACTCTGGTGAGACCCCACCTGGAGCACTGCATCCAGTTCTGGAGCCCTTATTACAAGAAGGATGTGGAGATGCTGGAGCAAGAGCAGAGGAGGGGCACGAGGATGATCAGAGGGCTGGAGCACCTCTCCTGTGAGGACAGACTGAGAGAGTTGGGGCTGTTGAGTCTGGAGAAGAGGAGGCTCCCAGGTGACCTTCTTGTGGCCTTCCAGTATCTGAAGGGGGCTACAAAAAGGCTGGGAAGGGACTTTTAGGGTTTCAGGTAGCGACAGGACTAGGGGGAATGGAGCAAAGCTGGAGCTGGGTAGATTTAGACTGGATGTGAGGAGGAAGTTCTTCATTGTGAGAGTGGTGAGAGCCTGGAATGGGTTGCCCAGGGAGGTGGTGGAGGCCCCATCCTTGGAGGTGTTTAAGGCTGGGCTGGATGAGGCTCTGGCCAGCCTGGTCTAGGGTGGGGTGTCCCTGCCCATGGCAGGGAGTTGGAACTGGATGATCCTGTGGTCCCTTCTAACCCTGACTGACTGTATGACTTGGTCTGGGTGATCCTGCTGTGGCAGAGGGATTGGACTAGATCCCTTCCAATCCCTAACGATTCTATGATTCTATGAGTCTATGATTCTATGATATTGGATATGCTCTGATAGTTTGGCATGGCAATAAAGTCAGCTGTTGCGCTGGTGAAGATGCAGATAAACTTGCAAGATAAGCATCTTTATCGATGTTTCTTAATATCCTGAAAACACTGCTTCCACTTTTCACCTCTGAAATGCAAGCACATGGAAAATTTTTCTTTTCAAAATGCAAAGAACATTCTGCAGAGCCCAAGAGCTCTCACAAGGTACTGAGGAGGCTTGCAAGGGCATTTTAAAAGCTGAAATCAGACCCTGCTGCCTGCTGTGACCCCACTGGCACAGAGCAGGGCAGGATCTGTCAGTGAGATGGGGTCAAGGATACTACACTGCTCACTCTGAGAAGGTGCTCAGGGTCAGACAACAGCAGGGAGGATGCTTAAACATTCTTTCATGTCCATAGCTGCCAGTAGGGGCTTCTATCAGAATGGTAGGTACTTGACTCAAGACTAAAACCACTGCCCTCCTGAGAATGACCCAACGATGTCTGATCTACTCACTCAG
Source organism: Rhinopomastus cyanomelas (assembly GCA_013400115.1). Classification (NCBI taxonomy): domain Eukaryota; kingdom Metazoa; phylum Chordata; class Aves; order Bucerotiformes; family Rhinopomastidae; genus Rhinopomastus; species Rhinopomastus cyanomelas. The sequence continues at coordinate 231,064 of VXBP01003022.1, read as the reverse complement.
ACAGAACTCATAACAATGGAAACTGCAGTACAAGCAGTAGACTCCTGCGACTGCCCAACCCCTCCTCCTGGAATAATGGTAAGAAGTTCCTGCCCAAGGTGTGTGCAGCTTCATGACCTGTTGTGCCAGGTGGTGCAGTTACAAGCACCAGTTAGGAGGCTGCACAACACTGGTAATGCTGAGACGGAGATAGATTGATAGATGGTTTCATAAACAAGCTCCTGCCAAGAGCACTGCTGTGAACAAGGCACCTTGGAGACTGGTGATTCACAAAACCAGGACTCCCCTTCAGTCTTCACCCTCCACAATTACAGCCGCAGGCAGATATGACCCTTGAGTTGTTGCAGACAACCAAGAGCAAGGGTGCCAGAAGTAACTGCAACAGTGGCACAGGGTGAATACCATAAAAAGAAAAGATGGGCCCTTGTAGTGGGTGATGCTGTGCTAGGGGCACTGCAAATCCTGTCTGCTGACCTGACAGAAAGTCTGGAGAGGTCTGTTGCCTCCTGAGAGCTAAGATCAGAGACATTACTGAGAGACTGAACAACACCACAGACTACTATCCCGTTACTCTTTCCCATGGGCACGAATGACATGGAAAACCAGAAGCTGAGCAGAATCAAGGGAGACTATAAATTCCTAGGAGTACAGGTAAAAACCTTCTGAGCAAAGTACCTTTTCCACCATCTTACCAGTTGGAGGAAAGGTGGTAGCCAAAAAAAATGTTTAATGCACATCATCTTCTCTCTTTGTGGTTGATGCTGTTGTGAGGGGTTTGGGTTTTATGATAATGGGACATACTTCAGTGATTGTATGGATGGAATACACCTGTCTGGAGAAGGTAGAGGAACCTTTGGTCACAAACTGGCCAGATTAATGAAACAAGCTTTAAACTGAAGGATCTCAGGTCAAAGTGCCCATGTGGGGAATGCACTTAGGAAAGAACCAGAAGGCAGAGCACCCCAGGGCTGTGCACAATTATGATGTATCCTCCCACTCCCCCCCAGGAAAACTCCTTGAAATGCCCATACACTAACACGTGCAGTGTGGGGAACAAGCAGGAAGAGCTAGAAATCTGTGTGTGGCCACAGGGCCATCCATGATCTCGTGATTACTGAGGCTCGGTGGGTTAGCTCAGATGACTGGAACGCTGCCGTGGATGGCTATGTACTGCTCAAGAAAGACAATCTGACAAGATAGAGTGGTGAGAGCACCTGGAATGTATCTAGCTCCACCTAGGAGAAGATGAAGAACCAGCTGAGAGCTTAGGAAAATCATGCAGTGCAGGTTGCCTGAGTGGACAGTGAGGTGGGTCAAGAGGTGCTTGTGTGACAGAGCTCAGAGAGTTGCTAACTCTGATCAGACATTACCAATAGAATTAGGTGAGCTCTTTGAAGTTATTGATCAGCAAAGTTGATGCTTCAGTAAAATAACGACATGATAGGTGTTATTAAACTGGTCTGTCTCTCTGTAGATCTCAGGGTCATCAAAGTGCCAACTGGCTGCTCCTTTGCCTGCATGCAATCCATGCATTGGCAGATGTATCTCCAAGATTTTGGGCCATCTCATTCTTATTATCTGGAGCACATATGCTTGCCAAGAACTTATCTGTCATCCATCGGATAGAGCTGTTGCTCTCCTGTAGCTAAAATTAAACCATTTAGCACATTGCCACTAGAGATACTGAACTTCACGCAGATGCCAGGGGTGTTGGATTTGAACAGCACAGAAGAATCTGAAAACCAGCTTTTTTGCCATTCAATCAATTTACTGTCTCACAAATAAAATGGCAAGTCTTAGGAATAGCACCCTGTGAGAAATTCTCCAGAAGAGGTTGCCTGAGACTACCCAGATTACGGAGACTTCCATATGGACCATCAAAGTTCTTGGTTTGCTTGGCTTGCAGGTTGTGCAATCTGCTTGTTATCAATTATTCTCTCCAAGCACCTTCTGCAGTTCTTGGGCAGTGCCTATCATTAGCAAAATCTGTAGCACTACCACAGAAGATAAATTCCAGCTAGTAGCACTGATGATGGAGAGAGAAGAAGCAGAGGAAGCAGAAGGGTAGACGAGGGCACATTTTCTTTCTTAATAAAAATCCTTCAAAATCCATACCGGTTTGCACTGTAATCTATAAATTTCAGTGTGTGTCACAGTCTCTCTGTTCATATTGTCAGAGACTCTCTGACAGCTGATGAAATTTAAGGCGAGCGGTAGCTGCTGTGCACTACTTGTTCAAAATGACAAAGTGTGAAAATATGATCAATACCGGAATCCACAGCGCGGACAAAAAGCACTCTGCTGTTCTTGAAGTCTCTTCAGTAAGATTGTGAACAGGTAGTGCTACCGAGCATCATTAGGAACTAGAAACTACAGGTCGGTATCTCACACGTATGAACTGAGCCTGATTCAAGTATTTCTGTCTGGGTTTTATAGTAAAGATGAGCCTCCTTTGGCATCACTCTCTTCACTGGTGCTCGCTGATGAAGAAGTAAACCTCTCACCCACCTGCTTAGGGAAGACTCACACTGAGTAGCATTCTTGTAAATTCACATGGGCTTACAGATATTCCTGCCTTTAGTTTACAACCTTGTTGTTGTCTTGGTAGCCAGCAACTAAGGTCACCTGTGTTACATGGCAAATGTTTCAGACCAATGCAACGTTTAATCTTCAGATGATGATTAATTCTCCTACTCTCTTTCCTGTGTTGCCTTCCAATAATAAAATGGGGAATGCAGTCACAGAATCAGCAGAGTGGAAGGTACCTCAAGACATCGTCAAGTCCAAACCTCTGCCAAAGCAGGACTTCCTAAAGCACAATGTACAGGTATTTCATTAAGTAGGTCTTAAAAGAGACCAGATGTAGACCTTCTGAAGTCTGGGGCTGAAATCCTGCTTGTTTCTGTACTTCATCACTGGAAACTGAACTGCACCATTTCACGGTCACTGCAGCCAAAGTTGCCCCTAACGCCCCGAATGGCTAGTCGTGTACTTCTGTAAGATTGTGCAGTTTTAAACTCTCAGCAACCTGAGTAAATGTTCAAAGTTTCTTCAAGTATTTCCTGTTTACAGATGTACTGGGTCTGGCTGGGATGGGTTAACCCACAGCTACAGATCACGTGAATTTGTTGTAACTCTGTAGTTGCAGGCTACTTTAAGTGGGGACTCTGAATTAACCCACCAGGGAAGATCAGCTGGGAGAAGAGGTAAAAACACTGTAAGATGAGTAACTGTCACAGTTATTGGGCAAATAACTACTGTATTAATTTTATGGGCATCTTTTTTTTTTTGTATTTTAAATCTTTATAATTTTGCTCAGTTTTAATTGTTAGAAGAATTTTCAGAGGATGAATTATATTTGAAAGTTTCAATAGAAAAAGTATCAGCCTGTTTTAGAATGCTGTTAAGGAGTTAATACTATTTTGCTCATGCTAAAAATGACATTATTTATCAGAGTGCCACCACAATATGTGAGGCCACGTGTACACAATCCTGGCACTCACGATTTGTCTTCAGTCATTCTTTGGGAAATGTGCACAAATTTCAGTGAAACAGAAAATCATGAAAATTCTTGTTTTGCCCTACTAATAGGTCACAGCTTTGTGCTGGCATTTCCCCAAGAATCTGTGTTTGTTTAGTGTCCTCCATCATCAGATGGGAGAGCACCAGGATTTTACCCCCTGCAATAGTTCTGCAGGTACTCGAGGACATGCACCGAACACCACATGCAAGGAAACTGTCTCATCTGCTCCCAGTACTTTTCCTGATGGCTTCCAGCTCTGTGAAAGAGAAGCAAAAAGCCACCTCATACCAGAAGAGTGCTGCAAGGAGTGCTGAAGGAAAGGGGAAGGAGTAGAAGGAACAGGGCAGGAACTGGAGAATGGGATTTGAATGGGAATGGAGGAGCACAGCACACCCGAACTTCTAGCCAGGCTCAAGACTCCTGAGCTTCTGCAGGTTTCAGAGATGTCTACTTGGCTAATGGGATCTGACACATCTCCTTCAGTGCCCAACCCTTACAGAGCCATGGCGCTCCTGTTAGTTACCTTTGATGGCTTAATGATACAATACCATCTCCAGGTCTGAAGGTCTCCAAGAGCCACCGAGTCAACAGTCACTGGCAGGACCATTGCATACTGCACTGCATGTGTTTTCTTCCATCTCATTTCTGGCTTGCAATTGCATTCAAAGAAAGCTGATTTAAAACACATTGCGGCCGAGGGCTCACCTACGTGTGTGCGCACTCACCGCGCCGAGTGGAGTTTCTGTTTCTCAGTGCTGTTAGTTTCTCATTGCATCACCAGAATGAAATCCAAAATTAAGGAAATACTTAGGACTTCTAATTAACTTTTGAAAGCTTGATGAGTGCTAAAAATATCGTGGAGCAGGAAATAGACCAACAGGCCTACGGTTCATTGATGTGTTTGTTTTAGTCCTTTGTGTGCTTTCTAAAGACCCACAGATTGCTCTGCTGTGTTTGGAATGAGAAGGAGAAGAGAATGCTACAGCTGTAAAGGAAAATATAATTCCCCATCATTTAGTGGGAAAATAGCAAATATTATCATAAAGTCATAAGGAATTTATGTATTCATTTTACAGTGAAAAACCTATTTAAAGAAAGCTGAATCATAACACTTCTTAAAAATAGCCTATGCATAATTAACCATTTTCACCTACTTTTGTATTAAGCTACTCTTGATCATAAAAATTGTAAGGCTTGTTTTTACTTAGGCTTTAATAAAATTTGAAATAAACCAGCTTTAACCTCATTTTAATGGGATTAAACAAATTTTAGAATAATGTGAGAAATGTGTATCTGATTAAGAATATTTTTGAGAAACCAGGGAATCAAGCCCCAAACCAGAGGCACTCATTTTATGTGTATGCAGTTCTTCGGAGCATTGCAGTATTAACCCTGCTCAGCTAAGCCGGTGGAGGAACCAGTGATGGTAACACAGACACTTGTCTTCCCATCGCCCATTCAGCCTGCACCTTGAGCTCCTCAGCCTCTGATCCCACATGTCCTCACGGAGGAGGTGTGCACAGCCGAGGCTTTGCTTCAGTCAGATTTTGTGTGTGTAAGCCCTGAAATCATGGACTGCAATCTGTTGTGCAACGTCGAGAAGCACTTGGAGATTTTTCATGTAATAAAAAATGGACCAGTCCTCCTCTTGTCACCCATTAGTGGTGATTACTAACTGTGGGTGCTGCTGGGTGTTAGAGAACCGAGTCTCTCTGATCAACAGCTTCAGGGCAGCACAAGCAAACAACACACAAGACCGATCAGAATCATCACTGCAGATGTAGAAAAGACAAGTGCAGAAGGTACAGCCTAGCTGTGAATGTCATGTCCTGGTCCAAACTCAGCGATCAAAGGCATTCCAAAACAAGCAGTAAGTGTTTACAGGCTGCCAAAGAATCTGGGTGCAGTGTTAGGAAGATGAACAGATTATACATGAGTAGCAGTTACTAGTTTGATGAGGATGTGTTTAAAAAATAGCTGAGAAGATACACAGGCCACGAAGACACACATCCATGGACATCCTCAAGAATAGTGGTGAGATGCATTTTGTGCTGTAGTGGTCCAAGTTACTGTTTAAAGACGATGCTACAAGCAAGATGGTGTGGGGTGGAGACAGTGGAGACAATGATAAAAGAAATGATGAAGCAAAACTGAGAGGAGACACAGAGAAGGAATCATGATGCAATGGCAGCTTTGAAACTAGGAGTCTCCTGCAGTGAAGCTAAAAGCATATTTCTAGAAAATCACACTGCAAGAATTAACAACTTTGGCAAGTCTTTCCTGCGATGACTCCAGTGCAGACAGTGTAGACAGAGCTTTCATGTTGGTCATGAACAAGAGATGTCTTGCTTTTGATGAGCAACACACAACACCTGCACTTCTCATAGAGCAGAGCTGCAACTTACTTTGGCCATCTCTTTTGCCATGCATACACATCACAGGACAGAAGCAAGCTCTTGTAAAGAAAACAAGGAGCTCTGCATGACTGGTTTGCAACAGCATCTGGTGTCTTGGCAACTGCTTCTTGAGCCAGCACTCTTGGCTGCTTTGGAGATGCAGTGATGTTCAACTGCAGTATGGTCAGGCTTGCTGCCAGATCTTATCTTCACTGGCCTATGGAGGTTCTGCCTCCAAAGGACTTGAGCTAGATAGAGAAACTAATCACAACTTGTACGTGGCTGGAATAGACTCACACCAGATGGCCATTCAAAATAGCAGTCAGGAGAAAAGTGTCACACTGAGCAGATTCCTGTCTTAGCCTTGAGAAAAGTCTTCCCAGCTGCCATTTTCCTCTGACTCATCTTCTAGAAAAAACTGTTTGTTTCAAGGAGAGCCAGCGTTGAGTCACGGATGCCACGTGTCAGACCAGTTCACTGGATCCCCTTCATGGCTGAGTTGTGGAGAGTACTTCATGCAAGCAAATGTTCTGCTTAGGTCATACAAATTTTCAGCTTTCTCTCGTTCCCAGCCGCACGACTGCTCAAACAGCAGCACGCCGTTCGAGGAGTGACGCAAGTGCAGACAAAAATACGTGACAGGTACACTGCTAACAGTGATAAAGGTGAGCTCTTTGGATGTAAGGAGCATTGAATCAGCCTTACTTTGGCTTTCAGTGCTGGATATTAAAAGTTATTTCAAACACAAAGTGGCTGAGATATTTACAGACCTAATTATGCAAAACAAAAAGTTCCTCTCAGCACCTGCATCTGCGTGAAATGTTCTTTCAGGTTTTCTGCTCTTGAGGAAGCTGTTTTGGTATTTCAGGCATCACCTTCTTCAATACTTAAATCATGATAGCAGGATAATACAATAAAATGTCAGAAAAGGAAAAAATAGAACTGGAGGAGGTTTTTTTTTTCATTTCCTGCTGTCAATCAATACTTCTGCATTAAGCATATGGTCTATTCCAATCTTAGACTATAGAATCATTAGGGATTGGAAGGGACCTCCAAAGATCATCTAGTCCAATCCCCCTGACACAGCAGGCTCACCCAGACCAAGTCACACAGTCAGTCAGGGTTAGAAGGGACCACAGGATCATCCAGTTCCAACTCCCCTGCCATGGGCAGGGATGCTCCACCCTAGATCAGGCTGTCCAGAGCCTTATCCAGCCTGGCCTTAAACATCTCCAAAGATGGAGCCTCTACCACCTTCCTCTTTCAGTTTCCAAAATAAAAAGCTAAGGGTCTTACCTCCCCAGCTAGAAAACTTGTGAAAACTGTTCCATCACTCCTCTTCCTAAGCCCCAGTCCATCTCTGCCACAAAGGAACAAGTTTCAGTTCCCGCTTTAGGCAAGCCAACAAAATGCTTTGTTTCCTTGCTCCACCTGTTGGACTCTGCCTCTCTCACATAGTTTTCCTGAGGCAGAAGATTTATTTTACGAGTTTCTTGTCACATTTTTAACCACTTTCATTAAAAGAACTCACTTTTTGGCCAAATAATATTTTCATACTACTCAAAATTAAGGGTTTGGGCCAATATCCTTCAGTCAGTGGATCAACTCCAACAATTCCCCTAGAATCTATGAAACTGGGAGGAAGCTCAGAGGCATTTGCATTTCTCCAGCGATGCCAGACTCCCAAGGTTTCCCACATTAACTATTCACCATATAGACCTTTCCAGGGTGCCATAAAATAAATAAACACACAGCAGATGAAGAAAGGTGGTTTCATAAAGCCCTGACAGCACATACAAGGACAAACCTTTCTGTTCTGTTTCTATTAATTTGATGTGTTTTTCCATGGCGCTGGACCAAGTTATGCAATAAGAGGAAGACTGTCAGCATTTTCATTTTTGGACTGATGCATCGCCTTGATTCTTTGGCATCGCTGAGAAAGCCGGTATGATTTTCATACACAGGGAAAACATCCTGCTTGTAGGTGGTCAGACACCTGCTCTCTGAGCTAGAAAGGCAGCAGCTGTTGTCCTTAGCGTGCCTGATTTGGGGAGAGTAGGATGTTGTCTACATATTTTCACAAAGCTATGTATAAGACAGTGCTTGTGGCCTGAATTGTTGACTTTGACAAGAGAAAGGAAATTTTAAAACAAGCCTTTAATAGGGATACTCAAAGGCATTGTTCTGGAACACAGACTGGAAAAGCCAACTGCTTTGGAAATGTTTATATATTCTTTTCCCTGAGCTTCCTTGCTGCCCTCCAAAACAGCAAATCCAGAAGCCTGTGAGCAAGTCCAGATACTTCCATCCGGAGACAATGGTTCTGCCACCTTTTAGTTATTCTATATTTCTGCTGGAAAGCCGACTGTACTGGTTCTGGTTGGGATGGAGTGTAGTCCACCAGCATATTCAGATGTCAGGATGTTTGGGTTCTGTAAGAAGGCTCATCTGGAAGCAATGTATATGTTTCTGTTCTTTGTAGAAAATGCTTCATTCTAATTTTTCACGAAAGCCCTTTCTCTTGGAACAACTCATCTGCTTAAAATTAGGCATGTACTTGTTTGTCTTGCTGACTTGAAGCCTAACAATATACAGTCCTCTGATGCTGAGTAATTTATATGCCTGCATAAATCAGTGGGTAGCCAACAGCAGAGAGACTGGATGCAACAGTCTCGTGTATGCATTCCTCATTTATGGTCAAAAGATCATGGAAATGAGCTCATACTTCATGACTTTGAAAGTCCTTTCCTTTTTCTGTCATGTCTGGAAAATGCAATGGGTTGTGCTTATTTACAAGATTTCCAGTGAATTTATTACAATTCTCAGCACAGCAAAACCAGGCACTTTGCTGTCTTCTGTAGCATTGGCAACACCGGTTATAAAGGTGTCCACGGTCTACAACGGTTCCTTCTCTCCAATCACCCCTTTGAAGGCTTTAAATGATGTAGGCTGTGTAAAGCCTGAAGAAGTCCTCGTCTTGTAGGAGAGCCAAAAAGTAATCAAAAACTCATGTGTCCTAGCCTAACCTGCAGAAATGTGAAGGAAAAGTTGCAAGCCTGTAGCTGCACGTTTCCAGGTCCCTGTGAGACACAAACTAGAGTGTACTGAACTGAGATGTTCTGAGAAACACCTCATTGGTCTTCTTGACACATGCATGGAGCTCCACATTGAAAGCAGCTGAGCTATCTTGTCCTGTTAGCATACAAGGAGGAGTTTTTCATATCTGTTTGGAAAGTGTAAGCACACCCCACATACTTGTTAAATCTCAGAAAAGATGTGGTAAATGCAGCATTACAGAAGAGAACATTTGCATAAATGTGAATAATGCAATAGAAAGGATGTAAAAAATAGACCTGGATGAGCCCAGACTAGTAAATCCCCCATTTCCAACCCTGATGCACTTGCCTGTTGTATACCAATGCTTATGGATTGCACTCAGAGAACGGAGAGATGCTTTGTTAGGAGCTGAAGGACACTTCTGGCAGGGGGATTGGACTAGATGATCTTTCCAGGTCCCTTCCAATCCCTTATGATTCTATGATTCTACGCTGCAGTACAGGTCCTTCTGAGGGTTATTTACCAGACTGCATTCAGCAAGTTTCAGCAGAGATCATCCTGTAGCACACCAAGAGCCATGGAACCCCAAAGGTTGAACCTACTGCTGCTCCACCTACCCAGATTCCCTGCAGGATCTGGCAGTGGCATAGGGAACTTTTCAGAAGAACAAGGGGCTTTCGATCCCACTGTGGGAAAGACTCAAAGCACCTCTGGACAAGGGCTTCCAGGAGCAGTAAAAGCAGATATGAGTCAACTTCTGCCTTGGTAGCTACAGCAACACCAACACTGCAGCAAGGTGAATGAATGAAAAAACTGGCAGGATTTGTTAGAAATCACATTGCCTCCAAAGGTTTGCTTGTGTTAGGCCAGGCTCTGCTGCTTTTTGAATCCTATTAAGCCCTTCACTTACAATTTATTGCTATTTTCACATTCTCTAAAGGTAGATGCTGTTCACGTGCATTTGAAGTCTCACTGTAAACTGCATGTTAAGCATTTAATTCTTGACTTACATCTCAAAGCCAAAGGAGTCAGGAAGAGGCAGCACCTCTCAACCCTTTTTAATTTAGAGTTGGGCATCAGAAAAGTTGCTAAACCTAGAGCTAACTGAAAACATCGTTTATGAAAGACGTATCATTTTTTTATTCCATCCAGAACTGACTGAATTTCATTGGATTTCCCCATCTATAGGGACAGCCAAGAATGTGAATTGAGGAAATGCAGCTAGTGAGCAATACTTCCTTCCCCTCTGAGCCCCTTCCACGCTGGGTGCAATGATGTGTGATACCGGTGTGTTAGTGCCTTGTCTGGCCTCTAGTCATGAACAGAGCCTCTAACGTGGCAGGCAGGAGAACGTCTAAACCAGGCTGCCATCGGGCCAGACCATAATATTTGAGTTTTATGAGTGCAAGAAGAATAGACAATCCTCTCTGCCCTTGCTTTAATAGTTTCCTTGAAGTCTAGGAAACAACAGAGAATGTGAACAACGTGGTAATTACAACACGTATTCCTTAATTCAGCACTATGGGTGGTTTGGCTGCGAGTTTTTCAGACAGAACATTTTCCCTTTAGGAAATACCTGCACTTTGAAAAGAGAGATGTTTGCTGCAAATAGCCATTTTTCTCTAATTTTCTTGATTACATAGTCCCAATGTCTGCATAAAAATTATCCAAATGTCCAATTTCTGCATTGTTCATATAAAAGATTCATAGAACCATAGAATCATTAGGGATTGGAAGGGACCTCGAATGACCATCTAGTCCAATCCCCCTGCCACAGCAGGATCACGCAGGAACACGTGTTCAGCTATAGTTCAAATAATCTTTCAAACCAATCCAAATAAAAACTCTAAATGAGAGTTCAAATCTAAAAGAAAACTCTACGAATATTGACATACAACGATTTAACTTACTCAACAGTTTATATCTTATTTAGTAGATTGCTGCAATGAACTTGTGTAAGAACCTGGGTTTTCATCCTGATTCCAGCTAAAAACAAGTAGGATTTCCTCATCTGCAATACTCCTCATGAACCTTAGTGGAACAAGTGATTTCTGTCACTTGTGAACTTGGTTGATCGTGGAACAAGTGCATGATACACTGATTTCTGTCAGCAGATCACAGCAGGAACACACTGTGGTAGAAATTAACTCTATCTTCCATTCTGAGTGACTTCAGGCAGCACTGTTAATGTAATAGGCTTGTGGACATCTATTATACAACGACACCAGACCTAACCTTTCCCTTTCAAGCAGTTTCTCATTTCCTGACTTCAACAAACATGAGAGACTATCACATGGTAAAAGAATGCTGTGAAAAGTGTATTGAATCATCTGGCAGTATTTAAACCATGAGATGACATTTTATTTTGCTAACATCCTTCCTAACATCAGCTTTTGCTCAAATACATCACTCCAGGCTCTGCTGTTTCTCTTCAAACTTTCTTTATTCCTCTTGTCCTTGTTTTATCTTTTTATCTCTTAGCTGGAATGTGGATCTGTGTAGATGTGTAAAAGGCGACAAACGATCTGAGCTTTTAGTTTTCCCCAGAATTACGTAAGAGTGGAGATTTTTCTCTCTTTTTTCTTCCCTAGACAACTTCAGAATCGGAGGTAACCGGTGATGTGCCCTAATACTTCAGGAACACTCTGAGAGAACCTTCAATAGATAAATGTCAGTGCAATAACATTATATATGTTTAAATCAAACTCTGTCAAAGCAGTCACTGTGCTCTGGAGGCTCCATCTGAAAGCACAGTGCTTCTTAGTCCAGACTACTCATACACCTAAAGTCAACCATTCTCTTGAGAGCTTTCTTGGAGAACGTCCAGAGCTCTCAACACCTTCAAGGGCTGAGCCTCAAGCACAGTTATTTTCCAGAAGAAGTGTCACTTAGTAAAGCTAGAAAAGAAACATCTCCAGAAAAGACATGTGTGATAGCATGAAAAGAAAACAATCTACTTTTTTAAAGGGCAGCAAATACCAACTGATTCCACTGTTTGAAGCAAAGAAAAAAGACTTCCCTGTTAGGGAAGGGACTTTTGATGCCACATATAGATTTGAAACCCAAAAAGGACTATTAGATCTTCTAGTTTTCTTCCTTCTTAGCACAGTCCATAAAAATACGTGCTGCTCCTTACATTCGGTAATGAATCGTGTGCTGGCAGGAGCAGCGTGCTCCCCAGGGGACTCCAGCCTTAGTCTGGAAACTACAGCAGGAGAAGTGGGTCTCTTGGCCCTTATAGTCTTCTTGCAGTCCATCCATTCCAACTAAGGTTTACTAGCCCACATGCACACCAACACCAGCATTACACTATCCAGTGACATATAATTATATGGGGCAGCCCGTGATTCATTGCTTGCTCCAAGTGTTCCCAAATGTGTCTTGGTTACATGCCACCGCTGATGATGACAGCAGCTCCCAGCTGGACAGGATACTCCAGCCGTGCATTACTTCACTCTGGGGCACACACTGATATCTGGGAAGACCCAGCCTGGCTGAAAATTAGTTCTGGCAGGTACAGTACCTTCATCCATCACTTCTGCCTAGAGAAAGGTGTAGACAGTTGAATGTCACAGAGAACCTGTTTATCTCAAAAGAGCTTGACTTCAAATTCTCCATAGTCACAAGGGAGATTACTTCCTGCTTCAGCTGACTCCACAGAAGACACCTTTATGGATAGGCTTGCTTGAGGAAAGGGGGAATATGAGATGACAGCATTAGATACGGTGTTAGATAGGCCAGAGCACCGTGACCTTATTGTGTTCTTCAGAGCAGTTCCCAGCAAATCTGGGGGTTGTTTCAGCCCATGTGAATAAAAAGTTATACTTTTTGGAGTGTAAGGTTTATAATGGTTAATTTTCACCAAAACAGAAATTAACGGCTTGGAGAAGAGGACGTAACCACATTTATCCTGTAAGAGAGCTTCACTGTGATCATGTATGCAGGAGGAAACTTTCTCTCTTAGTTTTCTGTTAATAATAATTCCTAATCTTATAAAAGGCATGAAAAGACCCTCTGTTCCTTTCTAGGCTATATAGAATAGAAGCCTCAAAACACATTTGTTCATCAGTTTATGAATGGCCCCTATGCAAGGTGCATAACCATGTCCACTTTTCTGTAGTGGAGAGCTTCTATTCCTTGTTTTTCAGTGGCATGGGAATCAATTAAACTTCTTATCTTGGAGATGTAGAGCTCCTTGCAATTGGAGAGGAGGAACTGCCTGGTGAAACTATAGAGGGAAGTTATTTTCAGAAACATTCCTTGGGCTGCAGCACTGGTGTGTGTTCCATAAAAAGCTCTCGCATGGTACAGGTACACACACATCACACCCCAGACGGATGTTCCACTGCTCTCACATTTTTGCAATAGTGCAAATTCAGGGTTTGTCCCACTCTTCAATAAATGCTCGTGAGGTCTGTGCGTGCACGAGATGAAGTTGTAAGTGGCAAATGGAAACAAAGCAGCAGCAAAAGAAGCCCAGACCCCACGGGAATATTCCTGCAAGTTGAACAAGAGTTTTCATTGTTCCTGGGCAGCAAATATCAGAGCGAAGTCTAGGGAAAAGTCATTTAGCTCTGAAAGAGCAAGTGCAGGCTTTCCAAAGACCCAAAGGAAGGCAATATGGGGAAGAAAGAAATTAACTCGATTAATTCAAGGCACAGTCAGACATTTTGCTCACAAACAAGAACTGATCAGTCTCAAAGGCCGGTCTTCTCGAATGCTTGGCTTTTATTAAGTTACACGGGTGCTCTGCAGTCTGCAGCAGCTCCATTGCCTGCTTCAGTAGTCCAAAGACAGTTGGAGGCTTAGGTAACCCTGCCTGAACTTCCAGCCGTCCTGGTAACAGCCCAACAACAGCTATACAGTGTCTGTGAAACATCCAGGAGGTGCCAGACAAATCATCTCCAAGGTTTTTCCAAAACAAAAGAGGATCCTTAAAGACAGTTTGTTATGCATAAAGAGCTCTGAGACAGATAGCAGTTTGAGGAAGACAAGCCACTTCAGAAAGAAGGGAGATTCTGAATTTGTGCCCAAAGTTAAAATACTGTTTTAATAGCCTTGCCCTCAAACAGGAATTAATGAATGCTCTTTCACATCTTTGCATTAAGCCAGGTTCTGGCAGATGTGACATAGACTGCGACATTCCACATACACAGTGTTTGGCCTTTTATCCTAGCAGCAGGGAGTGTGTATCTCTGTGCTTGAACAAAAGACCATTTCTAGCTCAGCAGAGGATGAAAACAGCTTGGTCAGTAGCCACGCTCCAGAAACTCATAAGAATACCTGGGCAATGTTTCTACCAAACCCTGGAATGCCAGCTAAAGGAGTAGAGGTGGGACACAGCAGCAAGCCTGGGACAGCATTTGGCCTCAACACTAGGATTCATCAGTGATGTTTGCTTTTGTTCAGGCTTAGGACTGCCAGCCCCTGCCCTGCTAAGCTCTTCAAGCTGTAGCTAGGAGACTGCCTCCAACACACTAAAAATATATCCCTTGTGCTAGCTGGCGACAGCTTGTTTGCAAGTGAAGTAGGAGACCCTGTATGCTGCTGGACCTTGGCTTCAGCAGAGGGCAGAGATGTCCACCAGCAGAGCCCAAGCGTCCAGCACAAATGCAGCATCCTGCACTCACTAGGGTTGTCAAGGCTGCTTCATGCACCATTTCCCTCACACTGGTGCTGCTGGCCCAAATTGCCACCAGCAGATCAGTGGCACCCTGGAGGACACCTCCAGCCAAGCAGGGAGGAGGACACAGTAGAGAGCAGGCCCCATCCACACATATTCTTCGTGGAAGGAACATGGGACAGGACCTGAGGGCTCTTCCTTATGGGCAAAACTCAACTTGTGCAAACCAGTGTTTTCCTAGAGCATGAGCTGTGGCTCTCATGAAGCCAGTCTTCAGCTCTCTGTATTCCAGGTCACCTGTGTTGAGCATCTGGAGACTGGAAGAAACATCCATCCTCAGCTTCACCTCAGCTAGCAGGCTGCAGTCATTGTGGACCCTCAGTCTCTTAATCAGCAGGCTGGAAGCAGGGCATTGGGAAGCCCTGTGGCAGCCACATGTCCCATTTCCAGACAAATATGATGCTTGAAGCCGATTTTTTGTCTATGAACTAACTTGTGCAATGCAGTACGGTGCTGGGAGTTGGACTGTGTGTGGTCAGGAGTGGGAGGATGGGTTCATTTGGGTCATCAGCCAGTGTGATGTGCCTTGCTCACACTGAAAACACAACTCTGAGGTGAAAATCACACTAAAATATATTCCAGAAGACAGAGGTCATTTATTAGCAATTATTCCCTGATCAGAGCTGCCACGCACACTGCGACGAGCTAAAAAGTCCAACCTAGACTAAACAATTAATTACAGGGTGCTGCACAGAGATTTGGCTGTGTCCAGGCTCTGCAGATATCTGTGGCTGTTCCTAATTCCCATCCACATACCACGCACACACATTTGCAACACAGGAATATTTGTTTTGGGGAACTGTGCTTTCATAGTACAGCAGGAGTCCTGGGCAGAGGAGCTGCAAGGGGCTGTATGTGCCACAGCCACAAAGGTACCTTTGATGAACCTCATCTCTTACATTTGCACATTTATGATTAAACTTGGTGAGGGGAAAAAAAATGTAATTTTCCTTAACTAGAAAAATCTGTACCTCCTGTGTAACATTAGTATCCATGGAGATACAGCACAAAAAGCTATTCTGGTGTTAGTTTATGACATCTTCATTCAAAACAGCAGAGAAGCTCGAGCACTAAGACCAGTGTAGTCGCTTTAAACTGAACCGATTCATACAGCCCACCGCTGTAGGCACAGGGATGCGCACAGCCACAAAGTCTCCTTTCCCTCCTCCCTCTGTCCTCAGGACTTTCTCTTTTCCCATTTGTATTAGTATCAATAATTCTTAATGCATCACCTTGCAGCGATCAATGGAAGTTTAACATCAATCTGTTCCAGCATTTTGGCCATTGTTACAGCCTGGAACGAGCCTGGCAGCATTTTGGGTGGGATCTGAGTTTGCTGGAGCACACCAACAGGTTTGCAAGGGGAGTAAGGAATGGAACACCAGGTCATTATTTAAAAGATTCCACACATTTGCTTAAAAAACAGCACTGAAACAAGGGAGGGGCCTCCTTAGTCTTGTCTTTCCCTTTGTATTTCTAATATCCTGACCCCTTCAAGCTGTTAGTCATAAGAAGAGCTTTATTAAAGTTACTGAAGATATTATACAGGAAAAATAAATAGAGTGACCTGATAGAGCAGATGCTGGCAGAAGTCTTAAAACCTGCCTGTTGTTTTCCCTTTGAAATCTTGGCAGGCGTGCAGAGTGCTCAGACCTGCTCCTGCAGCCTAGTTGTCATTCCCCATCCTGCGGTGGCCACCTTCCTGATACACCAGGTACGGTCCAGGGATTTTTATGAGTTTTGTGAAATGTGTTGCATAACCATGAGACAAAACACACAAAGAATACATTAACTCTGCCAGACAGCTTCGCAGACAGCGGCTCCCCCAGACAACCACATGACTGTTTACAGTAAATGCTATCACCTGTGAATCAGGTATCTGTCTGAATCAAGACAGGAAGCCACATCTTCAGGTCCCTCAGCAGGGCAGAGCCTTCTGCCTGCACCAGCTTTGCAGGTGGCTTCTCCCCAACCTATTGGTAATTGGCTGCTTTAACATCTTTTCCTAATGTAGGAACCGCAGGCAAAGCTGTGTTTGAAAACACAATCTCTTTTCTCAAAGGCTGGATGTGCCCCTGATCCTTCACGTCAAGTTGTCCTTGAAAGAGGAGTTGAAAATATTTCTTTGATTTGTTTTTTTCATTTGGGGTTAACCATTGAGGAGTCTGCAAAGGACATTTAATTGCACATACAAATTTAACCAGCTGGCATTTGCAGCCAACCTGCAGGATGCCAGTTTCAGCTCCTTCTGCCCTGACTGTCAGCGTTGAACTCAGTAGTCCTGCTTGTGTGGTCAGGTTGACCAAGTTCAGCACCCATTATAGAAACTAGTTGTCAGTTCCTTGTTTGCACAGCTGCTCAGGGTTTGTTCTCCAGCATTTTGGAGGTCGGGTGCTTTTTGCTGATGAGCTGTGAGTACTACCACCTTGTCTTCACTGAGGGGTGTGGAAATTGCACAGTCCTGCAGATGCACTTGGCTGATGGGCAACATGCAGCCGAGTCCTGCAGCGTCATTGCCTTTGGTGTAGTTACAGGAACATTAGAAAACCCAAAAGAGCACCTAAGACTCTTGCACAAACTAACTGGGAAACACAGACGCAGAAGAGCACTTTCTCCAAATTTTCCAATAATTCTAGCATTGTTTTGTACACTCCATACTCACACCTGTGTACACACGAAAGTGCATTTCAATGCATGATGTTTAATAATATTCTTGGAGTAACTACCACCAAGGCACATTCATTTATGGAAAACACAATATTCCATACGCTGCTGACTCCTCCATTTTCTCACTTTTAAATTATGCTTATATATATATGCTTTTCACAGTCTTTTCTCAACTTTTTAATTTGAACCCTTCCCATGCTGATGTCACTCCTGTTTGCTCTTTCCCTTTCAGCACTGTTCTCTGGTATCCAATTGTAACACAGATCACAGAACGTTAGGGATTGGAAGGGACCTCGAAGATCATCCAGTCCAATCCCCCTGACACAGCAGGATCACCTAGACCAAGTAGCACACGAACATATCCAAGAGGGTTTTAAACATCTCTAGAGAAGGAGACTCCACAACAACCCTGGGCAGCTCCTTCCAGTGCTCTGTCACCATCACCGGGAAGAAGTTCCTTCTCATATTGATGTGGAACCTCCTATGTTCCAGCTTACACCCACTGCCCCTTGTCCTATCATTAGATGACACTGAGAAGAGCCTGGCTCCATCTTCCTGACACTCACCCTTCACATATTTATAAACATTAATGAAGTCACCCCTCCTCCTCTTCCCAAATCCTTTCAAGAGAATTTGACACCATGGGTAGGTTTGGGGTTTGTGTTGGCCTTTTTAACGAGGTCATTAGGAAGCCTTGAGTACTCTGAGCTTCCTTGGTGACAAATACACAAGTGTCTGAAGTTGGTTGAGGTGGGCTCTTCTCAAGCAGTTGAACTGCCTTTCTCCTCATTCTGAGCTTGAAATCCAAATATGAATTGCAAAGATAGTGACCCCTGTTGCAGCGACGCACCCATAAACGTGCCTGCTTAAAGATGCGAAGACAAGGGCTGATGCAGTGCAACTGACGAACAGACTGAGTGGGAGGGACCTCCAGGCATCACCAAGTCTGATCTCACTGCTCAAGCAGGATCATACAACCTAAGATGCGTTAAACTGAAATGCATCCAGACAGGTCTTAAAAGTCTCCTGAGAAGTAGACTCCACAACCTCCCCAGGCAGCCTATTCCAGTGCTCAGTAACCCTTGGAGTAAAGACATTTTTCTCATATTAATATGGAAACTCTTGTGCTCCAGCTTACACCCACTACCCCTTCCTCTATCACAAAGCGTAAGTGAAAAGAGATTGTCTCTTTCTGCATTCTCTGTGAGCACAAGACTTGCACACCCTTGGTAAATCACACTCATGTCTTCTGTACAAACGCTGTCCTTGCAACCAGTTTTCTCTTTACATACAGCACGTACTCTCCAGTGTAGTTCCTGAAACATACAGTTATCTGCATCTCAGAGCAAGTCTTTATAGAACAAACCCATAGAGAAAATAGCTATTATAAATAAAGTGACCTGGATATCTTCCATCAAACAAAAGCAAACAAAAAACCCAAAAAAATCAAACAGGACTGGAAACATCAAATCAAAAAAGCCCCAAACAAAAGACAAACTGAGAAAAAAACCATCTTGGAGCATTTAGATGATGCTCTTTTTTGCCCATATTGGATAACAGAGCTTTACAACAGCTGCTGCCATCTCAGCAGCCATATTCAGAACAGCAAATAGCCCTTTGGAATCCTGATCCCTATGAAGCCAACTGTACCTCACCTATGGCTTGGGGACATGATGGAATGAGGGAGATATAGATATATAGATATATAGATATATATATACACTCCACACCAGGACAGCTACAGTAAAGAAGTCCATAAGTCATAAGGAGAGGAGCTATGTCACTGCTTATCCTGAACAACTACTCCTATCTCACGTATGTTTTGTTTTCTCCCCCAAAGAAAACAGTGGAGATTGGCAGATGATCTGGAGCGCAGTTAGCTACCCTCTTTCAAGCAGCTGCAGTTTCTCGTGGTCTAATTTTAACTGAATCATGGAATGTAGTTGTAATTGAAGACAGTCATTTTACTTTTAGGAGATCCTGCCCTGTCAGGATCCAGCATTTGCTTTAATGACCCTTTGATGTCAAACCACCCATTACTGTGCTTGTGCTTCCCTTTCCCTCAGCAAAAAACACTGGGTTTAAATCCAGTCTTATTCAAAAAGTCTCAAAGAGTATGCAGAGCTCTTGTTCATATGGCTTTACTTATTGCCAAATATTTTTATTCCAAATCCACTTCATTTCAAGAAAGAAATATGATGAAGGTATACAGGTTACCTCCAGCAACGCCATGTGAGGAGAGGGTTTATGAACTCACACGTATTGTTCTGGTTTTCTAGTGCATAAACCAAGTTTCAGCTTTGACGCTAAACAAGAGGTGCCAAGCATCACTAGAGCATGATGGATGGAGTGTGTGCAAAAAGTTTACACACCTTTCCTTTTTTCCAGACTACTTGTAATGTTAAGTGAGCAACTTAAAGGTCCAGTTCATTGAAGCTCACTTTCTCATGTGCTGCTATGAGGAGATTCTCTTTGGCTTTTGACGTCTCAGCCTGGACCAAAGGTAGCAGATCACTCAGCTGAACTTTATAACGTACCAGTGCATCATCTAGACGTTCTTGGAAGCAACATGACAAGGAGCATCAGCAGCTTTTGCCTACACGACAAGATTTTCAAAATCAATTTTTCACTGACCTTGCATAGCAAAATTTGCAAAGTTCAGAAAAGGAGTCTGAAAAGCAAAGCTGAGACTTGCCTGCTTAGCCGGTTAGTGTGCACCTTCTCCAGCCAACGTGAAATGCAGAGCAAAGTAAGGATACCTGAATATTCAGTCCGTGACAATATATCTCTATCTTTAGTGTTAGTCTTGCCATTTAGGAATTATAAATTGCTTTTCAGATACTGAATTCATGAACAGACACAGAAAAATGCCCTGGGAAAGTGGCAGAAGAATAAACAGACAGCTATTAAGTAATTTGAATTTCCTTTCAAAATATTAATGCTAATTAATTAAAGTTAATTAAAAATTGTGATAAAGACATTTCACTGCCAAAGGACATTGCATGCTGTCGCGGGCGATATTTCTGGACAGAAATATTTTCAAATGAAACTCACAGGATTTAAATTATGAACTTGTAGAAGCAGCAGGGAGTTTAAGAAAAACAACACATTGAACCGTATTTTCCATTTGCACTTTTTAACAGATTTCGGCAAACAGAGTCCATGTAGTGACAGCTACGTTACCCTGAGAAATTCCTGTTGCAGTTTAGAGAACCAGAAGCACTTCAGTCAAAACACTGTGGAAGGAGTAAAATTGAAAAGAACTTTTATTTTATTCAGCACAGCAAGAGAAGGTTAGAAAAACCCCAAAGAAGGTGCATGTTTATTCATAAATCGGAATTATATGAACTGAAACAATTCAGTGGTAGTTTAGAAGGGCTAACTTCAAGCCAGAGTGCTACAATGGTGCTGCACTGCAGATTCATTAGTTGGCATTAAGCTTCAATTAATCATGCTCAGAGAGCAGCCCTCATCAATTAAAAATGATGTATATCCCTTTGTCTGAAACACTTTTGTTTCAGGGACACCCGCTCCATGCAGAAGGAAACTTATCCATCAGGCTTTTGACAAGAATTATTTTCTTCAGTTATCTAATCTGACTGCCAGCATCGGGCAGGAAGGTCCAATAATTACATGTGTATTGATTAGTATAACCATGGCTACATTTGTTGCACTCGGCTTTGTTATGGGCAGGGGTGGGAAAGCCTTCCCGTTGTTCATTGGGGCATCTTTCACTCCCTGGGAGAGTTCTCTGCTATCTACTTATTGCCTCATAATTGAGATTGACAAGTGCCCACAAGCTGCAGTTAAGTCTGAGTTTTTCAGCCAATGCTGGGAAATTGGGATTCAGATGTCTATCAGAACTTTACTGTCTTTCCACATGTTCATGTGAAGGGAAGGGCAGACAGACCTGTAAGTCTGGGTGTCACAGAACAGGCAGAGACACAAAAACAAATGGAGCATGAAATTAAATTTTAGAACTTGTGCAGTGCTCTCGACCACAGTGATAGTCAGGTAATGAAACTCCTGTGGTTCAAAGTATCAGAAGATTTCTACAACCCCACATACTTAATCCTGGAACTCAGCCAGGTAATGATTAAACCTACCAGAAGAAGATCCAGGAGAACATGCTTAGATTCAACAAAGTAGTCAGAAGTTTGAAGATATTTTAGACCTCGAAATAGTCTGGAAACATCTGGTGCCCAAGCAAAGCACCTTCATGCTTTTCTAAACAAACAAGAAATCTACTTGCTAATCAAGTAAAACATCTGTTTGTCACCGTTACGGGGGAACCCAAACAAGCCTTTCACTAGAATAGGAGGGCACTTATTTCAAAGTTCACGCAGTGATTTTTGGAACTCCAGTCGAGTAAGAGTGAATGAGAATCTCTTTGTGCTTTCAGTGGTAAAAAACCAGACATCTATGAAGCTTACTCAGCTCTCATTCTTACTCTCTGTTCATTCTCCAGTGAGTAAGGATGGTTGCATCCCAGAGGCAGAAAGTTTCAGGTTAGGTAGTCTTCTTATAGGGATTAAATATGTTCGTTCCCCACAATCAGGGAGGTGAAATGTCCTTGTTTGTAATTCCTGACAAATGCAGCAACGGGAAGCAGACTTCTAACACAGCGAGGTTTTGCTCTCTGTGCAGCTTGCAGAGCATATCCGCAAGTTTGGGGCGACGTAAAGCGGTGCACAAATAACTTCTCAGCTGGATTCTCTCAGGTGCCATGTTTACTGTCACCAAGGGATTAGGTTCCACAAAAAAAAGAGCCCCGGTGAAATTTTTGGCATTTCAACAGCACATAGCGTGCGTGTCAGCGAAACGCCGTGGCGGTGCATCCAGCAGTGATGTGCCCCAGCTGAGAGCGCCTTCTGCGACACGGACCTACTCCTCTGAAAGCCACGCCACGTCTTATCAATGCCAAAACTGTTTTGTTGTGTGAAGTCAAACCACCCCTGTTCACCAGTGGTTTTGACACAGACACTATGAAAAAGCTACACAAATGCAGAAAGTTTTCTACTCTGCACTGGGGAGGGACTATTTAGGATGTCAGGTAGCGACAGGACTAGGGGGAATGGAGCAAAGCTGGAGCTGGGTAGATTTAGAGTGGATGTGAGGAGGAAGTTCTTCACCGTGAGAGTGGTGAGAGCCTGGAATGGGTTGCCCAGGGAGGTGGTGGAGGCCCCATCCCTGGAGGTGTTTAAGGCCAGGCTGGATGGGGCTCTGGCCAGTCTGATCTAGGGTGGGGTGTCCCAGCCCATGGCGGGAGGGGTTGGAACTGGATGATCCTGTGGTCCCTTCCAATCCTGACTGATTGTACGATTCTATAACTTCTTCTCAGTGAGGGTGACAGAGCACTGGAAGGGTTAGGGTTAGGGTTAGGGTTAGGGGGGGTTTGTGGAGTCTCCTTCTCTAGAGAGGTTTGGAGCCTGCCTGGGCTTGTTCCTGGGCAGCTTGATCTGGGGCGTCCTGCTGTGGCAGGAGGATTGGACTGGATGATTTTTTGAGGTCCCTTCCAACTCCTAATGTCCTGTGACTCTGTGATTCTGTGAACTATTGCCGCCTGGGTTTCTTTCCTATCTCTCCTGACCTATTTTGCATGCTAAATATACTGGCACTGCCCCAGATCTGCGAGGAGGTGTAATTCCACCAATTCAGAAATTGATCTGAAGAGCTAAAATTTGATGTGGAAGGTCACAAAAGCCACAAAGTTGTCCCAAGTGCTTCCCTTTAGTCATGAGCTAGCTGAGAAAGCGGTTCAGTGAGTGGCATCTGTCCAGGCAGCTCTGGATGGTGCAAAACGTGCTCACAAAATCTGGTCCCTTGACCAAGTGAAACTTTTCACTTGTGAAACTTTTCCAAGTGAAACTTTTTCACCTGCTCACTGCACCTGGGCACACGTTCTCATTGCATTTTTGTCAGCTCCTCCCACCATGTGCTCAGAAAGGACTGCCCATAGCCCATGGAACATGGACTTCAGAGTCTGTGCTCTGTGGAGGAGGAACCACGACTCCCTGAGGGTTTGCAGTGCAGTATCTTCAAGCCAGAGCCTCTGGCTCTTGTAGTCATTTTTTTCAAAGGCAATAAAAGAAAATGTGCAGTGGGACATGATTTAGGAGTTCTTGGGAAAGGCGTAGCTCTGCATACCAGGAAGCACAGGCTAGGTCTGCACGGCACAGCATGGCAGGGCTTTGCAGCAGGGATAAGCCGGGAGAAAGGAAGGGTGGTATCTCCCAGAGGTACTTTAAAATAAGATCCTCAGAGCTGCAGATTCATTACCGGAAGAAGGAGGTTTTGATTGTGTCACATCCAAGTATTTTCGTGGCTTAATGCCTCACTGTCAGGACCTCAGCTCCAGCCATCCCTTCCTGGAGGAGATGTCTCTCACCAGCACTGCGCTGCTCACAGAACAAGGGACAGGGTTCAGTCTCATGCTGTAAATCACACTCCCAGGCAGCTCCACTCACATCCATGCCTGGGGAGATACTGAAGCCTCTAAGCCTTACTGGTTTCTGGGATCCCACCTGCCCTTGCCCCACTGCCACTGGATGAGCTGTGTCAGTGGCAATTAGCAGGGGAAGAGCCAGACACGGCAGCAAAGCCTGAGTCAAGGCCAGCTGCACCACTTCTTCCTTCTTTTGCTGAAGGCGGAGAGCTGCACCAACGGCAGAGAAACCCCTCAGGTGTAAAGGAGAGGAGATTCAGACTCTTGGCAACTGCAACAGACTGTGATCTAAGAGAACAGGCTGTTTCCACACTGCTCCGAGGTCTTTGCCTGCTTTGCCTTTGCTTTCTTAAAAGAAATGTTTCCTGTTGTGGTGTTGCTTCAGACAGGATTTCCCCCATTTCACTTTATCTGTCTCCAAATTATATGGAGGTGGCAGAAACTGGTAGTCTAAGAGTCAACATGAGATTTCTTGTTTTGATGACCTGCTCACACCGTCTGCGGGTCCTTTGCCAACTGTACTGTCACCCGTGCTGTGTGCAGGACACATACCTCCTGAGGAGATCAGCAAAGCTTCACAAGAACTTCTGAATTAAGCCTCCTCACACACTTGCTAGCCACTGGTATCCTATGGCTCCAGAGGAATTTTAGAAGATAAATAGATTAAATAACTTCTTCAAGGTCACATAGCAAGTGTGTGACAAAGCTGGGAAAGAACGTAAGTTACTGCAGCTCACCATCCTCTGTCTCCATTAGCTTCCGCCTTTTGTTGTTACTGCTATTAATAAACACAGACTGGATTACGGTTTCCAATGAGGAGCAGAGACCACTGCTCCAAGCATTGTAAAAATACAAATAGAAGGAGAGATCTGGTTGGAATCCAAAAATCAGTCTTTCAGTCCCTTGCATTGCTGGACAATCCTTTCCAGCCTTGCACTGTTAACTGACCAGTCACCCACCATTTAACCAGTGGAGCTGTCTATATGAGAAAAGCCATGTAGCCCTCCTGTGCCTGCGAGGCGCGGTGCCAGGAACATGGGGGGCACCGAATGTCAGCTTACCCTTTTTCTGTCTTGTCTTGAAAAGCGCTCAAAGCAAACAGGATTCTTGCTCATTTCCTGCAAAGGGAGCTAGGAGGGAGCGTTGCTGATAGCACCGAGTGACCTGTGAGAAGAGCACCCACAGCTAAGCATGACTGCGCTCAGCTGGACGCGACAGCAATCCCTACACCAGCCAGGCCTCATCTAATGCCAACATTGCAGCAGACGGTGCTGCCTGGCTGCCTTTGCAGGTTGGGCACAGGTTTCTCTTTAGTTATGAATCAGTTTCCAAGCTTCAGACATGAGCACAATGTTCTGACTCAATGCCAGGCATGTGATGCACAGGACAATAATGTCCAGGAAATGCAAGAATCTGGATTTATTTTTAAATGTCTTTTTATTTAACACTTTTTAAAAGCAACATCAGTAAGTGTCTGCATTTTCAATCCCTTCTTTTTCTTGGGCTACAGACTAGGTGCTCAGGCAATAAGTAACTCCAGGCACTGAATTTACAGGGCAATTGTTGCACTTTTCAGGTGGTCAAAGTCATTAACTCATACCTTATTGCAGCAGCTGAGGCGTGCAATGATCAGCTCTGAAAGTACCCCTCTTTACGTCTTAATGCTCAATTAATTTTCTGGAATCCACATCAAGAAACAAAGGAATGAAACCACAATAAGAAGAACCACTCAAAGAGTTATTGTGTTGCCATTATTCTTTAATTGCAGCCTTGGTTTATCAGAATAATTAATATTTCAACAGAAACCCGTGCAGCTCAAGCCTTGCTGCCAGTCCAAATTGTTCTTGTATTTCTGTCGACTCCAACAGGATTACAATTTACTAACAGGAGAGGTGCCTGAGGACCGGAGTAAGGTCAGTGTGACTCCAGTTTTCAAGAAAGGCAAGAAGGATGACCCAGGAAACTGCAGGCTGGCTAGTCTCATGTCTGTCTGTACATAGAAAGATGATGGAACAAAGTCTTTTGGATGCAGGTTTTAATCATCTGTAGAGAATAAAGTAATTTGTAGTAGTCAGCATGGATTAATCACATGGAAATCATGCTTGACTAATCTGATAGCTTTTTGTGGTGCCATATCTGGCTGGGTAGATGAGTAGTGAGCAGTAGATGTTGTTCACCTTGACTCCAGGAAGGTCTTGTCTCCCATAACATCCTCACTAGCAAAGTCATGCAGTGCAGGTTATACAAGTGGACAACGAGGTGGGTCAAGAGCTGGTTGTGTGACAGAGCTCAGAGTTGTCATCAATGGTGCAGTGTTGACTTGGAGATCTGCAGCTCAGGGTTTGGTACTGGTTTTGGTCTCATTCGGCATATTATCAATGACCTGGATGAGGTGACAGAGTGTACCCTCAGCAAGGTTGCTGGTGATACAACGCTGGGAGGAGTGACTGCATTGCCATCCAGTGTGACCTGGATGTCTGAAGAGTTGAGTTCTGTACCCAGGAAAGAACCACCCCATGTGTCAGTATGGATTTGGGGTAGGCTTTTAGGAGAGCAGCCTTGAAGAAAAAAGATCTTGTAGTCCTGGTAGACAGCAAGCTGACAGTCAACAGGGTGCCCTTGTTGCCAAGCAGGCCAGCAGTATTCTAGAGTGCATGAAGAAGTTTGTGGCCAGTAGGTGTAGAGAAGTCATCCTTCCCATCTACTTTGCCTAGGTCAGGCCACATCTGGAGTACTGTGTACAGTTCTGAGCTCCCCAGTTTAAGAGAGACAGGGAACTACTTGAGAGTCCAGCAGAGAGGATGACGGGGGTCCTGGAACATCTCTCTCATGAGGAAAGTTCAGAGAGCTGGGACTGCTTAGCCTTGAGAAGAGCAGAATGAGAGGTAACCTGGTCACAACTGTAAATATCCGAATGGTGTCTGTAGGGAGGATGGTGTCAGAATGTTTTCAGTTGTGCCCAGTGACAGGACAAGCAGCAATGGACACAAGCTGGAACACAAGAAGTTTCATTTAGAAATGTGGAAACACTTCTTTACAGTGCGAGTCATAAAGCCCTGGAGCAGACTGCCCAGAGAGGCTGTGGAGTTTCCTGCCCTGGAGATATCCAAAGCCCACTAGGATGCAGCCCTGTGCAATGTGCTTTAGACAGACCTGTTTTGGTGGCAGTGTTGGACTTGATGACATCTTGAGGTCTTTTCCGACTCCGATGATTCTGTGGTTCTGTGGTTAATTGAAAAGGTCAGCCATATGGGTCAGACCAAAAGTCCATCTACCCCAGCCTGAGTCTCCAAAAGTACTGGATGCCCATGAACTCTGATCCTGCTGTGGCAGGGGGATTGGACTAGATGATCTTTCGAGGTCCCTTCCAATCCCTAATGTTCTGTGGCTCTGTGAAACAATATATGCAGAGGGCGAGCAGAGTGGTGCTTTCTTAGGTGTTCAGCATCCCTGTGATTCAGAGATGGTGTCCTCCTATCTAACATCCCTTAGCAGACTTCTATTCCACGAAGGAATATTCAAGGCCAGGCTGGAGGGGACTTTGAGCAATCTGGTCTAGAGGAACGTGTCCTTGCCCGTGACAGACAGGTTGGAGTCAGTTATTTCTTTAAGGTCCCTTCCAACCAAAATCATGATTCAAAGAATTCATCAAATCACTTATTGAACAGCGTTACCATCCATTTTACAACAATTTGTGACAGGGAGAGCTGTGAACTCTTCCTGCAGGTCGCCAAGGGGAGAGTCCTGTCATTTGTTGTAGACAAGAGTGCACTCCTGCATTTTGCACGGTGTTGCAGGAGAGGTTTTAAGTCTGAAACACTTAACAGAAAGCCTTTGCCAACAGGCTACACTTCAGAGCAATGCAGGCGTGCGAGTTCCTGGACAGGCTCCGTCTCTTCTGCTAGAACAGCTGCAGAGGAACGTTATCAGTGCGATCTCGGGGATGAAACATGCAGCTCTGTATTCATGAACCAAGTGCAGCACTCCTGAACCCTCCTACTGCTCGCAAGGCCACTAGTGCACTAGTCCAATCACATGGCTACAAATCCTGAAGCAGGACTTCTGTCATCAAGCCCACATTTTCTTTGAGAGATAAAAACACTCACGCTAATTGCGAATTTAAGAACACTCAGGTGCCAAGAAATCTGCAGCTGAGAGAGACAGACACAATGTTCTGCTCTGCATTTTAAAAATAATTATAACTTAGAAGGAAAGTGTAATAAGGAAAGTCAGAAAAATATTACAACAAAAGGAAAAGCAAGAAAGTTGACAGCATCAAATACTGCGGTAGAGTCAGGAGTGAACAAGGCAGGAAACAGGACATCAGATAAAATCTATAACAAAATAAGAGTAAGTACCAAACAAAACTCAAGTATAACTGAAATGAAAGAAACCCTAACAATGGTTTCAGTACAAGAGGGCAGAAGTACTTCATAAATATTTCTGGCCTTGTGGTTGAGAAAAAGGCAGATTTAGATATGTGATAAAATCGTTTGCATACCAGTTCAAGTCATTACCAAAGAAGATGCTCAGCAGCAGATTCCTAATGAAGATTTAGTATCAACAGAAACAGATAATCTCCATGCATGAATTCTAAAAGAGCCAGACAAGGATGTCTTCAGCGTTCATCACCATTGCTAGGAACTGCAGAGGTTTAGAAGCAATGAGACCATGAGACCACATGTCAGCAGTGTGAGCAGGCACCCTGAGCAGCAGTGCAAAGCAGTGCAGCGGCTACTGTTGGGTTCTAGCACTAACGACTTTTAAAAGGTAATAAAGGAAATGGCAGTTAACAGGCCCAGATGCAAAATGTGTTTTGCCACACTAGCGTGTGAACATTTTCAGAGGACTGCAGTTCTGGGTCACTCTGTTTACTCACTCTGTAACATCAGCACTGGAGGCAGGATGTCTCTCTTGAAGGAAGATGGTGGGTCCTGGGGAAAACACCCTTGGGGAAGAGGGATGGGTGCAGCGTGGGCAGGGACAAAGGGTCGCTCAAAGGCTGCCCTGCCAGAATCAGATGGATGTGTAAATGGCCTACAAAGACCACTTAACAGTAATTAATTAAGCAGAAGGCAACTATCAGAATATCAGACTTTGAGGCAGAAGAAAGGTCCATCTTAGAAAATACTAGGTCCTAGTGTGCTTGACCTAGGCTGAACACACTTTTAAGTGCAACTTTTTGAAGGTTATTGAGCGAAACCAATATTAGGAGTATTTTTTCTGCAAATATGGTAGCAGTTGCTCTAAGGTTAATTTCTTTATCCCCTTTTCATGGATTATTACTGTATCACAGTATCACAGTAATGATAAGGTTGGAAAAGACCTTAAAGATCATCCAGTCCAACCTAAATCCAAATAAACCCAGTAATCCTAACATCTAACATCTAACTCAGCACCTCATCCAGCCTAACCTTGAACACCTCCAGGGACGGCGACTCAACTACCATCATGTACTACTAAGTACATGATTCTACATGTGCTTAGAGCGATTAACGTATGACAAGGTAGCTTGTTCAAGATTACGCTCTTTACTAATTTAGTTCAACATCTAATTTTATGGGTGATCTTTACACATGGTTAACAAATACAACACAAACCTATAAAGTCTCCTTTCGACCAGCAGTGAGAACACGCTACGGCTTGTGTATCCCACGGTTAACAGAAAGGAAGACTCTATCATTAGATCCAGTCAGGTTTCCGAAAAATTAATTTAGCAGTTACATTCCCAAATAAATATTAATTATCAGCTATTTCACGTACAGTCTGTGTGCATTAAATGTGCATAAAATGAGTTTATATTGCAAAATTGAAAGCTTAATTTTCTACCCATTCCCCGTTGACCATTAATTTTGGCAAATTAATTGCTTAATATGTTTTAAAGCATTCCATTACTTCATTTAGCCAACCCTTTGTTCATTGTTAGCTTTGAAAGAAAACACAGTCTTTCAAGTCTGGTTTTAAAATAAACCTAATGTCTCTAAAGTATGAGAAAGCCTTTAAGATCTGCAGTGAAGTAGTCCATAGATGTGCATACACACCTTCATCGGTTGCCTTTTGTCAGAAACATTTATAATCTTCATGAGAAGATTGTTTGTGAGAGAAGGAAAATGAAACCTCAGGTGGCCTGTGTTTGCTATAAAATGGTCCAATTGCAGCAAATACTTGAGCTTTTGTAGATGTCACTTAGTGAAGCAAATGCTTCTCCTCCTTCGGTCCCCGGATGGTTTTGCACGCCTATTAGAGAGCAAGCAGGAATTCTGCCTGTTTAAGATGTGCAGGAGAAGTGTAAAGTCAGAGTCTCCAGGCAGTACTTGCCAGGTACACGGATGGGAGGTGTAAGACACAAGCTGATCTAGCCCTGGCTGATGGTATCAACGGGGGAAGTGTTACCCTAAGAAAATGCAAGTCAATGAATCCATCAGCTGCTGCTGACACTCAGTTCCTCCCTCCATTTCCTGCTCACTGCTGCTCTGCTGACCTCTGAGTCCCCTCACACGCTGTCTTGCTGACTTCTTTTTTAGCATGCTCATCGCCACTATCTTTAAGGGTTCTGTTGCTGGCCCTCCTTCCCTATTCTCAGCATGTACTTTCCAAGACCCCATTTCTCAGTGAGAGCCTGATAGCCATCAGGCATAAAGTGGGAGGCAGCAAAGGATGAATGATAGAAGATATTAGTAGTTAAAAAATCATTAAAAACATACATGTTGGACTGATTCCTGCAAATCCCCAAAGGTGAGAATATCTTTGCAGCAACTCAGAATGAACTTTGTGGGAACAGTGGTTTTTAGCAAGAGCTGGAGAAGTAAGCTGTGCTCAAAAATGCAGATGGCTGAATTAATTCCTTCAACTCTTTTAGCAGCTAAAACAGCCACTGAAAAAGTTCCCAGTTTTGGCAGCATTTCTAAAGTCAGATTTTATTCCACGCAAAAATGAAAGCTGTTAAAATACTTTGCATTTTTAAAATGTATTTTATCTTTACGGTTTAAAATTTGGCCTTTGTGCAAGATACTGTCTTACAGGCAGATGCAACTTAGAAATTAAATACCCAGTGAAATCTCCAGCAAATCTAAAACAAAGCTGAAGGTGGACACTGCTAATCTAAGAAACAAAGTATGTCCAATGCATGCCTGGTACTAACGGTCAATGTGCTCTGTGCTGCTGAAATGCCAAAGACTTCTCTAGATTTTAGAAGGATGCAATGTGACACAGTTTCCTCTACTGCCATAGCAACTGCTATCTAAATGTAATACAAATGGAAGAGATCAGCTGAACTGTTTAGTCCTTCTCTTATGAACAGTCACTGTCAGAGCTCCCCCCTTGCAACGACTTGATTGGGGTGAGAGGTTTCCCATCTTTATGCTTCCTTTGGAAGGCAGCAGGACAGAGCCACCCTGCTCCAAGTGAAGTCAATGTGCTTTGCAAGGCCCAAAAAGGTCGAGCAGGGGTGAGAAGTGGTTTTGCAGTTTTGTGGCACAGGCCTTGCAAGACAGAAATACTGATTTATTCACCCAGGTGCTTTTGAGACCATTGAGCAGAGAAGGTTTTCCCAAGTTCTATGTCATCCTTTATGAACACCTACACATAAAAATGCACCATGTAAAACGCGCTTCCATCCAACACTGGTGCCCACATGAGGAAACAAGCCTCTCTTCAACTCCTGTTCTACAAGTGCTCCATCCTCCTGCACCCTCCTTCCTCTCCCGAAGCAAAGCCTAGGGAAAAGCTTTACGGTGTACCCAGGCTACAAGTGCGGGCTGCAGGGCACAGTCCAGGACTGACTCAGGAGAGCTTCCTCCTCCAGCCCCTCTGCTGGGGCATCCAGACAAATGTTGTGGCTGGGAAATATGAGAAGAGAAGCTGTCTCCTAGGCATATGAAAGGTGACTCAAACTTTTCTTGACCTTTCCTATACATGCTGTGGCTAGAGCAATGTGGCTGCTGGGTGTGTTTTGAGTCTCGTAGTATCTGTAAGTGTTCAGTCAAACCAATGCACCACTTTATCCCTTTTCCCACATCCTTGTGGCATAAGTGTACGCTGAATTTTAGCAGGCATCACCGCAGGAAAATAAGACTTGCCACCCTGGCTCTGACTAGCAATTCTGCTAGTCTGGGATCCAGTCTGAAATGGGAGAACTGCAAAACACTGGGGGAGAAAAGTGCAAGGACACTTTCCATTTTTCCAGCACCTATTTTCTTGGAAAGACCAGCATTTTACCTCTCTCTTCGAGTCTCCCTCCTATTACATTCTGCTAATTGCATTTCGGTCCTTTTAGCATCTGGGCACTAGCAGCGTGATACAGCTGCCTCCACAAACTCATTCACTCTCCAGTGAAAAAGTGCAGCCTCTCCTCAGCTTTAAACTTCTTGTTCCCTCCTCGTGAAGTGTCCTAATCACCTTGCCCGGTGCAGCCAGTATTTCATACCCAGCAACCACATTCCCTGTGTCTCCCTTCTCAGCTAAATATAGAACGAGACATTTTACGGCTCTAAGGGCAGCGCAGTTGCACAAACAGCAGCTCCTCAGCCACCTGCAGTGTCCAAGAGGCCACTGCGCTACTGCAACACAAGATGCTTCTTTACATTTTCCTTAAGGCCCATTTTCTCAACTGGATCCACTCCTTCATACACATACACCAGGCAGAGAACACTTAAATCCTCTAGCAGAAAAATAGAAGAGTCTTTCCTCAGAAAAGAAGGAAAACCAACCCAACCCTTTCGGGCACCTGGGACCAACCATTTCCATGCTCTGAGTGTGTTGACAGCACATCTGGGTGCACCCAGAACACTCCAGCAGAAAGCACCCACTCACGAGGGTGACACCCGATAATATTTTCCAGTTTTTTTCCAAAGTGAAAAGTTCTGCTGAGAATTCTCTTCTCATCTCTCTGAATCGAACCAGTGAAATTTTAG
This sequence comes from Rhinopomastus cyanomelas, assembly GCA_013400115.1. Classification (NCBI taxonomy): domain Eukaryota; kingdom Metazoa; phylum Chordata; class Aves; order Bucerotiformes; family Rhinopomastidae; genus Rhinopomastus; species Rhinopomastus cyanomelas. The sequence continues at coordinate 198,381 of VXBP01003022.1, read as the reverse complement.
CCTGATGGGATGTTGGACCACATCATGTAGGACTGGAGTCACAGTGTTCACTAGACATCTGTGTCTGAAGACAAGGACCCAGTGAATTGCTTAAGGATTTTTTGCAAGTGTTTTAGTTTGGATTTGCTTGGAATTGCAGAGTTGTGCCTCTGCAATCAACAGCATGGCTAACGATGTCAACGTGTGCCACTAGGACGCGTTATCTGAGGGGTGCTGTAAACTCAGGTAACATTTAAAGGGAGTGTTACCTGACTTCCACATTAGCAGATAATGGTGGTTTATTCTTGTCCTCTGGCCAACTCTGTCAATTGGTTTTTTAAAAATTAAGAATATTTCCAAAATTAAGGTCTTTCTCAAGCCAGTGATGGTAGGAAGTGACACAAGGTCAGAGAGCCAGCTCCCGCTGCCAGCTCTTTGCTGTTCATACCAACTGGTCACATTGAGCATCAAGGGTTTTAAACCACTTGTGGGAAAATCCAGGTTTCTGAACCCCAGTTTGAATGTCTTCCCAAAGTCAAACCGTGTGAATTTGAACAGGCATAAAATCACCCCTCGGGGAGAAACAGGAGGAAGAAGAATGGATGTTCACTTCTGCTCATTGCTTATTTGAACCTGTGATCTCTCTTTAGCTTGGAAAAGAGGAGACTGAGGGGTGACCTCATTAGTGTTTATAAATATGTGAAGTGACAGTGTCAGGAGGACAGAGGCAGGCTCTTCTCAGTGACATCCAATGATAGGACAAGGGGCAACGGATGCAAGCCAGAGCATAGGAGTTTCTACCAAAACATAAGGAAAAACCTTTTTATTGTGAGGATGAGAGACTACTGGGACAGGCTGTCCAGAGAGCTTGTGGAGTCTCCTTCTCTGGAGACACTCAAAACCACCCTCAACACATTCCTCATTGACCTACTTTAGGTGATCCTGCTCTGGCAGAGGGGTTGGACTAGATGATCTGTGAAGGTCCCTTCCAACTCCTAACATTCTGTGATTCTGTGGTCTGTGCATGTGCCACAGCCAGTCCAGCAGCAGTTTAAAGCAGTTAGCAAGTAGGAGGACCTTAATCAAAGCATCTGTGTTTCATTTGTTTGTCTCAGGAAAGTCTTTTTTAGGTGGATTCATGTAGAACCAGCTTCACAAATCCAACTTCTCCTGCTGCTGGGAAGCCACTACTTACCTAAGTGACACTCATGTGAATAGTCTGCAGTAAGTAACTTCCCAGCATTTTTCACAACTTGGCCCACAACTTTGTGCTCAGATTGCCTCATGGGCCAAGACTTCTTGGACGCTGTTCTGAGTCATAAAGTCCTTGTAGAAATTTTATCTCTTCACTATGGGAAGAGCCTGAGGAGCCATGATGCTAAGAATGCACTTAATATAACTCTTGGTTCTTGTGGCTGTAATTTGGTGGCTGGGAACTATGAAGATGAACCATCAGCATGTGACCAGCAGCTCTTCAGAGGCTATTGTCAAATGCTGTGGGAAGCACAACCCTGTAACCCCTGCGAAACCCCAAATTCACAGCTTTCCCAACAAGCCTCCTTCCAGAGCTGAGCAAGGAGAGGTGGGCAGTGGGGGGCAGGGGGGTGTTGATTATTTATTTATTTATTTATTTATCTCTGCATATTTGTTTTTCATTTATGGTTTTATAATTGTGCAGCCCTAGGGAACTGGTGCTGTTTCGTTAGCAGTGTGGCTGTGGCTGCTGATGTTTCTTAGTTGGTGAGGCCACGTAGTTAGTCCCTAGGGTTCTTCACTGAGGGTCTGGCTGCTTTCTTACCTGTCTTTCCTAGCCTATCATTCATGTCTATGCTTCTCTATAGTGTTTCACTCTCAAGTGTTGAGCTGAGCACACACCTGCTTGCCAGGTAAATGCTTGCCAGAAGTGCCCTCACTGGTCCTAACACAGCCTCACGTACCTCAAACAGGTTCTCAAACAATCACCTGGGCCTGCAGCAAGACAGACAAACCAGACACATCTAACTAACTGGGTATCAGGTCTGTAGCAGTGCCCATGAGATGACCCACCACAGATCCAACTTCCCAAATATGAAGGCTGCACATACATGGGATGACATTTTCATGGTGCTCCCAAGTGTGCATGTTTCAAGTGGTATCAGAAAAAGCCTAGAGGACTAGATAGACCTCTTGTTGAACATGGTATGGTTACTCTTATGTTCTCAGAAGGACATGCCAATTGTGGGAAGGTGTGGTGGGCAGCCCTACTGACTCCCCTCCTCCCTGGTTCTCCCACTAGTCACCCTGCATCTCTCTGTGCTGCCTGCATGCCTGTGTTTGTTTGAAGGGACCTCAGCTCTCAAGAGGCATGGAGTGCAGCCCCATCTCCTTCTAGCATGGAGCCAGGACACAGAGGGAGACTTTCTGGGAGCAGCTCTGTGAAGTACACCATAAAGAAGCCACAGAATAGACTGTGGGAGCTGCACAACTGATGTCAATAAGGGAAAGATCAGACCATGGTGCCTAACATTACTTACTTTAAGTTAATGTTAAACATGCTGCCAAAGCATATTACACAATTTCAATCACGAACTGAAGGCATCTGCATTGTGGAGTCCTACTTTAATTGCACTGTCGTTTGCTTTGAGGAATGTTTGTGGTTTAGTCATTGTTTACATTTATTATAATTTGGTTTACATTTTTCCCAGATTAATAGATGATAAGGCAGCACCACATCAAGATTTTGCACTGAGGCAAGATGCTGTTAGAGCATTATGTGGTGACTCTTGAAAAACCAAACAATTGTCAACCTTGTCCCACTGAAACAACTGTTTGTTCCAAATTCATGTCCCTGGAAGCGCTGGAATGTCCTCATGGCAAGGTGGCCTGCCAAATCGTTGAGCAAGGGCTGGGGTCAGCTCCCCTGCTGGAGAAACACTAACGACTCCATGGAGCTGTGCCAACAGGAATTTTGGCCCTCCGTACAACCCCCACCAGGACGTGCACTGGTGCGTTATACAGAACATGCACATGCTGTGGACACCTAAAGTCCTTTGAATAATCCACCCCAGCAAAGCAATTTCACAAGGCTGGCTATTACACAGAAATAAAGAATATGAACTGTGTATTGACCCCACGAACACGGCACCAAGTGGCTGCAGAACCCTTCAGTGTAACCAGCAATTTCCATCACAAACCAGCCATGTAATTGCAGACTAACCACAGAACTAGTGCTCATCTCACAGCAGTTGAGCTCTGGGTTGTGACTGTGCCACCAGATACTAGATGCCTTCCCAGCCTGTCTAAGGGTTTGTCTTCACCTGTACGTGACAGCCCAGGCACGGAAGGCCCTCGCACATGCTGACGTTCATAGGTAGGTGCATAAAGAAGGGGTAACCAGCAGGAATTGGATCACCATGTAGAAGAGCACTGCTTTATCAGACAATGATTTGGTTTATAGAAATTTGTCAATAACGTCACTGTCAAAGACATCATTATAATAACCATTGAAAAAGAACTGAAGTTGTCATGCAAATAAAAAACATGCATCACATGTTTCACAACTTTCATCTGGTGAGCAAATACTATAAAGGAGTGGCAGAGAATCAAGTCATTTCTCTCATTCTTTCCTATCTTTCCTTGGGAAGCACACCTGTTCACATTCCATTCGAGATTACCATCAAGGTAGGACAGTCTTCTCAAGATGTACTGAAATCATGCAAACCCCAGACTTCTCTTCAAGCAAATGTGCACCATTCAAGGCAGTCTCGGGCAGAGAAGAAAGATGCTGTGCATTCAGGGTGTATTGTCATACAATGGTGCACATACTGTGCTGGACTGGGATATGCTGTATAATGCAACAAAGATATGCATATATATTCATTAACATATGTGAACATAGAATCACAAGGGATTGGAAGGGACCCAGAAAGATCATCTAGTCCAATCCCCCTGCGACAGCAGGATCTGCTAGACCAAGTCACACAGGAACACATCCAGGAGGGTTTTAACATATACCCACACAGACAGGTCTGTTCTTACCCCCTCTCATACCAACAAAAACATACACAACATTTCCTTGAGCAGTATTTGTTTGTGAGAACTTCAGAATCTGGTCACAGTAGCAGCAGAAATCATGGCAGATTTGATCTACGTTCCTCAGGTAAGTTACATAATCATCAATGGGAGAGGGCTGTATCAACACCTGACTAAAATATACATGCCTTGATCAAATTGATAGACTTAATTCATGTTTCCTTGTTTTAATCAAGTGACAGATGTGCCCTCTATAAACCATGAATGTGCGTGGAGACTGCCAAAGTGCTCATTATAAATGCAGACATTTCTGCAGCCACTGAATCACTTGCAAATACATTCTGATTTCATTCCAATGCACGCTGCGTCCTCAAGGATCTACCAAATATTTTCTGTGACAAACCTTCAGCTGAGGGGTGCTACTCAGCATTCACTGAGCACAGCTAGTAACCCATTGCGTAGTCCTCACCTTGACTGGATGAGAAGGAAGAGTTTGTCAACAAGAAAATAAGAGAGAATGATTAATTCACTCCCCATCGGCATTGTAAGCCATTCAGAATCGTTCATACTAATATTCATGAGACCTTGGGGATTTATTCATAACAGGAAATTCATTTCAACTCGTTTGTATAGACACTTAGAGGCTGACGGACAGTGACCAGCCAAATTCTTTCATGGATCTTTTGATTCACCATTTAAGCCTGGATTTATTGGCTTTTTTGTTTTCTGCATTTGATTAGGTCTAAAATACACATCTATGTGCATTTGTACTTATATAAATACAGCAAATACCACGCTGTCCACCATGGCCTGGAAAAGCTCTGGTGGGGGGCAGGAAGAACCATAATGGCCACATCCTTGGAAATCTGCTGAGAGAGGAGAAGCTTTTGTGACCAAGGCTGAGGTCTGCCTCAGGGGTGTTCTGCCCCCCTGAGCTTTCCTAAATGGAGATCTGTACTTAGAGTAGAACCAATCAGACCAAACTTGAGCCATCCAAAATGTTAGCACCAGTCAGGCTGGTCAGACAGATTGTCCTTCACACCCAATACAGTGATGGTCCTTCTGTGGTGCAAGTCAACCCAGTAGCTCCACAAGGGGACAAAACAGTCATGATATTTTTCTTCACCCATAGGAAAGCAGGACTGTGGGGACAACTTAGGCAAACAGCTTAGTGAGAAACTTAAGTTTTATGTCTTTCAGCATATGTCAGATGTATCTCACCCTTTCGTCTGAACTTGGGAAAAGAACCAAGTAAAATAAGGAAGTCATAAGAGATTCAGTCTTTTTTATTGTTCTCTACAAAGCCTCATATAAATGCTGGCTAAGGCATTTCTGTATCCAGAATAATAACATGAACTGACATTGCTGGCTGTATTTTTCCCCCCTTTCATTCTGCCGAGGCTGAACACGGAAAACAAGTCACTGGGAGGGAGGGAAGCATGAGAAATATGTCTCTGTCTGCAGCTGAAACCTTTTGCTTAGCTTATTAATTCTCAAAGGACTTAAGGCAGAATCTCATGGAAGTTTCAAATCAGACAAAGCTTAAGAAAAAAAACAGGCAAGTCTTAAAACTTTTAAGGTAATAAATCATAGATTTCAGATTACCCATTTCTTAGAATGTCAGCTAGGATGAAAGAAGCTGAGAAGGAATAAAATACCCAATTATTCTTCTTCCAAGTCATCATTTCTGTGTTTCTTTTTATTTTACCTGCAGTAGATCTGTTTCTCTCTGTGCAGCACACAGTTAATTTGCAGGAGGTCAAAGCTTGCTGTGGTTTTTTGCAAAGAATGTAGAATAATCAGTGCAATGGACTGACATGAAATAATATCCTAAGGAGGTATACTGAAAAAATGGTCTCAGCTACATCTCCTGTCATACAGGAGAAAGATGCATCACATTGCTCACATCAGTCAAACACAGCATCATTCTACTACACGTGCCCCAAAACTGTGCAAAGAGAAGCTGCAAAGGACAGCACACAGATGGTACAAGAATCCCCACATTAGAGATGTATTAAGTGTAGTGTTGTTTAGGCTTCATCACACATGGATTCCAAAGAGCAACTGAATATTCCCACCCTGTGTGTAGAATGACCTAGATGCTGCCAACAGAAATGCCAGGCATAGTGGTGTTTCCTCTGCAGCTTATGCAATTATGTCAAGACTGCAGAGAGATATTTTTTTCTCTTGGTATCTAAAAATCAGAGTCTGTTCTAGACAGTAGGTACCTACGTGTGCATGGCGAAGGAGGAACTTCTGTAGCCGTGAGTTAGAATGGGAATGCAACTGAGTAGGTGAAGTACTCGACCGGGAGGATATATGAGCTTAATTAACTGCTAAACCATGTGGTTAAGCTCTGTATCTACACAACTTTCAAACAATCCAGGGATGGCGATTCTACCACCCCTCTGGGCAGCCTCTTCTAATGCTTGAACCCTTTCAATGAAAACGTCTTTCCTAAGGTCTAACATAAACTTTCCCTGGCACAACTTACAACCCCTTTTCTGGTAGTTGTAGAGAGTCACAAGGTCTGCCCTCAGCCCCCTTTTCTTCAGACTAAATAGCCCCAGCTCCTTCAGCGGCTTCTAACAGGGTTCATTCTCCAGACCTTTCACCAACCTTATTGCCCTTCTTTGGACCGGCTCCAGCACCTCAATATCTTTCTTGTACTGAGATGTCCAAAGCTGAACACAGCACTCAAGGTGTGGCCTCACCCACACAGTGTACAAGAGGACAGTCAATTCCCTAGTCCTGCTGGCCATGCTATTTCTGATTGCCAAGGTTGCCCTTGGCCCTCTTGGTCCCCTGAGCAGAGGGCTGGCTCATATTCAGCCAGCAGTCAATCAATACCTCCAGGTCCCTTTCCGCTGGGCAGATTTCCAGCCACTCTGCCCCAAGCCTGTAGTGTTGCCCTGAGGTTTTTGTGGCCCAAGTGCTTTGGGCAGCCCTGGCAGACTGGCCTCTCCAGGAAATGGGGTGACATCTCTGCTCACCTACCTGGGTCATGATGTGAGAAACCAGGCAGTGCACTTACGGATAGACGGTTCATCTGCCTGATCTGCTGTCCTGCCTCCAGCAGTAGGCTAGTAGCTGTCAGCTAGTGCCTGAGGAAGATCTGAAGAAGATGGCAAGTCACCAGCCATGCTTCTGTTACCTGCCCCACCCTGGGGTACAATTCCTGACGTCTTTTTTGTCTGGTAGCTGTTGATGGCTCTTTCTTCCGTGCACTCCACCTCTAGCATGTTGAACAAAGCCAGTCTCCTGCAGTGATAGGGATACTTGTGGCCCCACAGGGGCCCGCAGGTCCAGAGCAAGGGGCCAGCCACCAGAAGTGGGGGACAGAATTTCTGAAAGGGCTCCCCAGCATCCAGGTGCCTCAGCTCCTCTCCAGGCTGCCAGAGGTGCCAAAAATAGCTAGACTCAGCCTGGCCTCAGAAGTTAAACGTTCCTTCTAGTGCTGAAGCAACAGCATGAAACATCTGAACAACAGTTCCAGAACGTAATCTAACACATTGTTTTGTTTGCATCTTTTTAAAATGAAATTACTGGAGTATAAAAGGCTTTCTGTGAGTTACGCTGGCTTTCATGTGCACCGGGGTAAGATGTTTGAAGCCATTCAGAGTAAGAGCCTGCTGTGGCAGATGCCGTGTTCACACAGTAAATGCAGTGATGTGATCTGAGGAAGGACATTCCCTTGCCTTGTTTTTTTTAATTAAGCTTCTTAACTCTGCACCACGAACATTACAGGAAAAGTAGGGTGTTCCTTCAGCCAGATTTAGACATCCCCTGGGGGACTCAGAAGTCACCAGTGCCTGACTTGGTTCCCCTCCCCTCCAGGAGCTCCAAGCAGACAGTGTGGCTACCCCAGGCAAGGCTGGATTTTTCAGAAAACTCCAGCTCTTACAAACAGGGCTGAGGCTTTGAATCCACCTGGCATCTCCCAGTTCCCACGAAAACCCAGAGCATTTAAAGTTTCATCACTTCATTTAGCTGCCCATGTGGATACTGGTGGGTGCTGAACTCTGGGAACGCCTGGCCCATGAAAGGAGCTTCTGAGCATTTCACCTCCCAGCTGACCGTGTCAAAGTCAACATGTTCTACACGTTGGGTAAGTAAGGTCCTGACACAATACACTGTAATGACTCCCTGCACAGCTCTTTAAGGCTTTCAAGCAAAGACACAGACATCTCAATAGCTCGGGGTTGTTCCTCTTACTGCCCGTAGCTGTCTTACACGTATGGGTTTGTGTATCTATTCACGTTGGTGCCACTGCTAAGTGCGCGTATTCACTTAAACCTTGGACTTTTTCTTGGAAAATGCACCAAAGCTTTACCCCCTCCCCACAAAACATCTTACACTTGGCAGGGTGCATTCTCTGGTGTTCAGAAGGCCATTGCTACCAGAGTTAACCTGCCAAAAACACTGCTGTAGAGATTCACCTGACCCACTGTCTAGGAAGTGAAGAACAAGTCTGAATTTAAGTCTCTGGTTTTCAAATTAATCATTCTTCATTTTCAGCTTTGAAGAGGTTTCTTCATCTAACTGTTGTATTCCTCAAAACAAAAGGAGTTTACATCTGGAGCTGCACAAGAGAAGCAAGCCTTTGGGTTGGATGTGTGCTTTAGTCTACACGTGCATAGACACGGGGGGTTGGAACTGGATGATGGTTCCTTCCTACCCTGAGTGACTCTGATTCCATTGCTTCTCCAGTCAGGTGAGCCTGCTCTGGCAGGGGCATTGGACTAGATGATCTTTCAAGGTCCCTTCCAATCCCTGATGATTCTATGATTCTATGATTTTACAAACATGCACCGTGTGGCCGTGTTTAACAGGACAAACTACATCACCATCAGTGAGCATTTAAAAGTAATCATGTAAAGGACAGGGGAGATCCGTGGGTTAATCACTACAGCTTCTGGGTGGTCCCAGGATGTGCTAGTAACATTTTACACTGAGCAAATTCAACATTATGTAGAAAAATCATCCTCACGGTGTATTTCACCTCAGCACTCCTGTGTCTGCCTTTCTCCCTAGCAGAGCCAACACGGGCTCAGGCACTAACAGGGGCTCAGCTGCTGGGAATGGAAATGCTTCCTGGCTGTAGGACCAGCTCTGCAGGTATGCATTTGCTGGACTTTTCCGCTGGCACTTGCCAGACTGACAAACAGGAACGGCTCCTCTTCGTTCGGATGTATTCCTGCCATGGCTGAGACTTGGAGAGGACCTGTACATGAATGTGCTTGGCTTTACTTCTGGCAAAGCAGACTCTCTGAACTCCACTAGGGTTGAGTGCTTTCTTCTTCCTTGCCTCTAGCAACATGTAAATCGGTGAAATCACCTCTAACATATAAAAATAATTTAAAAGTTAGAATACTGTCTAGCTAAATCCACTTTTTCAGATCTGGCATGTATTTTCTTTCCCTGTTTGTAAAACCAGGTCACAGCCTTGAAAGAAAAAGATGTAAATACACCTTTCAAGCACAAATTAGTGTTTCCTCTTGTGTTCAAAAAAAGTTAATTATCATAACAAATTTCACATGCAAATAATGAAATAAAAGTTTTATTGAAGGAGAAGGGCTATCATATGATACTGACTAAAACTTTAAAGCTATCAGTTCCAGCAAGGTTAAAGATAGAGTGATAAGCATAGCAGCATCTCTCAAAGGATAAATTTATTTTTGTATTATAAACTCACTATTCATTTATATCAATATATCACATTCACTATCTCAAAATTCATTAAAATATTATGATTGTAATGACTACAACATTCACAAGCAGTGCTGTAGCCTTGTTACAAACATACAGCTATTAGAGTGAAAATAATTTTATTAAAATATCCAGGGAACAAAGACTGAATGAAAAATACTTCTATCAATTGTCCTTGTTATTTGTATTAAATGTCTGTCTGAAAGCTATTCCAATAGAAGAATAATCCAAAGGCAGTGCTTGTCTGCCACTGATATTAGATCTTCCATGATCTTTTTCGTCTGCAGTGGCAGGAAAGGAGAAGAGCAGAAGAAGCTGAGGTCTTTGGCTCTTCCCTGTTAGCAGGCAGGGGTGCTTCCCAGATGTCAGGAGCTGCACACGTGGAACAAGTCAGTAGTCCCCACAAGCCAGCACGGCGCTGGGGCAGCAGAAAACCGTTCACTTCAGATGGTTATTTTTCTGGTAATGAGACGGATCAGAGAAACACCCTTGGTAGAGAGCAATGAAGAGAACTCATTTCCTTTACAAAAGCTGATGCAGCCTTGGTTTCCCCCAGGGCCTAAGGAAGGAAAGCCATGCTGATAGCCACAAGCAGAAGCACAATGCAAAGCGTTCCTGGCACCTTCCACGAGCACAGGCTGAGCCCCTGTTCAGCGGAGCCTTCCCGGCTGGATGCAGACAGTACAGTGAACAGCAGCCACAGAACAAAGTGTACCAGCACCTCACTGTTTGCTGTGGTCTGCAGCTAAATGCACACAGTTTACCTAACACCTGAAGTACGGAGTGACTGAAAGAAGTGAGCAGCTTTGGCATGATTGCTGGTGGCCTTGTGAGAGCTTGCCTTCACCTAGGCGTGGGTCTAGGGCCAAACAGTCCTAAGAAGGCCAAGGCTTGCGGGGTGGCTGGAAGGAAAATTGGCCAGGAGACCAAGAGGGAAAATGGGGCTGTTGTTGCCCACGTTATCTTGACTGCACATATAAAAAGTTTACAAGTACTCTGTTTTCTCCTTCTCTTTCTCTAGTTTCTATCTCATTTTTCTAATCACACACACACAAAGTTTAGATAAAGGAGGTAATGAAAGAGGATAGGTGCTGAAAATACTGGTTGCTAATGCCAGCACAAACAGGTTTTCACACTGGTAGTTCATGCTCTCTAGCATTACCAGTTTTCATCTACCATTCAACCCACAGCAGGACCAACTCCTCCTCCTCTAATCCACGTATCGCAGAGGATGCCCCTGCATGTACGTCTGGGGAAAACCATGGGTTAATGTGAGCACAAAGCTGGTGTTCCTGGCCCCTATTGTCTAGAACTGGCAGCAGAAATAAAGCAATAAAGTCGTTAATAATATTTTGAAATACCTACTCAGTCATAGCTAAACCAGAGCTAAACCCAATCTTGTTTGGAAAGAGGGAGGAAATAGACACTTCATTTCTGTGCCTCAGCAACTCAGGAGCGCAGCGGTTTTCTGCAAACCTGGCAGGCTCAGCGCATGGACCTGGAAGTTACAGAAGCATGATGTAAAGAAAGCTGTTTCCACTCATCCTTAGGAACACATCCTTGTGCATCTTTTTTGGCGGAGGAGAACTAACACAAACATGCAAAATGCCTTGGACATTAATGGAGCAAAAGGTGACAACCCGCAAGTCCTTTTTCCTTCAGTCTGGAAGATTTTTTCAGGAAGGTAATCTCTCTGAGCACTGCCGGAATTGACGACTAAATCCATCTGCAATTGCAGAACATAGCATTTTCATCAAGTGTGGGGATCACTGGAACAGCCTTCACTCAGGATGAGCTAGACTTATTTACTCGTGGCTTTGCCTCTCCTGAGCAGTGGAGCCATCTGCAAGAAACACTCCCCAAAGGACCCAAGCAGCACCAATCACTGGACTGAACACACCACAAAGAAGTCTGTCTGAAGGAGTTTAGTCTGCCTGAAGCACAGACCATCACAGAATCAGCTGAATGCCAGCTGTATTTACTTAGCTGTTTTTTCTCTCCCAAATGCACACAATATGTGTAATTTCTTTAAAAATCAATTGCTAGATAGCTGACAATTCACTTGATAAATAAAATCAGTAGAATACTTGTAAAAAACATTCATTCACTGATTTCTTACACTGGTGATTTAAAATCATAGCATATGATTAAAAATTGTTTTGGCTAAACCAAAACATCAGTTGTCCCGACCACTACAATGTCCTGGCTGTGCTCCGAGGTGATGACAGTGCTATATTTAGTCACTGAGTACCACCAGCTGTCTTGCTAACAGAAGTCTGGCATTTTCCTTAATTGAGAGATGCAGTACGTGTGAAACGATACCACTCACACTCACTCATGATAATACTAGCGTGACCTAGTTGAAAGCTTTTGATATGGTGTTTTTTCTTCTTTGTTCAGTGCAATGTTAAAAAATGAAACCAAGGGGTTTATAAGGAATTCTCTGCAGATTGTGATCTAGAAACCTCATTCTTCTCAGGCTCCCAGCTGGGAACAGTGGGTGATGGGAAAGAAATGAAAAAACATCGACTTCAACATTTGCCAGTTATCTTCTCAGTCAGTTATCCTGCAAGTTTGGGTGAAGTTTTCTTGAATTTGTTGTGCCTGACTGAACACTGGGCTGGAGATAACTCAAGGTGTTGCATTCTGGTGGACCTAACTGCTTCCTTTCAGCTTTCTGCTTCAAAAGCAATAGTGTAGCTACAGGTGGATGACTTTTGCTGCTGATCAGTTGGTCCTCCTCAGAACTGCAGTTTTGGATACAACAAATTTAAAATTCTGGTTGGAATTCTTCAGAGAGCAATGGCTCCTTTCCCCATTCTTACTACAAGGCTTTATTGCCCAGTGAGTAGGACAAATACGAGGTCAGAGACATAACTAAGTGCACTGTTTCCCATGAGGGCTCCTTGGTGCTGAGGTCTGGGTGATGGGTGATATCACTTCATTCTCTCTTCTTGACCTGCTTCCACTCATGTTTATACACAAACATCCACTGCAGCAGCAACGACAGTTCTGAAGTTCCCCCTGTTAAATGACCTAATCATCCTCTTACAGAGCAATGTGCTATTTTTTACCCAATAAATATTTACCTTTTCATTGTTAAGTGATCCAGCCATAACAGAGGAGCCGTGAGCTCCATGCCTCAGCAAACACTGCAACTTCACAGTTGCAGTATTTTCTGAGTGGGGAAGTCTGGGGTTAAAATTCCTGCTGTGGACCAGACAAAGAGGAACTGGACCCAAGGTCTCCCACATATAATGTGAACGTCCGGCACCAGGATCTAGGACACAGGAGGGAGGAACAGCTTCTCGTGATGACCTCATTCCTCTTGTGAGGCTGGCCCTTGGGGTTTTCTTTATGATGTCCCAAAGTGAAACCAAAGGATTCAAGGTGAATTATACATTGCAAGTAGTCCAGAACTGCCTTTCTTTCAGGCATTGAAAATGCTGAAAAGCCTTTGCTGGGGAAGCAGTCAACCACAACACCCCCAAAAATGGAAGAATGGCTGTTGAGCAGGAAACGTCCTCGTTCAGTGTGTCTGCTCCTGACGGGCCAGCTGGAGCTGACGTGTGCAGCCAGCTATCTTCACTGAATGTGATGGCTTGTGACTGAGACAAAATAAATATTGAATAGTATTTATAGGCACTGTGGGCAGGTGAGGAAGCTGAACCTGAGATGTGAATTCAGTTCCCAGTGGGACAACAGGATGTATGTGCAACCTTAGGTGAGTTGTTTGCTCCCTGTTTGTGCACAGGCAAATGCCTGTAGCTCTGTAAGAGATTTCTCTGCTTCTGTGGGTTGGTCACACTAGCTAGAGATCTGGGCCCTTGATTCCTCGTGCACCTTGGTATAACAAGGTGGATAAAGCTTTACTAAATCCTAAGGACCTTGAACTAATCATAAAGTCACTAATATCTCATAGATGCCTGTTGCAATTGACTCATAAAGAACTAAAAAGCCAGAAAACATAAAACAAATAACATGGGAACAACCTAAGCAGCAATTTATTGTATCCTACCTAGCAATTTGCTGTGCACTATATCACACTGCCATCACAGGCTTTTAAGATCTTTGAACACAGGATGTTTTCCTGTTCTCATGCACTTGATGTTTCCTCCCATTGGGAAACTCCTGGTGCGTACAGCAGGTCGGCCATTCGTGCAGCCATTGTTCTGTGAAGCCACATTTGTCAGGAGTGAAGCTGTGACTTGTTGCATCAAAGGTGATTAAGGAGACAGCTGAACCCACACTACTTAGAAAAATAATGTAGCTGGTTAGGATTTCTTGCCATGTATTAACTGTGAAGTGTACTTGAAAATTGAGATTTTAATTAAAAATCAGTGTTCCTATCTGACATCATGGGAGGGTCACTGAGCAGCACAAGAATGCAAATGAATCCTGGACTGCTTCAGCAGCTGCTAACAAGCTAGAGGAGATTACAACATCTCACCAAAAGCCCAAAGAGTTGAATGGGAACATATCTGTTTCCCAGCCTGCTAGTGAAGATCATCAGAGCTGTTTATCTGCCTCTCTGCTCCACACCTGTACCTGGCAAGGGTGAAAGGAAGGAGCAGGCTCTCAGTCACTGTTTGAGAAAAACATGAGGCGGAAGTGTTTTGTTTTCCATTGCGTTTCACAGCGTCTACACATTAAGTGCCTTCAGATTGCTGCAGAGAACTGAGTCTGGTGCGCAGGCTGCAACAGGTAAACGGGGTGTATCTTAAAGAACTGCCAAGTAACACCATGAGAGAATTCTTGAACACAGCCTTACTTTGGTTACTCACACTAAACTCCATTGCTTCTTCAACAACCTCAAAGCCCAAGAAAAAAGTGTACCCATGATTCCTGATGTAACATGGCTAAGAGCCATGAAGGCACAAACCTGACCCTAATTCATAGAATCATAGAATCATTACGGATCGGAAGGGACCTCGAAAGATCATCTAGTCCAATCCGCCTGCAACAGCAGGATCACCTAGACCAAGTCACACAGGAACCCGTCCAGTCGGGTCTTGAACATCTCTAGANCGTGCAGCTGAGCCACATGCCTTTGGAAAAAGACTGAGTTAATGATTTTTAAATTTTATTTCTTTTTTTTTTAAAGGAAAAGAGAAATTGTTGAAGGTCTACACTTAATTAGAGATGATGTTTGGTTTCAAGAACACACTCAGCAGGGTGGCATTTCGTTGACAACACTTTGGTGGTAGCTTGTCAGAGTAGGGATGCGCTGTTCTACCTGCTGTTCAAACACAGAGAAATAGGTTCTTCCCAGAATATTTTAGGATCTCAATATAAAATGTGACAAGCTGGTGCAAGCAAACAAAGAGATCTTGAAAGTGAGAATCTGGGAAACGGAAGGTTGTACGGCAGGACATCTTGGTGTAGTGTGGCTTCAGCACATGAACTTTCACAGAAGAGAAGTGAGAAATCCTAATACCACTGGGCAGCTTCCACTTCTGCATGGGCAATGTAGCAGTAAAGGGCCTTGAACACCAACCTGATGAAAAGACAGAATCACACAATCATTAAATGTTTGTGGCTGGAAGGGACTTCGGGAGCTCATGTGGTCCAAACATGACTGCTCAATCAGAGCCACCTAGAACCAGTTGCCTGGGACTATGTCTAGATGGCTTTTGAATATCTCAAAGGATGGAGACTCCACAACCTCCATGGAGAACCTATGCCAGTGCTCAGACAACCTAACAATGAGGAAGTGTTTTCTGATGCTCTTAAGAACCTCCTGTGTTTCAGTTCACACCCATTGCATCTGTTCCAGTCACTGGGCAACCAGGAATAAGTAAGATGTTCTAGGAAATGGTTTTCACTCCTAGATTGCAAGACCCCACATTTCTTTGTTCACAAAGCATGAAATGGATGACTTGATAAAATTCTTACTAGGTTACACATGAAGCCCAGCACTTAAGAAACAGGTCAGCTCCAGACACTGTAACTTGAAGATCTTGTCTGAAAAACAAACATACAAAAACTGGAGATACTATATCCAAGATCAGACTTTGCAGAGAGCCAGGGGTTGTAAGTTCCACTGGAAAATGCTTTGCTTCTTGGGTTTCCTAGCGAGGTCACTTGGAATGACAGAGTATCTGTTCACCAGTTTTGACATAATTATTCTTCTTTCTAAATCAGCCACATATTCCTGCTCCAGAAATCTAAGCTATCATTCTGGGTATATGAAAGTCATTAACGTAATTAATAGTAAAGGAAAATATCAGGTAGCTTTGGTATGTGACCTGCACTCATTCAACTTAATGTAATATTAACAATGGAATATTAATTACGAGCCTAATGCTACTTCTTACATCAACATCTTAATCTATTTCACAGGCTGTTTTTATGAAAACATCACCAGGTGAGGGATGCAGTAGTTGATGTTACAGAAAGATGCAACAGGCAGCTTGTTGATGTCATTGATGCTGTAGGTCACAGGCACTCTTTGACAAAGACAAAAAGACTTACCAGAAGAAGGGTGTGCTCCAGGTTTTGCACTCAGAGAATCGGCTGCCTTCTATTCACAACACTCACAACCAAGTTACAAATCTCTGTGTCTCTTAACCTACTGAGTCTCCCAAGGCAAGTGAGGTGGATCTTGAACTGGCTCCAGGAGAGAAGTCAGAGAGTGGTGGTCAATGGAACAGAGTCTGGTTGGAGGCCTGTATCTAGTGGAGTGCCCCAGGGGTCAGTACTGGGACCAGTCCTGTTCAATCATTGATGACTTGGATGAGGGATTGGCATGCACTGTCAGCAAGTTTGCTGACGACACAAAGCTGGGTGGTCAGACCCCCTNGAGCTGGGTCTCTTTAGCTTGGAGAAGAGGAGACTGAGGGGCGACCTCATTAATGTTTATAAATATGTGACGGGTGGGTGTCAAGACTCTTCTCAGTGTCATCTAGTGATAGGACAAGGGGCAATGGGTGCAAGCTGGAACACAGGAGAGTCCATACAAACATCAGAAGGAACTTCTTTGCAGTGAGGGTGACAGAGCACTGGAACAGGCTGCCCAGGGCAGTTGTGGAGTCTCCTTCTCTGAAGATGTTTAAAACCCACCTCGATATGTTCCTGTGTGACTTGGTCTAGGTGATCCTGCTGTGGCGGGGGGATTGGACTAGATGATCCTTCGAGGTCCCTTCCAATCCCTGATGTTCTGTGATGCTGTGCTACGTAGCGTCTGCAGTACAAAACTGAGCAACCCCAGACTGGGCAGCTGACCAACAAGCAATTTAGCCCTGATTATATTGGTCCAAGTGATGGCACATAGTTCACTCCCTTCAAGCTGATGTCACCTGTCCCTGGCTGACTCACGAAGATCTATTTTGTAATAGCAAAGTAAATGGCTGCTAGCAATATATCAGTCAAGTAAACCTACACAGCAGAACATCTGTATTATGTTTTCAACACAGGACCCAGATGTCTAATGCTGCAGAGTAATGGAGAAAAGTGAACTTACAGTTTTTCTTCTCTTATATGAAGACCCAACTTAAAACAATAAACATCTGCTGGAATTTGCAAAAATGCCTTGTGGAGCTGACAAGCTGTCATAGGTACTGCTTAGGCAGTGCAAGGTCTGCAAGGACTGAGTTGCCTAAAATGCTTTAAAGACCAAAAAAGCCTTTAAAGACCTGGATCTCAACACTGAAATGTACATTTCTGAAGGATGCCTTTTGTGAGATTTTTGCAATCCCGTTCAAAGGGCCACAAACAACAAAAGATGAAAGTCAATGTTTCCAAGTCTTTGGGACAAGACTTACCAACTTCTATGCGTCTTTCGGATTCAGCAGTGAAGAGACCTTGAATAGGAAACAGGGCAGGAACAGGAAGACTGGAAGCAAAACAAAAATTAGTTTGGAGCAGTCCTCCACCATGTCAGAAAGTGGACAGCTGATTGTAAAGAGGGATGCCAAAATTGCTTCGAGCCTGAATCTTTTCCAAACACAGTGACTGTGCAAAGAGACCAGCTGCATTCTGTGAGGTGTGAACTCATATCTGAATGACCAAAGCGAGCATCTGGGGTGGAGACACCAAGGTTTGTCACACTTAGAGGCTTTATTTGAACCTGAGGATGTTAACCCCTCTTTATCCAAAACCTGGTCATGTTGTAGCTTTTACAAGTGGGTTTCTCCCCTTTTCCATCTTCTGCCATGAGGGGAAAAAAGTTCCAAGCTCAGCATGTTTTCAGACTTTGTTCTTTCATCAGAAAGAGAAGCACAAATGAACAAGGAGAGCATGATAAATCACATGAGAATTTATGCTAAGTAACTGAAGGAGAAGCCACAAAAATTAAAAACATTTTTTTAAAAAATCAGAAAAGAAACAAGTAATTCACTCTGAATGTACAGGAGGATCCTTACTGCTTTAGAAGGGTAAGCCTCATTTGCACAGTTCCTTCCTCCCATACATAAATTGCAATGGGATGTCCTCAATATTTTCCAAACCTATTTATCTTGTGATATTTATGGAACTAACCTCTTTTCTCCTCTCTGGGACACTTCTAGCACTGTGGCTGGAAAGCCCATCTGGAATACAGCTGTGTACTGTCCAGCTTTGATGAGCTATAAATGTTTTCCCTTGTGCTAACCCTGTGCCATTGCCCACTGGCTGGGTTTCTTGAATGCTGGTGGTTAAAAGGCAGATCTGAAATCCCCAAAACTGTTCTTTGAGTTAAGAGTTGCCCTCCTTTTGTATCAGCAGTTTCTAATTAAACAGCACTATACAAGATGATCATTAAAGGTGCACTCGGGGTGTCCCAGAATAGAAACACAATGCAGGTGTTGCTCCTTCTGTTCCTTTTCAAAGTGGATGGGTCAATCTCCTCCCTGATTAGCAATTGTGCTAAATGTCTTATAAAAGTCGGACCCTAACACTGCTAATACCTTCAGTCAGCCAAATAAATTCTTTCAAACTTTCACAGTGGAAAAAGCCTTCTATTTTATGATTTTATAACCCTGTCATTAGCAATCTTTGAAACAGCATTCCACCCCCAGGTTGCATTCTGTGGTTATGAACTTCATTTGATCACTGCCCCATCAATTTGACATTAACTGCTGCAATTTACAGCTGCTCTGGCTCTCTACCTATTATTCTCGTAGCTCTGCAAGTGCAAAAAGCTGCTGCCCAGGGGAAGTCTGAAAGAATGCATCATCTTGTTAAAACCTGAAAGGGCAGTGAGGGGAAGAACTTCCTAGAAGAGAACACCAAAAGTTTGGTGGTGAGTAACGCTCTTCATTCTCTGCTGTGAGCATGGGTGACCTGGCATGTAGACCACAGCAAAGAAGTGAATAATTCACCGGGAGAGTCATAGACCTCCTGGCAGACCACAACGTTGCTTTGTCTCACAAATATGTTCTCCCACAAATCTGGGCTCGGCGGGATGTTTCAGTCTACAGAGGTTTCAACAAAAGGTGGGTGGGAACGGCTGTGCGAGGAGAGGACTGCGCACGGAGCAGGCCAGCCTGCGTGACTTATTCTTCCATTAGCAGTTGATTGAGAATGCTGTAGGCTCTGCACATAAGGGCAATGGAGAGCGTGATGGCTCTGATGGAGCTGAGGCATACAGCTCACGTCCCAGTTCTAACTCTGACAAGAAACCAGTTCCACCCTCAGAGACGGACACTTAAGCAGCGTTAATTGTCTGAGCTGAAGTCACGGGAGCATGAGTATTTTGAACAGCAGCTGAATTCCGGGCTGGTTTCCTGACCTTTGTGCTCATGAAAGAAAAAGTATCCAAAGAAGCTAGTGGGGCTGGAATACAGTCCCAGTTTCCATGTGAGAAGCTTCCTTTGCTTTTGTGGGTTTCTCAGCCTGAGACACAGCTCTGAGGTCAGGCTGGGTTTTTTCTTCTAGTTTGCAAAAGGAAAAAGGCTCTCGTGTCACTGAGCACACGATTCAGGCTCTACTTCTGTCCATCTCTTGAGCCCACATTTGTGAGTATATGGCCCTGGTCCTGAGGACTGTGCTGGCGACTGGAGAACAGAGCAGAAGCCGCTGAATCCCACCTGTGATCTGGGTTTTGCTTGTGTTTGGGAATGAACATAGCAAGAGCTTTTTTCTTAGCTTGGATATCAGACTGTTTATAGAAGTTTTTTGCCATTTCTCTTTTGCTTTTCCATCTTTGTAGCCTGAAATATTTTGAGACTAATCTCGTGGTATATCTGAAGTTTGATGGGGCTTCTGACTAAGTTCTTCCATATCCAGAGTCTCTCACGCTACTTTGCTCACACTTAGAAAGATCTTTTGTGGTGATTTCCAGCATATAAGAGAGTTAATGTCTAGCCTGTGCTTTTCTTCTCTTATCCAAATGAGCTGAGCTATTTTCAGACTCTCTAGATTGCAGAAGAATCAGACAACTCCTCCTTTGTACTTCTTTCTGATTATCCTCCCATGTGGCACAACCTTCCATGCATTTGCTTTGCTAACATACCGAGATCTGCCTTGTCCTCTCCCAAAGTGAAGGACACGTCTGATCTGCCAGCTCACACGCTGAGAGGAGGATGCCTAGCCTATAGATTTGGACCGTGTTCTTCAGGCCTCGGGAAGCAAGTCTGAGGACAAGAGTGCTCTCTCTGACTTGGCCACTGCTGCGACTAGCTCAGGAGGTCACAAGGCAATAAAAACCCTGCAGGCTGACACTGTTCTTCAGAAGTGAGCAGGATACCATTGGAAGGGGAAGCAGGGGCCAAATGCAAGATCCCCATGGTGTGCAGGAACTCTCCAAGGGAAGGAAATGGTGTTCTGTTCAGTTCTTTTCACTCTTGGCACTGTTTCTTCAGAACCACTGGTACCAAGCGATGCTCAGCATGACTCAGCTCCTTTCAGCTGGTAAATAAACACTGCAGCTGTGATTCTACGTAAAAAGCTTTTGGCTTTTCCATCTGCTGATCGTGGACTGGTAAGAAGGGTACAACTCGTTCTGAAAATGTCCTTTCCCGTCCATGCAGCCCTGCATATGCTTGCAGGAGTCTCTTCAGTGTAATGCTGACAGTAACCTGGTTTTACAACTAACCAGAGAATTATTTTAAATGTTTTCCAGATGGTTAGTGTTCTTGATTTTTCACTGTATCCTGCAAACTTGTCTAAAAATTTCATCTTTTAAAATGAACCCACTTTGGTGTAGGTAACTGCAGACAAGTACTATCAAACCTTTTTCATAGTGCACTTAACTCTCAGATCAGACTGGTTCTTCACTACTTAGTAAATATGTATATATGTAATATTTATTTACTAAGATAAATTAATAAAAATTATTATGTATTTAATATAAATAAATGTATAATACTTATTTACTAAAATAAATACTTTATAATATCTGATATTTGCATAGTCTCAGAATGATTTAGACATAGTTTTGACTGGTTAAAGAGATTTTAGAAGGTACATCTAATATTTACAAGTTTCCACCAGAATCTTACTATTTTTCCAGCCATCAAGGTCGCAAGGTCTCCTGCAAATTGGCTCATGGAACATCACTTTCTCAGTATCTTTTCCATTAGTTCCATCTATCAGATACTACCCTCGAGCTGGGAGGAAACCTTGAAGGCACACAACTGAAGAATCTTTGTTTATTATTTGAAAAAGCTTGAATGGTTTTCCTTTGGCCAGGTTTCGCTGACTGAGACTGGAGAGCTAAATGCCCCTGTTGTTGCTCATAAATAACCTCTAAAATACAATTTTCCAACTCATGGTAGATAATAGCACTAACACTGCTATTGGTATCAAAGGAGCCCTCCTGTATCCTCAACAGACGGGTCCTTGGTGGCTTCTGTGGCTGAGAACAAGCTCAATTACTGTTCAGCTTCCAACAGCAAGGCAGAATCCTGCCGCTCACTGTCCTTGTTTACCTGCTTTCTGGAGCAGCCTGGTTTGGCTCCCAGCGGAAATTTGGGGGAGCCAGCAGCATTCTCAGCCCTTCAGATGTCATGAAGGTCCTTCTCAGGGCTGCTATTGGTGAGGATTGCTTCAACAATGAGATTGCACCACGGAGGTTGAAGACTCGCCATCCATTTCCAGAAGAGATGCATGGAGAGCTGCTGCACTACATCTCCTGCAGATTTTAATAAGTGTCTCCCCTCCTTCAAGTGAGACCATTAGCAGCATAGTACAACTCCAGTAGTTACTACACTGATACTTATATTTACTTCTTTATGAAGGTGCTGCCCCTGCTGTGTGGACATCACTTTCTATCACTGACCTGCTAATGAGACATCCTGACAGCACCCATCTGACTCCGTTCCCACGGTGCACACCGAGAAATTCTTTCCTTCTCTGGTTACCCCTTGGAAGCAAGACTGACAGAATCTAACCCTTTGCCCCATAAAAATTGCATGTTGTTCTGAAAGTAGAGATGCAAATAATTCATTAGTTTTGTAAACATTGCTAAGGGAAGAGAAAACCGGGGGGCAGAATTGGAGCCTGCTATTTTTACCGGTGTGCCTAGCTGATTGCATGTCATTCTTCCCACACAGAACTAAGTATCTTAAATGCAAATAGCCAGAGGTGGTTGTAAATTTTTTGCCCTTTCCACAGCTGTTCATTACAGAGCTCAATAGCAGCTGACAGCAGGTGAATACGTGGATGATGGGCCGTGGATATATTCTGTTAAATGGAATGAATAAACCATTAAGTGATCTTATTTCTTGATGGGCCTGAATGCAAGCTGAGTCTACGAGCAAAGCAACGTTAAATCCTGTATAGCAAATCCCTCTTCTGTTTTGCAGCATATCAGTCATGCAAATTTTATGCTGTAATCTTTTAAGTAATTATAACCTCTGTTTAGTTTAATGGTATCGAGGGTCCTTTTGTTTTTAAATTCTAGACAATTGAAATAAGGATGCATAAGCCTGAAATGTTGGGCTACTTACATCTAGTTCACTTTGTAAACTGTATTTAGTGTTTTATATTACTTGTCTGACCTGAGTAGAAATGAGAGACAGTTTATCTTCCCTTTTTGATAATCAGAAGCAACTGAAATTCTCTAAGTGTAGTGTCTCTGTGTCTGTATCGGTATCACAGGAATTCAGAATTATGTCAGTGCCGTTTCAGAGTGAATGCACACTACAGGTACGTCACTTCTATGCGGTATGCGCGTATAAATATGCAATATAGGCATAAACAGAGCATTATGGACAAAAGGAATTAAAAAATGAAAGAAATTACAAAACTATTTCTAAAGCACCACCTCAAAAAAATAACCACAATCATTATAACAACCTTCAGGTTTCAAAATCTGATGCTAGATTGAGAAGTGTTTCTCTTCAATATACAATTGACTATTTTCTATAGAAATGGTTACTCAGCTTTCCATTTGGTCAAAAAGGGGTTTATTTCCCAGCAGCTCCAGGAGTGCAGGACCTCCAACTCTTTCTATGGCACATCATCACACAGGTGTGACCCTCTGCCTGCCCAAAGGCTATTTCATCTGGTCCATGAGATCATGAGGTGTTAGAAAGTCAAGCAGATCACAGCAGACATCTGTATGAGGAGGAGTTAAGAGGGCAAAGTGTAGGACCAGACTGGGTTGGCAACTCCACCGGAGAGATGCTTTACCTCTGTAGACAGGGCTGGGAAAAGTGACCAAAAGGCATTAAAAGTTCACAGACTCTGCCATCAGGTGCTCTTGTGCTTCATTGCTTACTCTCCCCATTTTATTTACACAGCAGAGCTTTCATCTGGACTCCACAACCTGGGGCAAAGCCTCTCTACCTTCAGAGAGACCAGCATGGAGAAGACATTCATCTTGGATTAGCAACACCTGCCTCTGCAAGGCTTGCATGAATATTGTGATGCACAGGCTGAAGTGCAGAAGCGAGCAAGTCCCAGAGCAGTAAAGGCCAGGACAGGTCATCCAATATCATTAGGAAATTCCACATTTCATCCTTGTGTGGAAGCAGAAAGCAGTCAGAGGATTTTGTCCTTCAAGGCAGTAAAGCTCAGTTGTAGGAAGAGTTACCAAAATCAGAAGTATAGAGCCCATGAATCACCAGAGAGCTCTTATCCCACCAGCCCACATGAAAGTCAGGCTGCACCCCTGTGTAATCCACTGCTGTTATATTTTGTGAGGAATTAGCCTGTGTTAGACAGCTGACCTAATACTGTTTCTGTGCAACCAACTGTAGACTAAAAGTAGGAGAGAGCTTTAGTTATATTTAATCCTTTGTTTTCTGCCAGCTTCTGGAAACATGATGGGTGCTCTATATTTGGAGCCTGCCTTCTTCAGAGAAATGTGTTACCTGCTTCCAGGAAGCTCTTTTACCCAGTCACGCTGGTGCAGTTTGGCCACAGTTTTGACCCAATGTGCTTTAAAAGACAGCTGTGACATTTCTTTTTAACAACTGAAACCCACAAGAAAATGCTCTTCAGAGCACTGTTCACGGAACAGTCCCAGGTCTAAAGGAGGGAGTTTTGCCATTAGCACACTTAAAGGAGCTTGGCAGCAGAGGCATTTGGAACATGGTGGTGAGGAGGTCTGAACGTGAGAGCAACACAGAACGTACAGGCTACGATGCCGTAAGCTAGGTGAGATCTGTGCATTGGAACATGCCTCACGGATGTCCAGAGGAGTTGCATGATGACGCAAAGCAGACACAAAGCCGTCTAGCTACACACGAGCCCGTAGATTTGTGCGTGTGAGGACTGTGATAGAAAATGAACATCGAGCTGAGCGCGGTTGCACAGACCCGAAAACAAAGAGCAGCCCTGTCAACATGCCAGGCTCCGGTAAGATTAATCTGTGCTGCAAGTGTTGCTCCCAACGCATCTCTCGGCACTCATCCATCATCTGCCTCCACGAAGCCAACGTGAGCTCGCAGCCTTTCCTCTGCGCGAGGCAAACCGGTGCACGTCTGCGTGTGTGTAAACGTAGAACGCTAGAACATAGAGAATTCATCCGGACTTTTCGTCGTCCCCTTGCAGGAATACCCAGGCCACCTTCTGTGCTTGCATTCACCCAAACTAACTTCAGTTACCTTTCAGAGTCCCACACTAAAACCCATGAGAAAACCCGGGCCCTTCCAAAGGAAGGAAATATTTGAGTTATTTTATTATGTAGTTATTTTAAAATGGAAAATCTGTGTTAACTACAGAGGAAGCCTAGAGGTCTAACTCAAGCTAGACACTAATTTGTACTGGTTAACATTAAGGTAATTTGGTGCCCACTGCACACAGGAGGAATCTGCCACAGTCCACCAGAACGTCTCCAAGTACTCATTGAGCTGGTGCTTGAAAACCACCATGGACCCACCAGAGATTATTCTTTCTCTCTGGTACACACTGGATATGTTTTAAAAGTACTGTAAGTGCACTTGCTTCCTTCTTTTTCATTAATATTGTTACCCGTTGTGACAATTTTCCAAGCTCTTATATACAGCCCTAATCTCATTTCCCAATTCCCACTGTATGTGTGGACAAATCCCGAAGAAAGTGTCATGTCCACAGCACAGAGGAAAGAAGTGGGATTTCTCCCTCCTCAGATTTCCTCTTGTGTCATCTCTGATGTCACTATTAGCACAGAGTTGCCCTAACGTGTATCTCACAGGATGTTGTGGTCTTTAATTAATAAATGCTCATCAAGTGCTTGGAAACCTCCAGGATGAAAAATGTGTGAAAACTTCCTTACAAACATTGCTCTTATTTTCTGCATCGAGATGCCACGTCTCCAGAGGTCTCTGCAATTTTAAAGTAGGTCTTAATAAGTCTCTTCATAAGTGGAGTTGGGAACCCCAGAATTTTCCTCCAGACACAATTCTGTACTGCTAGCACCTCTGTGCTGAAGCATGCCTCAGCTTCTACAGTTTCATCATCTGGCTCCCAGAGAAAAGGCATCCACGTGTCGTTTGCATTCAACTCTTCTCTTTAGAGGAGACATTCTAAGCCAAGTGGATCTACACGACTGGTTGATGGTACCCAACCAAGTAGAACACGGGCTATTAAACCTCTCTGAATGTACCAGGACACAGCAAGGTATCAGCCCCTACAAGCCCTGCATGGCACCACGCTTTTCAGTTCCATTCTGCAGGGGCAGACACGGCTGAGATGTAGGGTGTTTCCTGAGGTTAATGATAACCTGAGGTTAATGGTTTCTGGCTGAACTTTAGGCCCTCAGCTCCCCCCAACCTGTCATTAATCCCCAGGAAATGCCTGAAACCAAGCGTATTATTTAAATCTGGCAGCAATTAATTTATCCCTGGACCTTACAGATGCTCATATTAAATTAAAAAGAGGATGATTTATGGAGAGCGCCAATAATGTCCAGATCTAGGCAAAGATAGATGTTATCCTTAATATTTAAAATTCAGGTTTCCTTTTCCACTCATTCATTGGCTTTCAGCTTTATTAAAGGGTTTTATTTAATTATTCCAGTAAATAGGATCTTTTCCCAATTTTTTCATTTTAGAACCCACTTTATCATGTATATCTGGCTAGCTGCATCAAGATCTTTATTTTTTTTCCACTTCAGGAGTGTTTCACAAACATTGTTCACAGTTACTTCAGAATCACTAGGGATTGGAAGGGACCTCGAGATCATCCAGCCCAATCCCCCTGCCACGGCAGGATCACCCAGACCAAGTCATAGAGTCAGTCAGGGCTGGAAGGGACCACAGCAGGTTAGAATAAATATATTTTTAGGAACTTAGTGTGAAAAGAAATATTCAGAACAAATGCAATGGTGTACATAAGAAATAAGAATTATCCTCTCATCCTACAAGTCTCAGGCAGAATAACAGCTGTGATTTTGTTTCCACACATTAAGAAGATAGTCCAATAGCACAGTATGACATTGTCTGTTTCTGGAGAGCCATAAGGTGAAGCTGTGCCTGGGTTTCTATTCTCAGTTTGTCTCTGGCTGTTAGGCTGAGGCTGCCAACAGCAGGCACACTCCCTGCTAGGGCTCCTGAAGCCTCACCTGAGCTCTCAGGGATGTGGTTTGGCAGTGGGCACCACCACATCAGAGACACGGGCATCAGTGCAGTTGAGTCCGTAACTGCAAACAACAGCCACGAAGCCATTGAAGCTAATCCCTGTACCAACTGAAAGAAAATCCTTAATCTCACCTCCTTGCTCTTGTTCAGCTTTCACTTTCAAGTCTTATCACAGCATAGTGCCATTAGCTCCACAGTTGAAATGGAGTCTTCCAGGCTCCTTAAAATCTGAAGTAAAAACAGCTTGAGGAAAACATTCTGAACCTTCTGAGTTAAAGATGAACCACAAGGGGACAAAACTCAGAGTCCTGATTTTTTCCTTTTCAGCAGACAGCCCATATGGTTGTATTTCTCATGATAAGATGGTTACTGGAAAAGCACACTTTCTGCTTTAATTTTTCTCTAAACAGATTAAGCCGACTCCCTACAGAAAAATTGCTGCCTGGATCGCAACATGAGCTCTGCTGATAGGCAGCGTTACTCCACTCTTAGAGACTAACAAGAACAATGTCACATGTGTATATGTGGTCACACATCTGGCTTTGTGCAGCATTAGCACTCCCTTTCCTGAAATCAATATCTCCTGAATATTTTTTTCCTAGTGGCTTTTTCTCACACGCTCGTTCTGCTGCCCCTCAGCAGTTTCTGGAATAACCTCCCGAGGAGAAGGAGATGAGGCAGGTGCAGTGGTTGTGCTACTCTGGTAAAGTTCTTCCTCACCAAGATGGGTCTCAGCCCCAGGGCTGTCTTCTCTGAAGTCCTTTCTACCACTGGCAGCAGCAGTCTGTACCTGTGAGGAGTACAACACACGTGCTGCAGCCCTGTGTCCGTGAATACTGCTGTGAAACTTCCACGTGAGAACCACAAACAGACCATCCTCCTCCACTGACACACGGCTCCTTCATGTTTGAACAAACTTATCTTTTTTTTCTGCTCAAAGATGCTTTTTTAATCCACTTCTTCTTTTTACAAGCTTGGTTCTGCACTGTAAGACTTTGGCATCTATTTTTCTTACATTTTCCTCTCCTTAATTTCAAAAGCATCAGCAGAGATGTTCCAGACAAAGGTGTTACCCTGTGTCATGAAAACTATTTAAAGTACGCACTCTGCAAGAACCGTTTCTGATGGCTACAGGGGGTTTGCAGGAATATGGTTAGAAAATGCCAGCCAGAGAGGGTAAGGGGCAGCCTCTGCCACGGCTGCACCTTCCTCTGTCCTGCGCAGTCAGGTGCAGCGCCCATTCCTTCCAGGATGCAGTCAAGCAGATGATGAGCTTCATCAGTGCATTGGAACCTCCTGTTCTGACTGATACAAGCAGATTTGGGCTGTTCTTCCCTTGGAGCAGTCAAAATGTTCTAGCCATGACTGAATAACTGAACTGCACACACATTTCAACAAACTTAAGAAACCATATTTCTAGTGTCCCTCTAATCATTCACGGCTCAATCTGTGTCCTACATAATTGAGGAAGGAGTTTGCTCTGCACTCCACTAATCCTTGGAGTGAAAGATACGAAACACGTTATCACACGTGTTTTGTGGAGATATCCTTATGGCAAGAGTCAAATCCAATGATGTTTACATGCTGTTTGGTAAATGAACACTGTTTCAAGAAAAAGGAAACCAGCTATCAAGATACGGTCGCATTTCTTATGGTTTCCTGATTTTCTGCCTTCTGCTATACCTAAATCATCTAAACATGAGCCACTGAATCAGCATTTTGTATGCTCAGATCTGATTAAAGCTGTTCAAAAGACAAGGGTCCCATTTTGCTGTAGATTTCAAGGTTTCAGAATTGTTTTCTGTGTTCAGAGGAATGAAAATAAACCCCTTAAATACTTTTGCAAATGGAAATTGTTATGAAATGTCTGGTTCTGGATAGAAAACCTGATCTTTTCAGCTCAAATTCTTTCTCCTCTGACAATAAGTGACAAGGGAACCCCAGGCAAAAACTTTCTCAAGAAATGTTTGTCAAAACTGTTATGTTGATACAACATTCTGGCTTTGATGAAGTGACATATTTCATTTCACTGAAAATATTCTGACCAGCCCCAGATGTCATTGACTTACTCAAGCTAAGAAAATGGTTCATTGTGAGAGTCTGCATAACCCAATAAAATAATAGAGTGACTCATGGGAGAGCCCGAACAAGCAAATAATAGAGCAGTGCAACGTTCTTCAAACCAACAGTGTTGGATCTGAACTCTTGTCTTTACGTAGGGGATAAGTTCATAAAATATAAACAAATCCATACAGTAGAGAGTTTGTGTGTCTATCCAGTACAATCTCTTGGATAATATTGGCCATTTCCTTTAGAGTATTGGAGTCGTAGGAAAGTGAATTCCAAACCCAGCTCTCTCCTGTGCTGAGGAACTATTATGCACAGAATGCCTCTGAGAAAATTTTGTGTAGGATGTTCTTAAACATTTCTAAAAGAAGAGAGCCTAAAACTTCCCCAGATAGCTGTTTCTATACTGGTAGGATATACTGCTCATTGAAAATGTTTTTCTCCTGGATAACCTACTTTCTCCTTATGAAATCTCAGCTAATTAGTCTAAGCCAAACTTTGCTTTAGAGGACACTTGATCATTGCCCTCAGTTGTTCCAGGTATGTTTTGAAGACCCATTATTCTCCACCCATTCTTCCTTCTTCTCAACTAAATAAAACATTTCTTGAAGTTCTCCCCAACTACTTCATTTTGTGGAATGACTTTTGAATCGTATGTATTTGTATTACCTGAGCAGTCATTTCAATAATTACATAACCATCTATTCTAGCATTTGGACTGTATTTTCTACATGAGGTTCAGCTCCTACAGCACCTTTTAGCAAGGACTTTCAACCTCCATTCTAATATGAGGAAGATAGTCATCTGGCAGGGGGATTGGACCAGATGATCTTTCGAGGTCCCTTCCAATCCCTAATGATTCTATGATTCCATGACCCACCACCACAGACTGTTATAATGATGTCTTGTATTAAGTGAAGCTCTGGACTCCTATGTTAGTCATGCAAGCCTTGACACAGCCACCAGATGCAGGATACGTAGGGTGTCTAACTTCTTGTGAAGTTCACACTTATCAGGGATTAGAAATCCCTGCCTGAACTAAAGCTTTGAGTGTCTGCTGTGGAACTTCCCAAACCATCTGACAAAGTGCAGGCATCACGTCAATCGCTCCTGCCAAACCACAGCAGCCTTCCCAATGCCATTTCCTTCTTAGTGTTTCAAGAAGATTGGTGTGTTATCAGCCCAGGCTAGAATTAAACCACAGAGGTGGCTTCACTGTGAAAAGAGAAGAGGCCGTGAATAATCTCCTGTGTTGTTTTCAAAACCAGAAAAGACCAAGAATTGCTGCCTTAATTTTATCTCAAAATCTATAAACAGAAAATGTCACTGGGCTTAACAAGACTCGACTGCAAGTCAATCAAAGAAGATAAGTTTAATAATTAATGTGGGATGTTCACTTAATTAATATAATTGCAGTCTCTGATTGATCCTGAATTGATGCAGTTTGGGTGCAGTTCAAGCACCAACAGCAAATAAAGCCTGATTCATAGTCTTTTCTCTTGTGAACAGGCTGTCCAAGCTCACCGAGGTCAGAAAAATCTGATTCTTACTGTCAAGAAGACTCCTGGGGCCACTGGAAACTTATGAGGTTCCATATCAGGTCATTAAGTTGTCATGCATTGTCCTTTGATTTAATTAAAGTCTTCTTAGTTATTCAGATTTCTGTGCTACAAACCTGAAATGTAAATGAATGCTGAGCTGAATGGTGTAATATGGCACCCAAAATTCTATACTTCTTCTTACCTGAGAAGCTAAATTTTGATAAAGTATTTCTAAAAATATCCTCACCATTACTTTCTCAGTGTTCCGAATATCTGGTTGTTTGAGCAAACTAGAAAGCACAAGTTATAGTTTCTATACTGTAAATGCTCCCTAAAAAATCCTCTTTTTGCATCCAGAAGAATGTTCTTTCAAATGCTGTGAAGTTCGAGGGACTGAACATCACACAGATCATTTTGATGTTTTCATATTTTGCCTAAAGAAGCACACAAGCCAATTGATATTGTTCATAATTCAAGAGTCTCCTTTTCTATTCCTTTGGTGAATAGGAAAGCACTTAGTCCCGTGGCTATAATCTATTTTTTAATATACCACTAATGATTTATTATAGATGTCTCTCAGGAAGAAGTTTCTCCTGCGTTCTTCCTCTGCTGACTTCAGCAGTATAACCAGACATTTTATTTTATTTCCACTGATACCACTAAGTTCTAAAATCTAAGAAAAACACATGTATTCCTTGATATGGCTGGAAACTAACATTCAACACAGATGTTTGCATTCTGAGCATTTGCATTCCCCACATGTATTCTGCTTTTAAAGTCTCTGCCTAGTGTAGATGGCAACCTACTCAACTACTCTTGGAGGATTTTGCTCTTCTAGACATAACATCTGCAATTCAATTAACTGTTTCATCTATTTATTCTCTATCATTCCAGGGTAGGAAGCTTGATTCCATTAATCCACCGTTGGCTTTTGTTTCATTGTGGAAAGGGCATTCTGAGATGCTTTAGAACAGTGCAATACTTGAGAATCAAAAGAAAACAGAGCATTTTGACTTTGCAAAAGCTACTATGGGATCAGACCGGTGATTGCTTCATAATCACACTTTTTCCCTGGCAGGCAATTAGAGAAGATCATATATGCTGGATTTCTCCAAGGGCACTGAAATGCTTCACTTCTGTTCCAGTTTTGAGTAAGAAAATAATTAACAGTTTAACAGCTGGCAATTCTGTGCACAGCCTTATATTCTACTTTTTAGATCATTTTGTAATCATTTCTATAAGAACCAGTTGTAGATTTCACACAGTGGGTTTCCAGAAGGATTTTCAGCTGTCAAGCAGCCCAGCGTCAGAATAGATTGTGATTGTGGTATCTGAGCACATCCAGACATTAATTAAGTGACAACATTAATATCTGCTGCATTTGCTGTCGTTCCGTCCTTGTTATCATTAATGTCCGTTCACTTAACATGTGCCCAATGCTTGTATGAGTCCAGTTACTCTGGAAATTCAATCCAGCATCTCTAAGAAGGTCCCATTGCTCCAGGAGGTGGTACTTATATCTTGGACCTGGTGGCAATAGAGAAGCTGCTCATGTTCCTGCCTTGGGACTTGCCTCAGAGGAGCGAGAGAGCAGGGAAACGTTCCTGCTCAGGCATTAATGCACTAATGTCTGGGAATTTCTCCTGGCAAAGATTCCCCAACACATCTCTTGTCACTGGCTCCATGCTGCTGCTTGCTGCCTTTCCTCAGGACTCACTCCTGGTCCCTTTTTTGAGGTATCTCAAAGGGTGGCTATAAAACTGTCTGGGCTCTGCCTTATATCAAGAAGATTAAATTTTGGAACTCACTATCAGTGCAGCTGCCCAGACCCAGACTTCCTCTCTAAGGTAACCTTGGATATGGCGAGGTTTATAAATGAGTTCTGCACCTCAAATTTGTCTGGAGTACCTGCTCCCTGCCTAGCCTTGCCTTGGTCCTTCTTTTTGCTGGCATCACGTTTGTCTCTTGCTCCACAAACGCACTTTACGCTAAATCTTTCTGCTAAACAACTCGACCAAACAGCACAGAGAGCATCAAGTCACAACAGCATCAAGTGTTGATACCGAAGGATTATTGTTTTATAATAGAAGCTAGAATGAATTATTTTTTGTGAAAGAAAGTCTGCTTTCTCAAATCCATAAAGTTTATGTAATAGTCAGAAATTGGCCAGTTCAGCAGATTTTATACGCACAAATGTTGTATGTAATATTTTATGTATAAATGTTCCAAGTTTACTCCAGTGTAAAGCTTTCCTTTAAAGAGTAATTCTCACCCCATAATTCACTTTTATGATTTTCTTAGGGCTTTAAGTGTAAAAGCTCAATCTGGTTTTGTTTTATTCTTTAAAAAAAAAATGCGCAGAGCTAGTTAATTTTTACACTGAATCTGCCAAAGGCACGTTGTCAGACCTGAAGTTAAACATGTCACTTTTGCAAACACGTGCACACACACACACACATGCACATCCAGATACACAACAGTTTTTTAAGGCTTAATGACAACAGGAATAATTTCATAGGAGTGGAAGAAGGGAGGCCCCGACTGAAGCTGATGACTGCAGCAGGCTGCGATCATTCTTGGGCTCCTCTCCAACCATCCCTCGGGCCCTCCTGTTTCACATCTAGTGTAAAGATGTTTCTCTCCCCCAGACGGTTTCTCACAAATCTGAAACTTGGGCTTTGTGCCAGATGCTGGATCTTAGGCTGAGTCCTTTGCCAGACTGTGACCTTTTCTGTGTCCCATCCCTTCCTGTCCATCTGAGCACTGCAACAGACAGCAGCAGAGAGCTTCTTCACTTGTCCTTCCTCTTGCTCTCCTGCCCTGCGTGCACAGAGGAGGCTGCTGACTCCACAAACCACATGCACACAGTCTCAGGTGCTTTAATGGAACCCCAAAAGAAAGTGGTTATTAAGACTAAAATGAGGAAATTGCATGTGTTTGGGCTGGAATGTTATCAGATTGCAACTCAAATTTTAACTCTTCCTAGATCCATCTGAGTAAAGGATGAGGCTGCTTCTTCAGAAGAACATTAGGAATGACGAGCAAGGTTACCTAACTCTTCAGCTCCTTTCAACTGCCCGACATTCAACGTACCATGCCACCAGTCCTTTCTTGCTCCTCAATATTCTGTTTTGGATAGAAATTGCATATTTCCTAGGATCTAAACTGTATCTGCTTCCAGAACTGCAAAACTAAAGCTGTAAGTGATTTGCGTTGCCAGAGCTGATTCTGCTAGGATCTTCATGTCTAATACATTTTTCTCCCCACGCAGACAGTGCTGTACTTGGAAGCTGCCAGGATTCCTCTTGCATTCCACTTTATAATTTAAAATGGTTTAAGTCCTGTAGGAGCTGAGAAAGGGAAATGCCTTTATCATCAGGATGCCATCCCCTGCACATCTGCACAGGTGTTAGAGGGCGGTGCTGGCAGCAGCCACTCCACTGCCACTACCTCCAGAGTCACTGCCATCGTGCTGCTGGGAAAATTTCATAGCATAATAAATTAGCACTTTGGGATCAGCCAGTAATGTCATTCCAAGGTTCATGTCACAGTACAAATACAGAGCAGCTTGCAGAGTTCCTGCTGCTTTTGAGCAGCTTACGGTTCCTGGTGTGGATATTCCTCGGTGGTTTTACCAGCTTTGCTGACAACCACATTATCAGAGGGGCATCTAGTTGTGTAAAAGTCAGTTTTCTAGGGAAACAGGGAAGTTTTCAGTCAAAGGAGATATGCCTGGCTCACCAGGGCAATCATTCAGACTGATTATCAGGCATGAAAAATAAGCATTGGTCTCTGGGGATTGCAGAGCATTCCTCAGATCACTCAGTCTCCCGTTGTCCGTGCTGCTTATAAGCTGGTACATCTTTCACTTGTAAGAAGAACAAGTGGTCCCAAAGGCAAAAGTCAGGTGCAGTTCTGCAGGCAGTTTCCTCCAGAAACTGCTGCTTGCTGAGACAGATTTGGCAGGTAGTACATGCCCACTCACAGACACACAACTGATACCCTCAGCATCTCCTGTAGGAACCCCAGTCTGCAGCATCGCCTTCACACGAAGCACTCCCTTACACTGAAAAATTGTCAGGAAACACATGCACGTGCACACGTGAACACGTCCTGTGGTGAGAGAGACGGTGCTGGTGTCTCTGTGCCACAGAGAAACTGCCCCAAACGTGTGCGAGGGAGATTGCTCCGTCTGTACTGTTTTGGCACCGTTTGGATTCCCTCGCAGCAATTCCATTGCTCCTTCAGCGATCGCTGCCTGTCTGCTAGTTGAGCTGTGGGATCACGAACACAAAAGTATATTGAAAGGGCACAGCATGGAAGTGGTTAAAGTTGCACAAGCATTTTAATTTTGCCATTTCCTGGCTTGTGAGCGACTCCAACACAGAGTTTGCACTGTGTTTTCTTGTGAGAATTCTCATCCTCACTGTAAATAAAGCTCTCTCTCCTAGCTACAGCTCAGAGAACGTTTGCTTTGAAGTGCTCCAAAATGGAAACACACCTTCCTTACTTATTTAATTTCTTCTGAATCCAAGCTGCAAGGACTGGAGAGTTTAGTGTGCTGCCTTTACCACAGCTGAGCATCTCAGCTGCCGTTTACTCTGCTCTTGCACAAAGGACCAGAGGCTGAATCTTTAATTTCACACTCTCATTCTGAAATCGGCTTAATCAGACCAAAACAATCGTTTTAGCCTGTTTGTCCTTGGTGCACCACAGACCACAGGCCAAGAGTTTCCTTGCTCTTGGGGGATAAGTCCACTGAAGAAAAAGCTTTCAATGCATAATCCTTGCTGTGTGCTTAGCAGCAGCGTGTGCTTCTGACAAAACGTTGGTAGTTTCTTATTGAGTTAACATTTTTTAAAATTCATTCCCATTCCCAGCAAATCTTGACTCAACATTTAAAACACGTTTAACAACAGGTTCCATCTATTTGTACTTTTGGAGGGGATTTATTTTTCTAGCAAGCACATCCACACAGATTTTCAGATGAGCTTTAAAATCTTGGTCCCACTAGAAACAATTCCTTTACTGGAATAAAATAGTGAAAAATGTTTGATAATAAAACCTTGACCTGAAAACTCTCATGGTATTTGAAGTACTGAAGAGGCGTGTTTCATCTCTGAAGGCTTGGACCAAGCATGATTCTTAGTTAATGACCTTGGTAACCAAGACTTATTCATATAAAAACATATCAGAGTGATCATGAGCCTCCATCACAACGTCCCTCACTGCACTGCTCACAATTTGGGGGCTGTAGAGAGCAGACACTATGACACATGTGGAGAACAAGCTTCTGCTTGCTTCTACAGCTGCGGTGCTGAAACACACAAACAATATTGAAGCCTTGTGAGGAAAAAGTCTCAAAGATACACGATGAAATGTGATTTGGAAGAGGTACCTTGTCAGGTACAAACATCAGGATTCAGTTCATGAAGGAGGCAGTTCTGCCCCAGCCTGTTAGATGTGTACGTGGGAAGGCTGGGAGCAAGGCAGAACACTGGCCAATGTCAAACAGAGGCATCACACCCTTGTGTAGCAAGCTGCTTCTTTATGGTACCTGTGTAGCATGAACAACTTCTAGCTTTTGTGTTAGTGATGTCCCTGTGATATAAAAAGCCAGCAAAGCATACTGAGTGCTGGCTTCTGGAAGCATTGCTTTTGCCTTTGGAAGTTCATTGACATTGGTCCACACATCAGGTGCAGTGAAACTCTTAAAGGCATTCTCTGGCGTGTTGTCGATGGACAAAACGTGGCAGCTCAACACAAACCCTCCTTTGGTCTCTCTGCAGATGGAAACACAGCTGAACACCTGTAGAAAAGATTATGTACAGATGTCTTCAAAGATTCAAACAAAGAAGAGTGTTAAGGAAAGCAAGGTGCTGTGAGTTCAGAAAACTGTATTTGGATAACTACAGTCGCCAGAGCAGTGCAAAAGTCAGACTCATTCGTCATCTAGAAAGACACAAATGCTAGAACTGTCAAATAAATGTGAACCTTCATCAGGCCCTATCCTGTTTCATGGCTGGAAATAACATTTGGTTAAGTAGCAGAGAAGATAAATTAATTAAAGAGTAATACAATCTCTTGTAAGAACATAGCAGTCTTCTATCCCAAGACTGCGTAGAAGCTATTTACACACGTGGGAACCATTCACTCCCGTCTTTCAGGTGTAAGTCACAAACTTTTTAAATAACACATGGCAACAAACATACTCACAAGTGTTTTCCCAGGCAGACAAATTTGCTCAAAACCCTTGATTCTGAAGGAGCCATTGGACCTCTAGAAAGCATTATGCTGTTTTGAGGCTTAAACCTCCTTTGAGCCCTTTCCCTACTGCTCAGCCATAGGTCCTCGGTTTGCACTAGCACCATTGCTTTTGTCTGCACCCTTGGACTGATTACCTACTGATTCACTGAGAAGAGGGCTCACAAATTATCATTTGAAATATTTATTGGTTTAGTAGCAGTTCAATTAAAAATATTTCATCTCAAATGTGGCTGTAGTGTTAGAGTAGTTGAAAATACAGGATAAGCTCATCTGGCTGAGACAGAGATCAAATCCCCAGGAACATAGTGACGTTTGCTCTGCAGAGCTTTAGAAATGTGAGTGCCATTTCCATGGAGTTAACAGATCCTTGTATTTTCTAGGAATAAAAAGGATGACCCAGTGCAGAGGAAAAGTTTTCCAATTTCAAAGAGGGCTGCTTTAGATGTTCCTGTCTGACAATCTAACCACAAATTCCTCCTCTGCAGCTGCTCCCTAAGCAGGACATATTTTCCCTTACTGCACAGGGTGTTCTGCTGTCACGGGCATGTCGTGCCCACGCTGCACGCTGTGACTTCAGAAGTGCACTAACAGAGACACACAAACTCCTAAAATAAATAAAACAAATAAGATCAACTCAGTGAAGTCTCTTCTTCTTCTTCAGAAAACTCTTTTGAGGATGTCATAAAAAAACTTTCCATGAGATACATCCACAAGTCGCTCTGATGTGACTGAAGGAGACCCATCCTATGGTCTCAGTTTTAACTGGTTTATGCCAGTAAATTCAACAAGACCAGGCTGGAGTGCCTGCACACGGTTCTCCAGTCTGCTCAGCTGTTAACAAGGTCCTTGAGATTTCTGTCCAGCACAACTCACACTCTTCTCACCTGGGTGAGAGTCTTTATGAAGTCCTAATTGGCAGTGCAGGAGGAACCGCGCTGTTTTCAGGTGAAAAGGGCTATGGCTGGAGTTGTGCTGTGTGGTTTGCCCTCAGAGTGCTACGTGCCACTACTCAATGCCCTCAGAGGCCACGGTCCATTTGGTTCACTAACAGATTAGCTGTAAATCAAAATTCCAGGTCTTCTATACCTGCTGAAAGACAAATTCAGCGTTTTGGGTTTTATTGTTAATGTTTGTAGTGTGGTTAGTATGTGGAGAGGCACAAGGCATAATAGGGACCTTTTTCCTACTATGCCCTATTCCCACAACCTTCTTCGTGTTTTCTTTAAATCCCAGGGATGCCTTTCTCTTCACTGTGGAAAATGTATGCTTAATTTAAGGGCCAAAACTGAAGTGCTGTTCGCAGTAATGCTTTCTTGAGTCTTATTAACTCACGAGCTATTGGTAGGTTGCCCAGCACTCAGAGCAGCTTTTCTGCTGTTTTCCAAGCTACATCAAAGTGTTGGTCTCAAGGGCCTGTGGGGTTGGGTTTTTTTAATTCTCAGTTAGTGAAAGTCTCAAGAAAAATGTTCTAATGTTAGTCATGTGTGCTTTAACTGCACTTGTCTCTTTATGCTAAGCTTACCAGTNAGATCCAGCTCCCTCAGCGTTTCCTTATAAGTGAGGTGCTCCACTTCCTTCATCATCCTCGTTGCATGGAGCTCCCTCCAGCAGCTCCATGTCTTTCTTGAACTGAGGAGCCCAGAACTGGACACAATACTCCACATGTGGTCTCACAGTAGAGGGGGAGAAGAAACTCTCTCGATCTGTTAACCATCCCCCTTCTGATCCACTCCAGGATGCTGTTGGCCCTCTTGGCCACAAGAGCACATTGCTGGCTCATGGTCATCCTGCTGGCCACCAGGACGCCCAGGTCTTGTAGCAACTCTGATTAGTCAGAAAAGGGCCTCAGCCATGTATAGATTCATGTGAATCTATACACAGATCTACCTCTGGTGCAATGACCCGGAGTATCACACAAACGCCACAGCAGCCTACAGGTGAAGCTCAAGACACTGCAGCTGGTACAACACGAGTTTTTCTTACAACAGCCCCACATACAGTAGAACCACATCCATTATAGTGTGTTTTAGGCCAAAGTTTGCTCTCTAGCTGACTGCATTCCCCTCTGAAGAGGAATCATAAATAACACGGGCTGCATCCATGTGCACGCATGTAACAGTGATGCAATAAATAATAGGACGAGAAGAAACGGCCTCAGGTTGTGCCAGGGGATGTTTAGGTCAGACATTAGGGAATATTTCTTAGCTGAAAGGGTCATCAGGCATTGGAACAGGCTTTCCAGTGAGGTGGCTGAATTGCAGTCTCTGGATGTGTTTGAGTCATGTAGATATGAAGCTTAGGAATAGGGTTTAGCAGTGGGTTTGGTAGAGAGGATGATCGTAGAATCACAAAATTGCCCAGGTTGGAAGGGACCTCCAAGAGTCATCGAGTCCAACTGTCCTGCAGTGAGCAGGGACATCCTCAGGTTGCCCAGAGCCTTGTTGAAATTCATCTTAAGTATATCCAGGGATGGGGTCTGAAGCACCTCCCTGAGTAACCTGTTCAGCACCCCTCGTGCTAAAGAGCTACTTCCTAACACCCAGTTTAGATCTACCCTTACCTAATTTTAAACCATTGCCCCTCACCCTGTCACTACAGGCCTTCATAAACAGCCCCTCTCCAGACTTCTTGTAAGCCCCATTCAGGTACTGGAAGGTCACTATCAGGTGCCCCCAGAGCCTTCTCTTCCCCAGGCTGAACAACCCCAGCTCCACGCGCTTGTCTTCGTAGGAGGGGTTCTCCAGCCTCCTGATCATTTTCATGGCCCTCCTGTGGACCCTCTCCACCAGGTCCATGTCCTTCCCATCCTGAGGGCTCCAGAGCCGGATGCAGTGCTCCAGGTGAGGTCTGACCACAGCAGAGTAGAGTGGCAGAATCATCTCTCTCAAACTGAATGGTTGGACTCAATGACCTTGGAGGTCTTTTGCAGCCTGAACAAGTCTATGATTCTAAGAATCTCTGAAAGCCTGTGATGCTACGATTCCTGTCCTATAAAGCCAATTTGCACAACCCTGTCTTTTCCTCCACCCTGAACTGCATGACGCCACGGCTGGACAGGAAACCAATTGCTGATGGGATTTGGAAGTCTTAGAGCAGCATATCTCACAGACCCCAACTTCAGCATGCAGTGGACAATATTTAAGGGATTTGCATCCATAACTTTCCTGAACTGTGCAGAGCAAAATTCAGTTAACAACAGTCACTGTTCTGTGGAGAGGCTCGTGAGCTTTCCTTGAAGAAACAGCTGCAGTGTCACTGCAGTGTCGGGGATGCACGAGAACCAGAAAGCTCTTCTGCCTAGATGGAGATGAAGTAAGACCACTGCTGCACACCACAGAGCAACCTGATTGTCTGTGCCCAGATTCGGCCCCTGCTGATGCTCAGGGCTAGCAGCTGGCATACAACATAACCAGTTTCTGGAGAACTTGAGAGCCAGTTAGCAGAGTGGAATTACTTCTGCTATTTATCCTTGTCCTGACTGGAAGCAAAGCTCTTTTTTGTTAACCTTTTCGGATGCATTGCGTGGGTACTGATGCAGTGAAACCTTCAAGCAGCAGCACACACTGATGCCAGCAGTTCTGAACATTTATTGCCTCAGCAGGAGACTGGAAATCAAACACAGTGACCTAGCAACTCTCAGCAAACAAATGCCCTGCCTTCACTTTCCAAGGGATCGGAGCCCCTCAGCCCCTGGGCTCTGCTTCTTACAGAAGAAAAGTAGTTATACTCATAAGCCCCAGATATCTGTTTGACTAGTAGTGGTCCTTAAAAGCAGCCTGTGGTGGACCTAAGTCCACAAGGTGATTGCTTTGTGTTGCTGTGTGAAATAAAGGAGTCACAGTGGCCGGCTAAGATAACGGTCAGGTTAAGGGCAGATTTGTGCCAGCAGTGAGCACTATGGACATAGATAAGCAAACACCATCAGAGCTTGCTCTCTGACACACACCACAAAATAGATATCGACGTATGCTTGAGAGGAGGTTGGAGAGAACACTTTTATCATTGGTTGCTTGCTTTGTTTTTTTCCTGTGGGGCAAGGGAGTGTGTGAATTAATCAGTCTGTATTCGCTGTGGGTGAGGACAGGGCATCAGCTCCCACGGGACAAGGAGAGATCCAGCCAGAGCAAGCAGCCTGTGCCCTGTGCTGCCCTGGAGACCTGCAGAAGGAAATCCAGAGGTGCCTTTCCTTGGGCCTCCCTCGTGTGTCAGAGGATGTGCTGATGGCAGACGGAGCTGTGGTTACCTGTTCCTGATTTTCCCCCAGGCTGAGCCTCCTGCCCAGTGCTCCTCAGGTGACAAAACACTGGCTCACTCCTCTCAGCACTGACGTTGCCCAGACTGGGTGAACTTTGAGTATCAAACTGAGCTTGGCAACTCTTTTAGTGTGTGCTGAGAGGTTTTATGCTATGTGTGGTGCACTGTAGTCCACCACTCATCTCCTGTGCATTGCAGCTTCAAAGAAACACACTTCTGATTTAAAAGCAATTCATTTACTTGGGGCTACAGGGAACCCTAAGCAACTCTGAAGGCAGAGGCAGGTAACAAAGACAGACCTAATCCTGAAGCATGTTAAAGCTGAATTTTCTTGGGAATTTTGTCTGAGCTGAGGTGAGAGAATCGGGCCACAAAGAATTAGTGGAAGCACCACTCTCTCAGAAAGTGTAACCTATTGAACTCCTCCTCCCAATTAGTAATCAGGCTCCTTTCATTCCTCTGAATTACAAACACCAGCAAGAGGACAGGGAATGCTTTACACTCTACATTTACAGAGACACTTTACATCAATTAATTCCAGCAAAAGGTCAGAGTTTATGCATTGCTAACTTGCTGTATAATTATAGCAAAACCACAGAAGCATTTTCTTAGGTATCTGAAGTTAGCACTTTTCCCTACATTGCTCCTTCATTTCTTTCACAAATTTATCTGTCATTAAATAGTTGAGCTTTTAAAATCTCACAGTTCTTGGTACTAATTAGACCCCTTTTGTTACTAACATTGCTCTATCAACAGTAGTAATATAGGACTAGACTATAGTCGCCTCACCCATAGTAGCCAAAAATCTATGTGAACTGCTGAATTCACGCAGACTATTGTGTGAGCATCTGTTCAGCAATGAAAGTGTTCATGATGTGAACATGATGATACCTGCACTTCTCAAGATAGTGGCTTATTTCTTATTCTGCCACTGACTACAGTCTTGACAGTCTTGCAAACAAGCGCAGGTATTAAGGCAGCAATGTGAGCAATGTCTTAGCAAAATGCTAGCCCCATTTCATTGATGAGGAGAGATGAGCAGTGGGATGATGGGCCACTTCTAACCTATGCTTCGCAGGTATTTTATGAATAAGATGGAAAGTGACTGCCACACTCAGTACTGTGGCTTAGGGGCCCTACAGCAGATTGCCAGGAGACTACTGTCTGCAGCCCATGGGCTCATGCCTTCTGAGACCAGGATGAAATCCAGACCTAAGTTGTTCCTATCTATTATTTGTGTATTTATAGGGTGTCAGTCCTTAAGTACTGAAAGGCCAGACTACCCTGAGGCCACAGAGTCAGCATCCAAATGGAATTCAGATCTCAGGAATTCCTCCGTCCTCTTCCCATGCTCCATCCCCTTTCTGTGAGACATGAAAATAAATACAAAGCTCAGGCCACTACTATCTCTGTGGCTTTATACAACAGACACAAGTTCACCATTGCTGCTGCCAGCAATACTTACCACATTTCTACAGGAATTCTGTGGCACAGAAGAGCAGTGCTGCAATCGTATACATCAAGAGATTTATTCAGGAATTGCCTTGATAAGCCAACTGCATTCCTCTTACTTGGAGAGGACATGAAGGAGTAACAGAAGCAGTGGTGGCAGAAGAAAAATGTTGACATTCAGTCACATCTCTCTTTAATGGACATGATGACGTGTCCTGTTCAAGCACAATTTTAAATGTAGCTTAGGAAGAGAGTGAGGCAGTAGCAGAAAGGAACAACTGGATTTATTTGATTCTTCTGTTAGTCTAAGTTATCATCTTTTCCTAGTAATAAAAATCATGTTGTGAGCAGTGAAGGTGACTTTTTGTACAAGTCTTGTGAAATATAGGGTCCTGAGAACCTCAGCTTGAAATCTGCTGAGGAATCTACAAAAGTCATAGAATCATAGAATCATCAGTGATTGGAAGGGACCCCGAAATAT
Source organism: Rhinopomastus cyanomelas (assembly GCA_013400115.1). Lineage (NCBI taxonomy): Eukaryota > Metazoa > Chordata > Aves > Bucerotiformes > Rhinopomastidae > Rhinopomastus > Rhinopomastus cyanomelas. The sequence goes on along the minus strand of VXBP01003022.1, from coordinate 155,695 downwards.
CATCCAGTCCAATCCCCCTGCCACAGCAGGCTCACCTCACTGGAGAAGCCATGGAATCAGAATCACTCAGGGTTGGAAGGAACCATCATCCAGTTCCAACCCCCCCACCATGGGCAGGGACACCCCATCCTAGAGCAGGCTGGCCAGAGCCTCATCCAGCCCAGCCTTAAACACCTCCAGGGACGGGGCCTCCACCACCTCCCTGGGCAACCCATTGCAGGCTCTCACCACTCTCATGATGAAGAATTTCCTCCTCACATCCACTCTACATCTACCCATCTCCAGCTTTGCTCCATTCCCCCTAGTCCTGTCGCTACCTGACATCCTAAAAAGCCCCTCCCCAGCCTTTTTGTAGGCCACTTCAGATACTGGAAGGCCACAATAAGGTCACCTGGGAGCCTCCTCTTCTCCAGACTCAACAGTCCCAACTCTCTCAGTCTGTCCTCATAGGAGAGCTGCTCCAGCCCTCCGACCATCCTCATGGCCCTCCTCTGCACTCGCTCCAGCATCTCCACATCCCTCTTGTAATAAGGGCTCCAGAACTGGATGCAGTCCTCCAGGTGGGGGTCTCACCAGAGCAGAGCAGAGGGGGAGTGAACTCCTTTATTCTCCTCCTTCCTTAAACTACAGTTGAAAACAAAGTTTCACATAATGAAACTTGTCTGACTGTATCTGATGTAGTTAATTTAGTTCCTTTAACCACTAACAGAAAAAAGTAGGCATCTCAGCCTGATTACAGCCAGGTAAGCTGTAATCTAATGTTTCTTCCTCTCCAGCAGTTACGTAGGGGGGTTGTTGCCTACTTTTAACGTGATTTCCTACACCCAAGTCCTGTTAAAGAAATCCCAGTCTAAGTCACTGCACTGCTTCATCCTGATCATTTCTGGGTTATGAACAGCTTAACACAAGGTATGACTCTCTTGTATTTGCTTGAAACAAAGATCGTAGCTTATAATTTCCTCACTCTCTCTGCACAGCTCCACCCTAAGGGCCCAGCTGAGTAGATATTGCTCAGCCACAACTTTTCTTCATTGAGTGAGAAATGAAAGCCAAAGGTCTGAAGAGCTCAAATTATTCTCTGCCATCCTATCTTCTCACTTGTCTCCATGTTCTTCTCTCTCACCTAAGCTCTCGTCACCATCTACAGCTTTTGGCAGCTGGTGGCCAGGATAAAACAGGTCAGCTGCTGCTGAAATGCTTCAGATAACTTTTGACTGTCAATTTGGATCAACAGCCCACAGGGCTAGTACGTTTCTGAAAGCCACCCTCACGTTGTACCCCGGTGCAAATGGCTGATGTTCAAATATGTCAAACAGCACAGGATTAACTGCATTGGAAAGTATGAATTTAATTTCCACTGCTTAAGAATTAGAAGGGAAGCTTGTTTTCACCGTTCACAGGTACAAAATAGTAATTTCATTTTACTTGAAGTTGTTTTCTGTGAGGTGGAGGGGTTGGCACCACACAGAGCATTAATTCAACAATGTGCTTCAGATTACACACAGTGTTGAGCAAGTCAGTCACCGTAATGAAAGAAAGAAGATGATATTGTGGGGAACTTCTGTAGACAAGACCTGAAGGTCTGAAATACAATTTATTTTTCTCCCCTCACAGAAAAAGCAGTAGAAAACTTTGGGTTTTTTGAAACCTACTCATGCAGTGGCTTGACTTTGGACTGTGGCATTGTCTTGATAAACTTTCTTTCCAAGGTACTGCTTCGTTTACTCCAGACCAGGAAGCAGGCAAAAAAGATGGTCACAGGGTTGTGTCTGAGGCCAGACTACCCAGAGGCAGAAAGTGGTGGGCAGCCTTCCTTGGGAACCTGTTCCAGTGACATACTGTGTCTGTTCATTAGGGGAAAACTGCTTTCAAAGGCATCAGAGCAACCCTTGAAGGACCCTCTGGCTTTCAAAACGGGACAGAAAGTCACTGTTTAACACTGAAATACTATTTATTAGATAAACATTACATTGAAATAGAAGGAAAACACACAAAAAGTGAATGTATTTTCTCTGCTGCAGCTGTCTTTCACGTCACTTTCCTTGAGGGGAAGGTTTCACATCGGAGCAAAGATTCAAAAAGCACCAGTAACAGGGACTTCAATTGTGCTACTACTGCTCGGTAGCGCCATGTGTTCTCCAAACTGCTCCATCACCAATTTCAGTGTTTACTCCTGACTTTGCACACAACTCCTTTCCTCTTACACAACCCAAGGGTCTTCCTATTGGTGCAGAAAGCAAAAATGTCTGTGTGTGCAGCACCAGTCTGCACTACAGCCATGCGTGTCATCTTACATGCAACCTTTGGGGCTCAATTCTGCTCTTAATTACACGCGATTCGTGCTGTTGGCTTGCATACTTTTGCCGAAATTTAAGAGAGGAGAGAGATCTACTGCAAGACTATTATGGATACAGCTCTGCTCCCATGCTAATCTTAATTCACTGGTTTCAACCAAGTTGCTCCTGGTTTGTATTAGTTTACCAGAGATCAGTTTCAAGCATGAAAATTATCAGGAAGTAATAGTCTTTTATTCAAAATATAAATATTTTTCCTCATTAATCAGGAAAAGTTATGGAAAAAGTAAAGAAGTGGCTTTACACATGCTGATGTGTGGGAACATTTGCCCAAATACTAAAGCCCCATTTAAAGAAAAATAACAGGCTAAAACTTTAAAAGGAGTCCAAACAGAGGATTAATTGAGGGGATTGATTTCAGGTCTCCCCACCCTAGTTTAATAAGCTTTTTCCCCAATGAGTTTTGTGAAGTGTGGTTTTTAAACCACTTTTTCTTAACAGCAGTAAGGAAGAAATCTGGGAATTGATTTATTGTGAGGATTTTCCACTGTGCTTTACGGGCATCCTGTATTGTCTCTTCTTGCGTGCTTCCTAGCCAACACGAATCGCTTAGGGTCTACACTTTGCATCCGCTGGTCTCATGTATCTTACTTGGACGTTAAACACAAACGACCTGGAGCCTCTGTTAAAAACCAACACTTTTCATGCTGAGATTTTACTGCAACAAATAGCTTATTTTCTAGTTGCTTGGGACTGCAAACTCGAGTTGTGCTTCAGAACTGCTGTGAATTAACTGAGGAGTGTAGAGTTAGATTGAACCTGAGAACTGAAAATCTTCCTTCACAAATGTAGGATCTGACCAAAGACCAAATCCTGGTTTGGATTTGGGTCATAAAGGTGCAAGTCTCTCATCAATCAAGTTCTTTTTGAACTAATCTAATTCCAGGACATTAACTCTTAAGAGCCCCAGGAGCAAAACAGAGAGGAAATGACTCCTTTTAACAGAGGATGCTCTTGTGACTGCAGCTCTGTGGCCGGCTGACAAAGACAGCTGTGTCCTGCGCTGCAGGAGCTGTAACTCAGGGCAGCTCTGCCCAGGGAGCTACATCGACTCTTGGTCATATCACAGGAGGGGACAAGCAGTCAGAGGCAGCTATTGATCCCTGTTACTGTAACCTCCTGCCGTGTAAAGCTCTGGCACGGAGCGGTCTGATCGGCTTTGCTGCAGCTCTACTGGCAGGCTTGGTTCTGCGCTTCACGCGCTGCGTAACTGGGACCAGAGTCCCACACGCCAGGCCAGATCCTTGGCTGCGTTTGCAGACCACACACCCAGCAGGCTTAGCCTTACATCAGCTATAGCAGCTCAGAAACCAGAAGGGGAGTGCTTCAGGCTTTTTTTAACAGCACAATTTGTAATTGTGAGAAGGTCCTTCCAGGTTCATTTAAGCCACGACAGATCGGAACAGCAGGCAAGGGACCGGCTCCCCAGAAGAGCACCCCTGGCACTCCCCTTTCTCTGTAGGAACAGATATGCCCATGCTATGGCCAGGAACTGCTGACTGTGATGCAAAGCATATGATCTGGCCCCTCGTCTGTATTTTCTGTCAAGGCTGTACCTAGAATTTATGAAACTCTGGTGATTTTCCCCCCTCTGTTCTGTTTTAGATCAGACTGAGAATTCATCTGAGCTTTCAGAGATATTTAATGTTGTCTTTTTCTGGCTAAATACAAACAATGCTTTATTATTTTCCCACATTGCAGGCTTTCCAAAATGTACTGCTTTTATAACCATGAATGCAAGACAAGGGAGAGAAAATGGGTAATTATGTGTCCTATCCTTTCTTATCAAAGCTGTGTGTTGGAAAAGAGGGAGAAATTGAGGAAAACTGAGAATCAAATTTATTGTAGACATTATTTCTAACCTCAGCTGAATGTCTTCCAACTAAGCTTCCTCTCCCAAACCCTTTGACTTCACAGACTGTTTGTGATACATCTGATGTGATAGGATTTTGATGCTTCTTTTTCTTAGTAATGTTTCCAGCCTAACTCAAACATGAGGGAAGGGAGCGTGTTCAGCGCTCCCCCCTAGAACTGCAGCTACGTTATGACTGTGCAGAGGATTTCTGGCCTGCCTGCAGAAACCAGCTGGGGGGAAAGAAAAGAAATCCTATTCCTGCAGGATCCTGGATGAAAGCACAATTAGTGGATGTTCTCCCTTACTCTCCAAAAGCTACAGCATATGCTCCTTTCCCCAGGACATATATTAGTGATCTCAAAGGAGCTTTTGCCTGTCACATTACACTTGGGAGCTCTGAATCAATATTTGTCTGCTGCTGTCAACCTTGAGCACTTAAAAGTCATGACTCCTACCCCGGGCCAGTATGTGATGAGCTCTCAAATCCTCACACAGTTTTTTTCTGGCTCTTTCATTTTTCATCAGAAAATATAGACCATATTTTTAGATCATATCTTCCCTTGGCATTTACAGTGCTGCCAGATCCAAAATATTGACAAATACTTTTGGAAGTTCCCTTCAAAACCTCCACTTGGGAGCCTCACTTGTGGTCAATTCACAGTGGCTTTGAGCATTACGTGTCCCTCAGTTTCACATCAGCTCAGTGATACTCATCCCCACGTCTACAGTTTAACTTTGCAAACAGGTCAGCCTAGAGAGCAAAAGCACATGCACTCAAGCTAAAAGTTTGTTCTGGTTCACACCTGTTTCTTGACTTATCTTCACTCCTGCTCCTTCTGCAGCACTAGAGACTCCAGGTCTGGATGATGGTTTCAGACCTCTCCCCTCTTCCTTGTCCTGAAGAGTGATGGAGGCTTCAGCAGATGTTGCTTCTGAGTCAGTAAGAGAAGAGCAGGGATGGGGCAACAAGGCCCACAGTTCTTCTGAACTGCCACTGCTCTTCTTCTTCCCTTCTGTTAATGTGGGGTTCTCCCTCTTCCACATTCTTACAGAAAATGTCACCAGCTTATGCACAAGAGGGAAGGAGTCCTGTGGGCTACTTCCTGCTGGAGTGGTTGTGGCTACCTGGGACATGGCACGGCAGCTGGCCAGGACTGCAAAGCATGCCAGGGCTGCGACTTCTTGCCCCACTAGGGCCTCAGTGTCTATTGGATCTGGTTTTGCTGCAAAGAAGTCTTAAAATGGGGCAACACTAATTCTATGATTCTATGATTCCCACATATCCTGGGCAGTCCCAGTCAGGTTGGTCATTTGTTTTCAATCATCCTAGCAGGAGATATGTTGTGTTTAGAGCTGCTGTCCAATGACTTCTTTTATCTCTTCAGCTGAAAATGCCCTGGCACTCCCTTTAATAGACTATCCATCTTATCACTGTTTCCCATTACTTTCAGTGACCAATGTGCTGAAGCATGCAGCTATCCATTACACTCACAGCTCAGTATTCAAGGAGTAAAATCAGCTAATCATTCACACACGGGCAAGCCTGAAGTTTGGCCTCCGTTTCTGAGAGAGATTACTGTAGTTCTCAGTGCAAATTGAGTTCTCAGTGTAAATCGCAGTTACACGACCTGGTTGTGAGCAGCTACTGGAGTTAGCCCAGCACCAACGAGAAAATCAGGAAGTCTACATGAAAACAATGCATTATTCACCCCAGCATCTAGGCACAAAGCATGGGTCCAGTTCCTTGAATGAAAACTCTACGTGGATGTTCTGAGTTGAGACAAGCCCAGAGGTTTCGAGGTCTAGATCAAGAGAGGTTCTCCTCCCACTCTACTCTGCCCTGATGAGACCACATCTGGAATATTGTGGGCCCCTCGGTTCTAGACGGACATAGAAGTGCTTGAGAGTCCAGCACAGAGCCACAAGGATGATGAAGGGAGTGGAACACGTCCCTTATGAGGAAAGGCTGAGGGAGCTGGAAAAAAGGAGACTGAGGGGTGACCTCATTAATATTTATAAATATGTGAAGGGTGGGTGTCAGGAGGATGGAACCAGGCTCTTTGTCATCCAATGCCAGGACAAGGGGCAACAGGAGGTGTAAGCTGGAATATAGCAGGTTCCACATAAATATGAGAAGAGTGACAGAGCACTGGAACAGGTTGCCCAGGGGGTTTGTGGAGACTCCTTCTCTGAAGATATTTAAAACCCCCCTGCACATGTTCCCATGCGACTTGATCTAGGTGATCCTTCTCTGCCAGGGGGATTGGACTGGATGATCTTTCAAGGTCCCTTCCAATTCCTAACATCCTGTGATTCTGTGATTCCATGATTCTGTTTATATAGAAGATCAGGTACCTCAGGGAAATTCAGTTTTGAGGTGAGTGTGTGGTTTGGGTTTGAATTTAGTACTGGACAGTCTTTTCACGTTCCCCAATGCACCCAGCTCCTCTATGTTTGTTTGTAGTAAGCTGTGGGCTTTCTGATACTACGACATTGCACGGGTGAGAAAGAGTAAGAATGGTTACCTGCTTGTCAGTACAGATTTTACCCACCCAATTGTGTGAAGCACGATGAAGAATTCCACATGACGGTATCTTTAAAACTAAATCCAGCCTTTTGAGTTAAGGCTGAAGAGGAATAAACTGAGGAAGAGCTATGAAGAATATCCATCCAGTGGAGGTCCTCATAAAATTCAGAGCACAGACTATGGAAGTCCAACATAAAATCAGGATTGAATACTCAGGAGAGGTAGGAAACCAGTCAATCTAGAGACAAGTGTCTAAAAAATTACAAGGAATGGAAATAGAGAAAGAGATTGTCTATGAAAGTTAAGAAATTTGTGATTGCTGAGTGAAACAGCAACAAGGCAAGAGAGGATGGTGGAGAAACTCAACCTTTTTTATCCTGGGGATCACTCATCGTACACCTTCTTCAAACACTTGGTCCTTGAGACTGGATTAGTAGCCTTACATCTTCTTTATCACTGTTCTTGTCAAAGAAGTTGTACTTAAGTTACTCATCTCTGGAAGTTCTATTAGAAGGCTTCTCTGTGACCTGGATCTTGTATACAGGTCATGAAGCCCCACATGCACATTCAGGGGCAGAGTCACAGAGAGCAGAGCTCTCCAACACATTGATTTGTTACAGGGAATCAGTCAAAGGAAAAGTGCAGCACCTCCAGCAATATCTCATAATGGGACTGATTTTGATATCTTATTTTAGGACTTACATCAACTGTTTAGTTTCCTGGTTCTTGAATGCACTGCCTAGCACACTGACTTCTCACTCTCCACCACACCTGAAGGGTCACTGCATTCCGGCAGTAACTTAGCATCTCCAAAGTGCTGTGCGTAAGGTCACAGAGGGTCAACTAATATTTATTATCACGTCCAAACTAATGTGCCAAACACACTCTCTACATCAGGGGTCCTCAAACTTTTTAAACAGGGGACAGCTTCACTGTCACTCAGACACTGTTGGAGGCTGGGCCATAGTTTGGAAAAAATGAACTAATTCCTATGCACACTGCACATATTTTATTTGTAGCAGTGCACAAAAAACAGGAAAAAGAATGCAGTATTTAAAATGAAGAACAATTGTAACCAACAAAAACAAATAATATTTCACTGTGTGCTTCCCACTGGTGCTGGCTGGTTTGTGCTGCCTGGCTCGTCCTGCCTGGGAGCTGGAGGGAGGGAGGGAGAGACGGGGGAGCCGCCCACCTCACTGATGCCGACGCCCCCCTCCTCAGCTGCCGGGGTTGGGGAGGGGGCAGGGGGGTTCTGTAAATACTGGTGGGCCGCACTGGAGACCCTGGGGGGCCGTATCTGGTGGGCTGGGGTTTGAGGACCCCTGCTCTACATCATACACATTTTGTACTTATTCAATCACATATTATCTTGCACCTTGTATTACAGTTTTGTTTGTCAAAACTCTTTCATTCCATTTCTGCATCCCATAAATGAGACTTCAGAGTGCTCACCACTTCTGCTCATGAGAGTCAGATCGATAAAGCCAGTTGTCCAGAACTGGTCCCCTCATTTTTTGATGCTCTCTTCTTGGAATGGAATCTGTTAAACAAGCTCCTTGGTCTGGTGGGCACCTCCTGACAGTGACACACAAAACAGCAGTGGTGCTGAACAAGCAGGAGGGGAATCTAATCGCAAATGTCACAGGAAAAGGTAAAAATGAGATCCCACCTCTCTTTTAGAGAGGAGGAGAGATACAAGATACGTGCCTAAGTGATTTGATGAATGACAACCTGAAACCTCATGTGGACTTGGACACTGAAATTATCCCCTTGGCTCTCAGTAGCTCACTCTTCACTATTTTGAGGAGGCCCTGTGGTGGTTATCCATTATTTACTTAATACCTTCTTGTGTAAAGCACTTGGCCAAGAGACAGGACGAGGATGAAGTGATTTCCCTGAGTATAGTGACAACAAGGGAATAAGGGAGAGCAGAACTTTTACTGCTGCTGCTGCCATCCAGGAAGGAAAGTGAGATTCATGATGCTGAGAAGAGTGAACAATGCTGCCAATGACTGTGGTGCCCAGGGGCACGGGCAGCTCTCAGCCAAGGGTAAGGCTTTGATCCACTTCTCAGACTTCAGCAGGAATTAAAAACTCACTAGTAAAATAAGAATTAGTGCTGCAAAGTTGTTTTCTTAAACCTGTATCTTCTCACTCCTCCTTGATCCTGCTCCCTCCCTGGGCAGATAATGGTTATTTTCCTGCTTGACACCCTGTACCTTGTATCTCCAGCACAGTTTTCAAGTCATTCTTCTCTCTGCAAGGTAGAGTATATGACTTTTAGCCATTAAATTGTCTGCAGAAGAGAAACAGGATAGCCAAGCTTCAGGTTAGTGTTCCAATAACCAGCAGACCTACAAAAGATGGGAATCACAGTCTCCACAATCAGTTAGTGGACCTGAGCTTGAACTTGTTCCAGTTGGCATGCATTCCCTTGATTTTCCAAGCCAAGACCACCTTTTAGAAAGTACCAGTGTAGATACAATTCTTCTAAAGAGAGCACTCTTCTCACTGTCGTGGTGCCTTTATTCTGCAAGGTCTTTGAATAAAGTCTTGTCTTTGAAACAGTACAGAATCCCTATAAGATCATCGAGTCCAACCATTAATCTGCTTGGCCAAGCCCACTGCTAAATCATGTCCTTAAGCTCCATATTGACACCATTTTTAAACCTGTCCAGAGATGACAATCCAGCCACCTCCCTGGCCAGCCTGTTCCAGTGCCTGATGACCCTTTCAATATTTTCCTAATGTCTAACCTAAATTTCCCCAGGGCAACTTGAGGCCATTTCCTCTTGTCCTACTGCTTATTACCTGTGAGGAGAGACCAAACCCCACTTCTCTACAACCTCCTTTCAGGTAGTTGTAGACAGCGATAAGGACTCCCCTCAGTCTCCTTTTCTTCAGATGAACTAGCCCCAGCTCGCTCAGCTGCTCCTCATAAGCTTGCCCTCCAGATCAGAAGAGAAAACTCTTTCACTTAATGAATGCCATTGCTTCCCTTTTCCTGCCTTTTAAAATCTGTTTTCGTTTTGTGTGAGTGTGTTAGTTACATGTGATAAATCATGAGCTAGGGGTCAGCGAGATGTTGCTGCAGTTTGACACAGATTTGACAAGTACCGACTAATCCTGACAAATTCCCCCTGGTTACACTTCAAGTCACAGATTTGCCACTGAATGATATAACAGGACTTTGTAAAGTATCTTTGTGGGCAAGCAGGTTTCTCAGAGTGGCACAATGAGAAGAATGAAAAGGATTCTAACTAACACACGCACCAGAAGATGCTGTTTTCTAAATAGGAAAGAAATGTGCTGAAGGGTGATAGGAAAGGTCGTGATTCTATAATTTTTGGAGACAGTTTCGAGTGCTTTGGCTCAGGTGCATTGGCTCCTTTGATTTGGCCAAAAAATGCACAGAACAAAGTCATATTGTACTATAAAGAATCTCAAAATGATCTGAAGAGTACAATCACTCCTGAGAAATTTTATTCCAAATTAGCTTAAACTGGTCAAATAAAACCCGCCTGGACGTGTTCCTGTGCGACTTGGTCTAGATGATCCTGCTCTGGCAGGGGGATTGGACTGGATGAGCTCTGGAGGTCCCTTCCAACCCCTAATGCTCTGTGATTCTGTGAAATAATTCAGCGTGAGGTTGCCAAACCCTGCTTTGCTGACTCCAGTGTTCTGCCTTTCTGGAGTTCCCATTAGATATCAGGTTTAACTGTATAAAACAAAAGCAAAGAATCGCAGGGCGTATTTAGCTGACAAGTCAGGCAGCTTGACACAGTTCCACAAGTCAGCATTGGCAGAAAGATAGGCAGCACCTGAGAAAATGACATCTCCAGAGGAACAGAGGTGCCTTTTTGGATCCAGTACCCTGGCTTAGTTGATCGTTGACACTTCACAGAGGCAATTAGCAGACTATGAACTTTACAGGACAGAGAATGAAGAAGCACAAAAATTTGGAACCCCTTCCTTCTAAGTAGTCCTGGAGAGAGACTTAATGCCAAAGGGAGCAGTCTGGGCTACGGCAAATTATGTTTTGACAGGCTGTAGAAGAGAAGAAACTTGAAAAATAGATTAGTGTTTAATTATCAGCTGCTGAAGATACTCAATTCCTGAATCTGGCAACGACTGAGAGAGAAAAAGGACAAACATTTAAATGCTGTAAACACTTTGATTTTCAGAAATGTCGCTCACTCGTTATCCCCTTTTTCTTTCTATTGGATTTCTGGTTCCTTATGATCTCCAAAAAAATCCTTTAATTTATGTCCTCATGGCTTTTATGTTTCCACGAACTCCCACGTTACTAAGTTTTACAACTCAAGTCCTTTCAGAAAATTTCAAAGACATTTCAAACTGCTAAAGGAAGCAGAATCTTGGGTTTGTCTGCACACTCGCTAGCAGCACTGGTGGCTGCACAGCAGAAGGAGCAGGACCAGTGGCGTGCAGTACGACACAGGGGAACACAAACCATTTGAATAATGAACACCAAACACTGCAGACACGGCACGCACTTAAATCGCTGAAAGGACATCCATTGCTTTCAATGCGAGCGTTGAATACCTCAGCATTTCCTACTTGTTAGGGATGGTCATTCCACATTTATTTTGCAAAATAGTTTTCAACATATGCTGAAAATTTTGTCTTGCATTTTGTCTTGCAAAGAGGAGAAAGAAAACTACTACTTTACATTAGCATTTCTGCCTCACCTTAGAGGTCTCGCTAAAACAGTGTTTAAAATTGATCAAATTCTATTTACCCTTTTCACTTTTCCACACAGTGACTGGTTAGGCAATGCAACACATTTTCTCTGTGTGTTTGTTAACTGCAACCTTTGTCTTTACGGCTTCTCAACTGATTACTATGATGTGTGTCACTGAGGCAGAGAGACCTAAACACCTCTGAGACCACTCATGTCTAAATCATAGTCCTAATCATAAATGAAAGTGTAATTCCCAGGACATGAAATTCAAATCTACCTAAATATTTGTGCTGTGTGTGTTACTGCGCTCATCCTATCAACTCCAAAACATTATTATTCGCAAGTAATAGCTGCCTTCAGTTATATAGCTTGAATAGTGATTAGTTCTAGAGAACAGTTCATCCCTGGTGTTAGAAGCTCCCCGAGCTTAATCCTTCTGGAAGACTTCTAAAGTTTTTAAAAAATAAACAAATTTGCTGTATGAGTGACCTTCCAGTTCCCTTCGTCGGGTGGAGAACCATTCCACTCCTTTCACTCTCAGTGTGACAGTTAAAGTGCTGCGTATTTCAAGTATTCACAAGTTTTGGGGACTGCAGTCAAGACCGAACCTCACTTTTAACCGAGTCCACCTGACTGAGAAATTATTTCATTAACAGTGTTTTTGGTGATGTAACTAGTGTTTTCTAGAGGCAGTGTTTGTTTCCATGATTGAGGATGAATGAAGATTTTCCCTTGATTTCAGTGTCCATCAGGTCGTGTCCTGTACTCACGGAAATAATGAATCAATTAATAAAGGTGAAAGACCAGAAGATCTTCAAAGCCAAATTCTTACAGCGATGCAAGTTTATCCATGACAATTTTGAACCTAGATACTGGGTGGCACTTGGTATAACAGACCACAAAGTAGACTAAAGCTAAATCCAGCGCAGGGATTGAAAGTTTCACTTGTCTTCTGGAGTGTGTTTTACTTTTTGTGACTGCTGCGTCGGTCACATAACGTTGGAGAGGACTAGGAGCTATAATCATGACGGCATCCTTTCATTAGGCAGAAATAATGCAGTGGGGGAAATAGACAACATTGCAGGCAGCAAATATTGCCTGTGTACCCATACATGAATATGCTCTAGCAGATTATATTTCTCCACAATCATTACTCAGTGTCTTCAATCAGGCTACTCACATTTTAATTTCAATTGTATTTAATTGCAAGAATTGTAATTTCAAAATGAATTATCAGTACAGAATCCAATGATGGTTTCTTAATTAAAGCTTATTCTTCATGTCATCTATTCTTCTCTGAGGATGATGAATAATTGATTTCAGGATTTGCCACAATTATTTGATGAATAATCAATGGTATTCAATCAATTTGTTTAGCGATTGTACTTTGCAATTTACATGTAAGTAAAAGATTAAGATCTTCCACGCAGTAAATAACGGGCCATGTTTAGATAACGTTAAAACTGTGACACGGTGAAACAAAAGCCAATCAGCTACGGGCTGCCGTTTAGACCCGTGCCTTTATGCAGAAGGAGGAGGACAAACGGTACGCCGTATCAGCCTGAACTTCTAACACCCTGGCTTTTCAAAGTGTAATTTTTAGGTGAACTGAATGTCATCAAAAACAGAGGATTCTTAAAGTCTTCGTGAATGTTTATCCAAAATATTATGTATTGCTTCCCTCAATTTTTTTCTGTGTAGTACTTATAGATACGAGTTGATGCTATGAGATGGCTAATCATCAGGTGTCTCAGTGGATGCAGGATCAGACACATGCTCTCAAATCTGCTTCAGCTCTCTGCCCTGGTTTTGGATGGGATAGAGTTATTTTTTTCCCCAGTAGCTGGTACAATGCTGTGTTTGGATTCAGGATGAGAAAAATGTTGATGTTTTAGTTGTAGCTAAGCAGTGTTCAGGGGCTCTTCAGCCTCTCCTACTGCCCTGCCAGCAAGCAGGCTGGAGGGCACATCAAGCTGGGAAGACACACATCTGGAACAGTTGATCCAAACTGGCCAAAGGGATATTCCATACCCTATGATGTCAGGCTCAGTATATAAATTAGGGGGAGTGAAAACTGGCTGAGGTTACTGTTGGGCAACTGGCTGGACATCAGTTGGTGGGTTGTGAGCAACAACTTTGTGCATCACTTGTTTTAAGTATTCTAGTTCAATAATAATTATAATTATTGCTGTTAATAATATGTTCAATTATAATTATAATATATTGCTGTTATTATTATTATTCTCCCTTCCTTTTTTGTCCTATTAAACTGTCTTGGTATCATCCTAGTAAGTTTACTTTTCTTTTTTTCTGATTCCTTCCCCTCTCCCGCTGCAAGGAGTGGCTGTGTGGTGTTTTGGCAGCCTGCCGGGTTAAACCATGACACTCTCCAAGTGAGGACAACAGAAGGTTGTTCAGTATCAGTGTCTCTTGTTCATACAGAAATATCTCCAGTTAAAGAAATGGCCACGCTCTTGGGGAGAACACTGTGAAAAATTCATGGCTGAATTATACACATACAAGTCAGAGTCTAACGCCTGGTGAGACTGGGAAATAGATATGCAAAAGACCACTGGGTTTCTGGGCATTCATCTGGAACTAGAGGAATACGAGAGGTTTTGCCGTTATTTCTTGAATACAGCTAGTTTCATCTGAGACTACTCAGAAGGCAGAGTACAATCATCCGTGGCTGGAATAGCTACAGAAACACTGGGATGACTTCCAATAGCTGCTCCAAATATCCCTGTAACTAGCGGGACTGACTCCAGCTCCGGCAGGATGGAACACAAGGCGCAGAAGCGACCTCAGAAACTGTCCTGGGATTATGTACATGCATTGCGAACTAAATGTTGTTCTTTTCATCTCAGTCAAGGTGCCCATTTTATGTCGGATCATAGGAGATACCAAGGCTAGAAGAACCAATGGAAAAGTCCGTGTTCAAGGGCAGAGTGCAAAGCCTTTGTGTAAGGATAGCATTTTACTGAAGGGTAGAGAGGAAATAAACAGCTAGGGAAGATGCCTGGGAATGAAATCCATAAGAGACTTTTTTGAGCTGGCCATGCAAAGATTCAGCTGAGTTAAAACAGAGATTAGTAAGGACCACATAGCTGAAACAGTTATGGAGCCATACAATAAGGCCAAAGCAAACAAGCCAGGCCAAAGTCAGCAGGAGACCTCTTCTACAAAAATGAAGAATAATTACAAAAACAAATGAGTAAAGGAGACCCTCTAGCCTGGAACAATACTTGAACTGGAGAATCTGAGAGGCCACCCCCTCTCACAAATGCAAGCAGGCTTTCAGCTTTGTCCTGTCTCTGTATCAGGATGCAGTTCCTTCCTTCTACGCAGGATACACCCAGGTTTGCATGGGAAGAGAATTCAAACCTGGATGCTGAGAAGGAGTCACAATACTCCTCAGTCTAACCCTGATTTGAATGACTGGTGACCAAGTTTCCAACTATGCTGCAAAGACCACCCAGCACTTGGAGTAGGTCTGATGTAGGTTGTTGAGACTCCAGAGGATACAGAGGATTAAAGCTGTACACCTGCTAAGGTAGCAGGGAAAGCAAACCTCCTAACCAATAACATTCTGAAAATTCACTGTTAAGACTGGTTTTTTTAAGCCAACTCTATGCAACTAATAAAGAACATATTGTTGGTTATAAGCCAAAGAAAAGACTTAAGTTTATGAGAATCAGCATTTGAAAATACATGCCTAATTGCTTCCGGCAGCCCACGTGGTTTGATTCCAGCTGAAGTGGCCTGGAAACACCCAACACAGAACAAGGTACTCTTGTTAACGTTACACATTGTTGTGCTGCTGTACAGCTTTTTGTCTGAACACCCCAAGTGCTGCACAAAGATTAACTCAGCTTTACAAGACCCGTGTGATGTGCAATGATTTTTGTTCTCTGCATGCAAACAGGGAAACTGAGGCATTCCTATAGCTACTAAGAGGTACAAATAGGAAAAGAACGGTCATCGTATCCGTTATGAACCCCTTCCCAAAGAAAGACTAAGAAATGAAAAGAGAAAGTCTTGTAGAAAGTGAGCAGCAGAAATGCCTCCCCAGAAGTTCCCAAATGAAGCTGGCCTGTGCTTCACAACACAGAGAAAAGCTAAAAAATGGAACCAAATACATTCTGATCTTGCAAAAAAAAAAACCAACCAGAAATTACAATTTTGCCCCTAATCTAACACAAGTTTTGTTTTAAATACATGGTAAACCTGCAGGGTGGCCTAATGTCAGTGAAATGACTGGAGAGGGTCCAGCATAGGGCAACAAAGATGATGAAGGAGGTGGAGCACCTCCATTACAAGGAGAGGCTGAGGGAGCTGAGTCTCTTCAGCGTGGAGGAGACTGAGGGGTGACCTCATTAATGTCTACAAATATTTGAGGGGTGGGTGTCAGGAGGATGGAGCCAGGCTCTTCTCAGTGTCATCTGGTGATAGGACAAGGGGCAATGGTTGTAAGCTGGAACATAGAAGGTTCCACATCAACCTGAGAAGGAACTTCTTCACAGTGAGGGTGACGGAGCACTGGAACAGGCTGCCCAGGGGGGTTGTGGAGTCTCCTTCACTGGAGATGTTCAAGGCCCACCTGGATGTGTTCCTGTGTGACTTGGTCTAGGTGATCCTGCTGTGGCAGGGGGATTGAACTGGATGATCTTTCGAGGTCCCTTCCAATCCCTAATGATTCTATGAGTCTATGATTCTATGCTTCGCAAGACTTCTCCAGCTCCAGGCATGGCCTTTTTCTATTCCCCAATACCTAAACTGCTTTAGTACAGCACAGTCTGACCTCTGAGCTCTATATCAGCTGAATCCAACAGCTCAAGATCATAGGATCAGGGTTGGAAGAGACCTCTGGGGGCCATCTGGCCCAGCCATCTCTTCCAAGCCAGGCTAGCCTCAAAGCTACATCAGTGCTGGATTGCTTTTTTGCTACCCAGCTAAGAAAGTGTTTTTCTTCACTTGCTCTACATGTAAGGTTTCAATATGAAAACATGGGATACTTCAAGGATCATAAGAAATATTTAAAGTATTCACTGGAAGAGGTAGGATTGGAAAACTGGTGGATTGCTCCAGGCATTTTTTCCAGGGTCCCTGGGTGAATCTGTGAGGATGCTTCTCTCCCTACTTCAAAATCACATGAAAACTTCTTATATTAGCATTTTTCAATTTTAACGCCTGCAAGACACGTCAAAAATTGCATTCCTCGTATGAAGTTCATTATAGCTTTCAGCACTAGTTTCTAGAGAAACATGCAAAATACAGAACACATTTTAGAGTTCCTAAAATACCACACAATAGGTGGAAGTTGGGGTTTTCACTATGTTAAGGTAATGAAGCTGGGACTCAAGCCTCTTTGAAACTTGCTTATCAGTAGTTCATATGTTTTTTCTAACAGAAATATTTCTGAAATATTTAATAAACATTTGAGGAACAAAAATGGATGTTGTAACTCTAGGCTTTTGTTATATGCAAGTTTTTCTTAAGCAGTAGCTCAACCCACTCCAGTGGCAGAGTGGACTCCATCCTCAAATTAACCAGACTTGCAGTGAATGAGAGGTGTAGGCAGCTAAAAACTGCAAGCAGTCCCCGAGCTTGTAGTGCAAAAAAGAAATCACAGTTGAGCCAAGTAACTCCCATGGAAAATGCAAGAAACCCAATTGATGGGGTATATTACAGCCCCTTCTCCAGTGCTTGTACTTGCAAAACCACTGTTTGCTGGGTTATGGGTGTATTTTCTCCTAGAGACAAAGGCTCATAGATCCAAAGAGAAAACTGACTGCACTGTTTCATCAGGACAGCAGCTGGCCAAGTGAATATCCTTTATTTCTGTCCACACTGTGAAAAACAGAGCAGCTTTTAACACTGTTAAAGCAGTTGGCTGGATTTGCATTGCAGACGTGGCTACAGAATAGGTAAATTGCATTACTGCAGCAACCTTCCCAGGCTACCCATATGGTTAAGTAAAAACTAAGAGTTTATAGCTTAATTAGAGGCATTGTAAGTGAGGATCAGATAAACACATATACAACTTAAAAGAGTGCACTGGCCATAAATTCTTTCATTCCAGATTCTGATCTGCTGATATATGACTGTAAAAGTCTTTGACAAGGTTATTTAAGAGCCAAGCAATCCCATTTCCTATACCTTTGCAAACTAAAGTGGGAAGAAGTAAATGAAGGAAATCAGGCAACGCTTCCAGCACAGTCTAAACATATTTAGATCTTGGTGATAAGTGCTACAGAAATCCTTGAATAGGTGGCAGGGAAGAGTGGACAAGCAGCAGATGGCTACAAGACACTTCTCTGCCATTTTTGCCATCCACTTCTTCATGTCCTTAGATATGGAAAACTTGGTACTACATACAAGCCTCCAGCTGCCTATGCCCTCATACCTTTACTTTATCTGTGTTTTTCCTTAAATTACACAATAAATCCAAATTTACTCTGATGGAAAGAGTGACAGAGGCTGCCCCTTCTGAGGTTTCACCTGTCTGTACAAGCTTCTTTGCTTTCTCTCTGAAAACTTCCAGGAATATCCAATCAGGAAGCGTTTCTTTTCAGACATGGTTAAGATTTAAAAGGAAACGTTCAGCAAATGCAGTGGTGGGTGATACCACATCCAGGCTGCATGGGAACAGCAGAGCAGAGCACCCAGGGCTAGAATCGTAGCTGATACTTTTAAGGTGATGAGCAGGTTTGACACTCTTGCCTGTAATAAAGCTGTAGCCTAGGGTCATGGTCTAAAGTTGTTTCCTGTGAGTGTTATTTAGTTTTTCGGATGCAGAAAGATGATTTCTACCAGATTGGATTCCAGATAACAAACATCCATTGGTAACCCAAGAAAACCAAATGGCTTCCAAACATGAAGGGGAAATTGCTGTTTCTTAACCCCAAAATAATTCCATGTTTAGAGAATCAAGAGAGGCTGCCAGACATCAGACTAAATTTCAATTTTATATTAAGCTTTCACAGATCCAAACACATTTGTTTCACCAAGTGGGGAGAGTGTGTGATCGCTTAGAAGGCAATCTGGTAGAACTACCTCACCATCCAGACTGTATCTATAGATAAAAATATTAAGTTAAATGCCTTCATTGCTACTTGTCCTTTCATTTTTTTCATAGAACCTTTAAACAATGCAAGACCAGAATCAAACAAATAGAACCAGAAGCTCAATTAATGTTGCTAAAAATGGTGTGAGGTGCAAGCAAAGAAATAATAGCTGCAAACCCCAATAGCTTAAATGACACACGCCAGTATCAACACGAGGGAAGGGGTTTTCAGTCGACGCCCAGTCCCATACTCTTCAGCGGTGCCCTGGCGTCCAGTCGGTGCGTCCCTGCAACCGCCCGACAGCTCCGCGGGCCGTAAATGTAGCCATCACCCACCTCTGCACGGATCAGAGGGAAAAGCTTTTAATTAACTTCTTTTAATTAACTTTCCCTTAGCGAGACCCTGTGGGAGGAGCCGGCAATCAGCCTCAGAGCTCTGTCTGAAGGGGGAAACGGAGCGGAGCGCGCGGCCGTCCTCTGCCTGCTCCCTGGAATCCTTGAACTGGGTAGGAAAAGGGATTTTCTTGAGCTTTTCGTGCTCCGGGGGCTTCGGGCGACGCGAAACACACCCCTCGCCCACGCCGGGCTCATGGGCGGGGCGGGACTGTGCCAGACCGCGCCTCGGGTCCCTCCCCACAGACCTCGCCCCGCCCCTCGGCCCCGCCCCGCCGGGCTTCCCGAGCCTCCGGCCGCCGCCGCCCGGCGGCGATTGGTGGAGGGGGCAGGCAGCAGCCAATGGGCGCGGCGGGATGTGTCTGTCGCCGCGCCGGGCGCGGGGCGGCGGAGCTCCATTAGGGCGGGCGCGGGTGGAGGGCTCGGCCAGTCGCAGCGGCGTCGGCCAGTGTCGGTGGGGAGTCGGGCGGGCTCGGGGCGAGCGGTCCCTCCCTCCGCGGCGCTGCCCGGGAGGCGCGTCCCCGCTGGCGCTGACTCCGCGGGGCAAAGCCGGTGCCCGGGCGCTGTCGATGTGACGGACCCGGCGCCGCCGCTCGCCGCCCGGGAATACGTTGCCCGGAGGGTAAGTGGCGGCTCCTCGATGTGGGGTGAAGATTGACGGGCAGCGACGGGACTCCCGTTGAGTTTGGCGGAGCGGATCACAGCTCTTCTCGCCGCACCCTGCTCCGCGCCGGGGTCCTGCTACCCGCCTTGGGTTCGCATCGCTCAGGTGTACACGTCGGAGCTGCCCGAGGCCGGAGCTGACACCGTCAGCGCCGCTGAAGTAGTCGCCGTCCTGCCCGGAGTTGCGGAACTCGGAGGTGCGGGCTCGGGAGAGCGGAGGGCGGGGGTCCCGCTGAGCGCTGTGGCGGTTGTCGGGGCTGGGGGGGCTGGCGCGGCGCCAGCTCGGAGCGCCCGGCGGGGCTGAGTGAGGGTCCAGATGCAGGAGCTCAGCTGTTGCCTGTCAGTGTGGTGACAAGTGGCCGCTGCCAGGCAGCCTTCCCCCCCTCCCTTATCCTCGGCGAGGTGTCCGCCAAGGGGGCCTGATGGGGTCGACCATCCCGGCGAGATCTTTCGGGTCCCGTTGTGTTACCCGGGGCGGGGGGGGTGGGTTAACGCCCCGCTCCCGGCAGCGGTTGAAAGGTTGCACGGGCTTAGCCGACGTGTGTGTTTTCGTCTGTCCTCGACGAGGAGAGGTGTGGAAGGAGGATGAACGCTCCCTGACCCCCTTTCTCCCAAAATATTTATTCCCACTGCGGGATTTCAGCTTCCAGCAGCCACCATTTATCATCCTGGACTCAGTCTGGGGCACTTTCCCTGTGGTCCGAGCCCTTGGACAGGCATCTGTCACTGTACCCCGCGGGGTGTCTGAGGAAAGCCAAATAGGGTACCCGCCGGTACCGGCGTCTCCAAATGCCATCAACTGGAGAGGCAGGAAACGCAGCAGGGGGTGGATTTTACGAGCTCTCCGAGAAATGTTTGTACAGAGGATTTAAAGGTTAACAATGCGTATTCCTTACGTGCTTGAAACCTAAAAGGTGGCAAGAGAAACGGCTGCCAGTGAAGTTCCAGGGTTTTGTTGCTTGAGCTGGTCACTGAGGTCTTTAAGCTGCGTGGCTTGCGTGGCAAAACCGAGTGGCTAACGGAGATTTTCTAGCAGGATGTGGTTTTCCCCCTTTGGCTCCAGTCATTATTACTTCTAGCAGGAATTTGTATTACTTCTCTGCAGCACAGACGTGTCCCAGCAGCCAGGTTTTCCTCTCCAAACGTCAGCAGGTCAATGGTGGGCTCGGAAAGGGAGCACAAGGGAGAGAAGCAGAGCAGTTTACTCTGTCTGCAATGACAGACTGTTTCATTTCTCACCACCGCCGAGGCCCAGATGAGGCAGAGCTGGCGCGGTTCTGCCAAGAACACGGTTAATTGTGTCCTGTAAATCAGGGTCCACCGAGTTGCTCTTTCCCTGTAACAAAAGGGTTTGTAATGAGTAAGCCCAGATCAGTCACATAAAAATTTTAACATCGACCGGGCAAGGTGTGTGTGTGGTGTGTGTGAGGACCTTACAGGGTTAATAGCTAAACTATTAAGATTGGAGTCAGATGTGGGCAAAAGCAACAGGAGAGTCTGGTTTTTCCTAATATCCTGTAGTATGATAACTCTGAAGAAGGTAATTGTTTAAAAAAAAAATCTGTTTCAATTTAAGATTTATTAAGCAAGAAGAACCTTACATAAACATCTTGAATCCTTTTCTTGTTTGGAAAGGCAAGAAATGGCTAGAAATGTCATCTGAACTTAAAAGTACAAGACTACGAAGGAACTATGCATGGATTTTCAGGCATATGTGCAAGAATGTTATTAATCTTATTTTCAGCTAGCTTATTCTATGTCTTAGAGAGACCAGCACATTTAACTCAAGCTTTTGGCAAAACTGCTTCTGTGGGTTATTTTATCTCCCCCTAGCAAAGGAGTCCTTTCTAACATTTAATAAAACATTTTTAATAGAGGAGTACGAGATAGCAAGTGTCTTGCAAAGAATGAGAAATGGTGCTGGGCACAGGAACCGGAGAGGGGGAGCCAGGTTTTCCTTACGTTTATAATAACTTGGGAGTTGGAATTTGTGTAGAAGGAGAAGATCTGAGGAATGACTTGGCACGCTAATGACCTGGCTTTGCAGAACTTCAAGAGTTTGGTCTGTCTCCCCCTATGGTTATAATAAGAGATTAAATACATTTGGCATATTTAATTAATTAGCATATGAAAATCAGATGGCTTTTTACTTTGTCATTGTTTTGCTGTGAAACTCTTCGATGCTAATGAACGTCTACATTTTACAGAGCAATTTAAATGGCTTTGGTTCATAACTCTGTCTCTGCAGATTGCTTTGACCCTTTGTAATGCTGCAGCCTTTGTATCTGAGCCCAAAAGTCCTTTTCCTTTGTAATATGTAGTCAACGTCTGCTATACGCAGCTGCTAACAGCAGACTGAGTTGCACTTAAATTTAAAGCCTCTGTTTGCTTGGGTTCTGTGTCTTGTGCATTCCAGAGTTAATTGTATGTGCAGTGGTGAAGTCCATTTAAAACAAACAAACAAGCTGAGTTTTGTTTCTGTTTTGTAGCACAACCTCATCTTAAAGAGATCCCTGCTGTTGGGGTATAGAAATATGCTTTGAAACACTACTGCCTTTTTTTTCCCCCTTGGTAATTGTAAAGCATTGTCTGTGTTCCTGGCAAAACTGTTGTAGGGTACAATACAGCATGAAAAATTCCAGATTGCACAAAAGTGACCAAGTGGGTTACATCAACATTCAGTTTACCCCCATATAGGAAGGCTTAAGCTTCAGTTTAGCCAGCACTGTTTTCTGCTTATGCTATTTAAACAGAGGTAAACTTGAGGTTAGCTCCAGTCATTAGTGTATGCTTGGTGAGAGCCATCTATGCTTAGGTCCTGCTTCTGGAAATGTTTACAGAAATGAGTAGCTTTTACTTGTGTGCTTAAATTGTTTGGATTAGGAGTTGTTTGATGGGAAGGACCAGCTCAGAAAGACACAGCACAGCAATCGCTCCTCTTTCCCCCTCCCACCTTGTGGCTGAGGAATGGTGGTTTGCAAGTAACTGCACCCTGAAGTCGTGGCATTTCAGGCAGAAGTTCCCAGATAGACTATCGGATCGTGATTTGCCCAGATAACGTGTTTTTTACAGAAACAGCCCTTTGGCTGCTGGTTCGTTGTCAAAGGATGTTTCCAGTTGTTGGAAGACAATTTCACAAGTGGCCTGCTGTAACTCTTCCTCCTTGTGCTTTGCTTGTTTATGTTGTGCACTAAAGACATCATACTTTTTTTGGCAAAGCTAAAAGAGTAAATGGCTTAGCACAAACTGACAATACTTTGCAAGTTCCTGTGTGAGGAGGCCTTTCCAATGTACAAAATGGGTGAAGTGCTCAGACACAAGGGGTATGAGCCAATGCCAGCGTTTTTGTATTTTTAAAATATCTGTAAATGACAGGTTTTTGCTAGTTTACCTTTTCTTGGAACTCTGCCTGGAGGGCTAACTCCTTAAAAGTTCTTCAATATAACTAATATTGGTGAGTTGCTTTCAACATCATTTTGGACCCATCAGGCTCAGAGTGCTTTGCTACTCAGCCTGAAGTAGACAGTCTCTTAGGCAGCCCTTTCATTTCCAGTGGATTACACATCAGCAAAAGCTGGAACTGTGTTATTTCGGTTGTCTGGACCAAAGTCACGTACTCCTGTCTCAGGTCTGCTTGAAACATTGATTTATAGCACCTGATAGCTCTTGCTGGCTTGCCTCTTGTGCAGCTCTCCTTAAGGTTCCTTCTCTTCGCATCCTCCCCAACTCCCTTGCTCTAGGAGCATTACGGAGCGTGCTGGTGGGCTTGTACGTTGTATTCACTTGCCCCTCTTACCTAAGCACAGATGCCACCTCTTGCAATGACAGTCTTAGACTTTAACAATTCTGGTTTTTTGAAGTGTTTCCAGTTACACAGAGTATTGGCTTCACGGCTCAGCCGCATACCAAAAACACATTTCCAACTTCCATCCAAATATTGAGATGCGATTGCTTTGCTTTTATTTAAAATACTCTCTTTCCTGTGATGTTTTCATAACCACCTTTTTGAGCTTGTTGCCTGAACAAGCTGTGTTCTAATCTTGCATCTAGTAGCCCAAATCTTAGTATTACATGATCTCAGAACCAGTCTTCTCTGAGGGCAGTGTGCCAAATCCATGCCTAATGCTTGTGTTAATGTGTTGTACATGAAAACTGACTTCTCAGTGGATTTGATCACTGATTTGTGTAATTGCAGCCGGCGTGATTAAAAATCTGCATCTCAATGTCATGATGCCTATAATAAAATTACTGATTTTTTTTTAATTATTTTCTGAAAGGGTGTCTCTTCAATTTTATGAAAGGGTGTCTTCGCTGTCAGAGTGTCTTCATTTCTGAAGATGTTTAAAAAAGAAATAAAAACATAAATGCTTGAGATCACACAGTTGGACTCTTCACAGGTTCACAGAACAGTAGGGATTGGAAGGGATCTCGAAGATCATCTATAGTCCAATCCCCCTTTCAGAGCAGGATCACCTACACTCTTGTATCTTCTTGTTTTCTAGGAAAGCTGTATCTTCTCACCAGTCTTAAAGAAGACAAATTAACACAATTATTAACATACAAGCTTTTATCTCTAAACTTATCTAGGTAGATCCTGCTGTATCGCTTCTTGAAGAGCCATCTCTTCTGCACTGCTGGGCTCCTTGTTGTCAGAAGGGGTTTTACATTGCTCCAGAGTGCTGTAATTGTTCGGCTTTACCTGTTTTACTCTCCCTTAATCTCTTCATTACCACAGTGCTCCTGTGACAGACCTAGTGCTAACTCATCAAGATGCTCCACTGGGGCACCCAGGCACTCCTGCTCAACCCGTTGGGTGCATGGGCTGGTCAGACACCGCCTTCAGCCGTGTCCTGTTCCTGTAGTAACACAAACTCATGATATCTGTGGTGTACCCTGAAAGCTGCTTTGCACTTCCAAGTGTGGATCAACTTGTCTAACTACAGTAACAGCTGACTTGCTTTCAAGTATGTTCAAAATTAGTGCCTGATTAGTGAAGGCATTTTTTAAAGACCTCTTTTTGTAATCAAGTGTTACAGTTAATCACCCGGCAGTTCAGAAGTGTTTATGTAAAGAAATTGCATGTGTTTGTGTGCATACTTTAGGGCTCCTGTATTTTTACTTTATTTTAGCTTCCTCACAGGAATCGGTGTTTCCATCGAAAACAAGCTTCGCATGCTGAGATGACTACTCAAATGTGTGAATATTTATATACTTTAAAATTAACTTTATGAAGGCACTGAAGAAGTGTCTGCACCTAGTGTATTTGCATCTCTATGTATACAGACTGCTAGATGAGTTAGGCTGGGTCTAGAACCTCGGTGGTGAATTGCAGATGTCTTTTGTAAAAGTATACATACGGCTCTCTGAGGGCTTTGAACTGTTTTCTCATGCTTTGCTCATCAGAAAGATCATATGGATAACCTCATTGTGAGAGGCTTTTTTAGTCTTGTTTGCAAAGCATGGCGGGTCTGTGTGATAAACATTGAGTTCCCATTCATCCTAAGACTAAAACGAGTTCGCTCTGTGCATATGGAATATGGGAGTAAGATACACAAAGGATATGTTTATGCTTAACAAAATTAATAGTGTAATGCAGTGCAAAGGAACTTGCAAGCCTGAACAGCTTGCCAGGCCAGTAGCCAATGAATGTCTTACACTACTGCCAACATGTAGGGTAGGAAGCAGACCGGGGTCTCATCTGTACAGAGGTACCAGAAGATGATTTAACTTCCTATCTGATCAGAATGTTGTTACTTAGGATGCAGCTTTGTTCTGTCTTCTCAGCAACTCAGTAGGTTTGGAGTTCAGGAGATGCTGCTACGATTCAGAAGAAATAGGAGATGCCTGAAAAAACAAGCAGTTGTTTTATGGCAGCTCTTCTCAACCAGATCCCAGAATGCAGGTTTCTCTTTGCAGGGTGTTGGCCTCCTCTTAGGAGGCTCTGGGGTAGGAAGCTGTGTATGAGGGTGAGGCTGGAGAGAACATCCACATGGTGAAAAGGAGCTGTGCACACTGCTGTTGTGCTCAACTATGAGCTGCTGAAGAGCTGTGGAAGCCTTCACAGCGAAGGATGCTGCCGGGTCGGTTAATGAAGTTGAATGGCTGATTTAGCTGCTTGTGAATCCAGTAAACATTAAGCTTTACCCCCTGACCTTTCCTGCAGACAGTCTGCTCGGACACTCTTTGCAGGGGTTTCAGATGGTGTGAAGCTGTAGTTCACTCATCTAGACTAATACCCCATTTATTTCTCATCTTATGGTTTTCAGTGTTGTGAAGTTGTTGATTTCATGCAAGAATAGCTCTGATGGTTTTAGAGTAGCTATTAAGATATTGAACTTGAGCAGTGCAGCCGTTTGATCGTACTGAAGTGACCATAATGACACGCAGGCATCTATTTCATTGCTGCAGACTTATTGCTTTTCAGATGTGTTTGCAAAATCTCCTGTGACACTCAAAGCTCTATTATGTCGGTCTGCATCTGCCACCTTTCAGGCTGCAATTTTGGTAGGTTGGTTTTTAATGTCTCCTGTCTGTCTCTATTGTTGTTGTAGGTGCTTATAATGTTTTTGACCTAACAGTTGATGTGTTGTTATTAGTCTGGAAGTGATGCTGTGAGGACTTACTGATATGATGAGGAGTCTGGCTGTGGGATGGTATCACAAAGGTGCACATGGTGGCCTTCAGCAATTGAGGTGTTCCTTTAAGGCTTTTTGTGTTCCACTTTGATGTGTAAGTCAGTGTGCAACATCTAAATACTAACCCTGAAACTTTTGAAGTTGGATATTCAAGGGCATGTGTGTTTTGTTCTTGGGTTTATTTCCACCTTCCCATTGCTTCTGGAAAGAGACTAATGCTTTGAAAGAACAGGTCCCATGAAAATCAGCAGGCATATCTGCAATTATGCAACACCTCTTCTGCAAGTAGGAGTCATTCTCCTTTGTGCAGTTCTGTGCATTTACTTTCTTCTTGCTTTGTCCTGTCCTAAATCAGCCAATTTAATGGAATTACAAGAAGATAATCCAGAACATTTTTTAAAAGGAACATTCCAGCACATTTTCCTACTGGAGTGCAGGTGGAGACTTAAAAAACAGTGTGTGAGCTGTGACACTGTTTGTGCATGAGTGAAGGTGAGATAAAAGCCTTTCCAACTGACAGCTACAGTGATAGTCTGTCAGCTCATTCTGAGCATGAATTACTTCAATCTAGGACGACTATTGCATAGGAGCCTGATAAACAATGAACAGTCCCTGTTCTCTCTGTAAAATACTCGTGTGGTTTCCTTGTCGCTGTCATTTAGCTGTGCTAAAGTTTAGCACAGTCTGACCAGAACATGGAGATGGTTTGAAAATGCTTGTGGGTTTGCCTGCTTTTTAGGTGAGCTGCTCACATCAGTGCAGACTGGTACAAGGATCACATTAGTTATGTTTTTCTCACTGGGATGGTGAAAGGGGAGTTTACCAACCATATGTTCTGTTATCCAAGAAGCCTGAGTGCCTTTGTACTAAGGGTATGAATCATGAAGTGGTTTTGTCACCTATAAACCATCCAGTACTTTGTCTGACTTGAGTTCCAGTCCGAGTGTTGCTCCTTCTAACCACTGTCACACTAGTTGTTTGGATGATCCTGAAGTGTTTCGGAGGGTCATCTAATTAAGCTTGTGTTTGAGTGCTGTTTCTAGAAGTGCAAATAGTTCAGACCCTTCCTCCTTACATTTCAGTTTTTGGGAATGGAAATTCTGTCCTTTGCAAAGAAAATGGATTGCTCCTCATTTAATAGAATAACTGTAGGACAATATAAATTGTTTATATCTATCAGAAAGAAAATGTGATATTTACCTCTAAAATTTTGTTTTAAAGCTAGCTCAGTGGCTGGGATTCCAGCTTCCTAATACCAACCTGAAGTCTTAAAAAAAACCCCCTGGATAAGCTGCAAGTTCACCCCCAGCTAGAGCCTCTTTGCCTGCCTTCACTTGTGTACTCTATCGGTTTCACAGTTCATATACTTGTGGGTTTTTTAAATCTCCCCCTACACTCTGGTGGGAAGCATGTCTGCTGTTTCCTTTCAAACACACAAGGCTTGATTCTGCTCTCACAATGGCATAAATTGTGAAGAACTCCACTTGAAATCAATGGAAGTAAAGACATGTGAAATGGGGTGAGAGAAGAGCCCAGCCTCTGGTTTCTATTTTTAAGTGAGTCTGGTTAACCTAAAATTGTTCAGTGTGCCACGGTGACTTGAGCCTGTAGATATAGGTTGCTGCTCTTGTTCCTCTTCATACATAATATTTCATTTTCATATATAATCCATTACAGCTAGTGCCCCTCTTCATGATGTACATGTCATTTGATTTAGTGCCTCCATGCTACTACATCGACTTTGTTGGTTAGTAACCAACGCGCATGGTAAAGCACTTACTGCCGTTGGTCAGATCCTGCAGAAAGCCTGGAGCACGGCTGTGTTCCTGTGCGAGCCCTGGAGGAAAGAGTGCTGGCTCGGCTCTGTCCACACACTGACACTGCCTTAGGTTTGCTGCTGCTCTAGTAGTTCTGCTATGGTGTTGTAGTTCCTTACCCAGGTTCAAGATACTAGGTCTACATAAACACATCTCTGTTGGTTGGTGTTGCTTTTTTCTGTGTTTGCAAAGTGCTCAGCTCCGTTCTTATGTTTTGCACATACTCGTGGGCTTAGGTTAACGTCAGATTTTCTCTGAGCAGCTAAGTGCTTGGCAGTAAACGTGGAATATCCGCACACAACTTCTGCCATTGCCTGAGTTTTGGTGGTTGCTCACATTTGTTTATTTTTGGCAGTGGATTATGGTCCTTAATTACCATCAGTAGTCAAATAACTGAATGAGATTATACAGCAGGGCTGTAAAAGCTGTTCGTGCTAGCTATGATCTGTAGATGTATGGATGTCTTGGAAACAGTCACCTCATTCACTAGCCAGTGCAACAGACTCCAGCTTCACTGCTATTTAGTTTTTGAAATTAATGCAGCATTCTCTACCTAACTGAAATGTTGCTTTGACTGCCTCTTTTTATAGTTTAAAAAAACACAACATTAAATAGCTGACTCCTGCAATGTGTTCTGACTTGGAGTAGATCTATTGGCTTATTTGAATTTTTGTTTCCTGCCTGAGTAGCAAATCACAAGTGTCCACAAGGGAGTCTCTTTAAACTTGAAAAATGTGGTAGGCTTAGTACATCACTTGAAATTTATCTCTGACTTGATTATGATGAGTGATGAGAGTCCTGTGCAGCTCAACCCTTGAGCTTTCCCCTTCAGCTCTAATCCCCCACCAAAAAAAACCACAATGAAGAGGTTGCTTGGCTAGCGTGCGCTGGCCTTATCAGGGATCAGAGATGCCACAGAAGCTTACTGTGCTGCACAAGGTTGTAGTGTTGCAGACCTCCATTTTCAATGTGTCATCCCAGCCACAGGGGTGATGCACAGCAGGCTTCTGACTTCTTGACTGCAGCTAAATCCAACAGCAAGTTCTCCCTTATCACTGCAGGGTTTTGCTTTACTTACCATGGGAAAAATCAAGCACTTCAGATAGATGGTTTGTCTTATGTAGCTATAACTGTGGCTCTAACTGGCTTTTTTGAAGTGTGGCTGTCCAGCAGTGAGGTAACGTGATGATGGAGGTGTGGTGTTCGCTGCGGCTCTGAACTGCTGTGATTGCATGCGGTAGCACTTGGCTGTAGCTGGTGTGAGGAGTGGGGATGGCAGAGAAGGGTGTAGGACAGGAATACCTACATCCTGCACAATCAGACATGCACTTTGCAGTGGAAGCCAGATGATTCTCAGCCTTGTTCTGGTAGATCAGTCTG
The DNA here is from genome assembly GCA_013400115.1 of Rhinopomastus cyanomelas. Taxonomy (NCBI): domain Eukaryota; kingdom Metazoa; phylum Chordata; class Aves; order Bucerotiformes; family Rhinopomastidae; genus Rhinopomastus; species Rhinopomastus cyanomelas. Next base: position 126,300 of record VXBP01003022.1, on the reverse strand, counting down.
TGTTGTGTAGCAGGGAACTGACTACCTTCTGAATGCAGCAAAGTGCAGGTGCTGTTCCTGTTGGCAGGTTTTGCTGGTTCTTAATCCAGTGGTTTTGACACTCATTGTGTCACACAGTATCACACACTCACAGTATTACCAAGGTTGAAGAGACCTCATAGATCATCAAGTCCAACCTCTTACCACAGAGCTCAATGCTAGACCATGGCACCAAGTGCCATGTCCAGTCGTGCCATTTATGGAGCACTTTGTAGATCTGAGCTGAGTACAGACTGCAGTTCAGGTCTGGAAGAGAAACTCCTTCTGACAGGCTTTTCCAGTCATGAGGTTGGGTATGCAAGAGGACTCTTTGGCCATGATAGAATGGTTTGGGTTGAAGCAGACCTTAGGGATCATACAGTCCCACACCCTGCTGTGGGCAGTGACACCTTCCACTAAACTAGATTGCTGGAAGCCCCATCTAACCTGACCTTGCACACTTCCAGGGACACACTTCCAGAAGTCCACAGCCTCTCTGGGCAACCAGTTCCATTGCCTTTCTACCTTCATAGTGAAGATCTTCTTTTTAACATCTATCTCTGGGAGCAGTAGCCTCCAGCGCACTTCAGGCTCTTTATTAGTTGTGGTGGCTTGACAGCTGGGCACGGTACTGTGTGGTAATGTTGGTAACTAAAGTCTCTGAAGACACTTCAATAGATTTCTGCCTGTTGTGAAACTGGTGGTGTGAGACTTGACCTCGGGAAACCGAGATGTATTTGGAAAACCAGAAGCTGGACTTGTTTACAAATAGTTTTGAGAAGCTGTCACCACAAAATACAGAGCTGATGGTGCAATGCATCTACAAGACAAGAATCTATTTTGGAAGCAGCAATAGTTCTAGAAGGCATTTAGATTGCAGTCCTGATTTGAGTGAAGGTATCCTAAAACCAATGACTACTGAACAGGTCACCATGTACCGACTCCAGGCATCTTTACAATTTTCTCACACGAAGGCGTTCTGACAAGAGATAAACGGTTGGCACCTGGTGTCTTCTGTGGCAGTAAGCAAGAATGCATGGGATCAGCAGTGTGAGTAGATGACTTGAGCAATCCTTCCATTCAGTTCCATGTCCATGCTGTGGCGTGTGGACGCTGTAAACTTTATGCATGTGTGGGGAAGGGGTGAAGTAAAGCAATGTTTTAAAAAATGCAGCAGGCTCTAACCTTTTATTGGACTTTTTATCTGACTTTGCCTGTTTAGGAAAGGTGGAAATTATGGGAAATTGGTACACCTTGGAAGGGTGCATAGAAGAGAAAGGTGTTTCTTGACATCCTGCTAAAACTATTATTAAAACACTGTCTTTTTTTATGATGTTGACACCTAACACCATTCTGGTAGCTTTGGTTTTCCTTCCCATGGAACCGTTCCAGCCCTCACCTACAAATTAGTTTGTTGTGCAATATAAATAAGGTCTAACATAAATAAACATCAGGAGGATGCGCTGTGCATAACTGTCTCTACATCCCTGCCCACAGCTGGGTACAGCCACGAGGTTGGCCCTTCAGAAAAACGTCTTGGAAGGCAGGACCTGTGCGGGCCTGTGCGCGCACGCTGTGACACAACAAATTAGTACAACCACACTCTTCTGTGAGACAGCCCGCTGAAGCGGGTCTGTCCCGTACCCGCGGTACCGCTGCGGGGGAGACGGGCGGGGACCGAGGGGGAGCAGCGCCCGGAGGAAGCCCCGCGCCGCGCCGCTAGGTGGCGCCCGCGGGCCGGCTCGGAGGAGGTGCCGCCGTCGGGGAAGCGGTGGGGAGCCGGGTGCGTCGGTTCGTGGCTCTGGACGGTCGGTCCCGGCGCTGCGGGAAGCGGCTCCTACGTACGAGCTTGTGCAGGAGACTGAAAAAACCAGAGGACACGCGGGTTTTTCCGCTCTTCCGCTTCGTGTGTGCGAGTTTGCCACTGTCCAACAGTGCACTGGAACACAAAGGAAAAGAACCGAGCTCGAAGGTGCCAGCCCGTGCGCTCAAGGACACGTTTAGATGTCTCACAGAATGGCAGCGGATGGAAGGCACCTCTGGAGATCACTTAGTCCAATCCCTCCGCTAGAGCAGGATCTCCTAGAGCAGATTGCACAGGAACATGTCCAGGGAGGTTTCTGATGTCTCCAGAGAAGGAGACTCCACAACCTCTCTGGGCAGCCTGTTCCAGTGCTCTGTCACCCTCACCGTGAAAAAGTTTTCCCTTGTGTTTAGGTGGAACCTCCTGTATTCCAATTTGTAACCACTCTCCCTTGTCCTGTTGCTGGCTACCACCAAGAAGAGTCTGGTTCCATTATCCTGATGTTCACCCCCTTTCCTCACTTAATTTTCTGTGAGGAGAAGATGGATGTGACTTTGTAGGCTAAGCTGGAAAATGAGAAGTGAAGCAGAGCTTTAGGCCCACTAGCTGACTGGAAGGGTGTGTATGTTGGGAGCCCAGCAGGCTGTGGTGCCCCATGCCTGGACAGTGAGGTGTTCCTCGCCAGGCTTTCATTCCCAGAAGACCCTCTGGCAGGGTGAGAACATATGTGGCCTGTTGATCATGGTAGTGGCTCTATGAGAGAATCAGTGGTCTGAGTGCATAGATAGAAGCAGGAGCTTAATAACAACCTCCACAGGCACAGGAGGTGACAGAAGAAAACCAGGTGCTTTGATGTCTTTCTCTAGACCCCTAGTAAGCTGCCCAAACTAGTTTAACCAGGCCTGGAGACAGCACAGGGAGGAAGAAATGAGCTTTGCTGAATGGCCAAAGGAGTGCTGCTTTATCACATCCATTCCTGACAAGCTTTTCACTCCACTGAAGGAGTGGGAGTGAGATAGGTTTGCCTGAGACTGCTGGATAAATTCATTCTATTAATAATAATGAGGCCATTTGGAATCAGTTGGTCCTCCTTTTGAAGGAAGGGCAGGCATGTGGTGAATTCAATTCTGCTTGGGGTACAGACTATTGCAGTATTGGGGTACTGCTGTAGAACTGTAATGGCCTTGGAAGAAGAGGAACCTCTGAAAGCCACTGACACTTCAGGGGGGCTGTGCCTTCCAAAAAGAGTGTTCACCACTTTCCATGGATGCAAGGCATCTCACCTGTCAATCAACAGAAGGGATGACAGCCTGTGGCCCAAAGATTTGTGGATCCAAGCTGTCAAGCACTAAACTGTGAGCTGCCTGCATCCTGAACTCTTCCACCTGGATTGGTCTAACTGTTGAAGACTTATACTTGGGCAAAGTATTAACTATGCAGAAAATCTTCTGCAGAAAGGAAAGAGGGAGGAGTTGCTGGCGCTGCTGACCTAAAGCATCTGTCCAACTTAATGAGTGTTTTAAAATAAAACCATGGGGTTTTTTTAGAAATTCAGGCTGTGGTTTCGGAGTCTTTAGTGAAATTCTTGTGAGCACTATCCTGTTAACATGAAATGTTACTAGTTTAACAGACTTTCTCTTAGGGCTGTAGACAGAGGTGCTAATAATGGACCACCCAAGTGGCAGGCATTGGAGACAATCTCAAATAGACATGAAGGATTTTTTTAATCTTCTATAAAGTCACAGTGAGGGTGACAGAGCACTGGAACAGGCTGCCTGGGGGGTTGTGGAGTCGTCTCCTCTGGAGACCTTTAAGACCCGCCTGGGTACGTTCCTGTGCCACTTGGTCTAGGTGATCCTGCTCTAGCAGGGGGGTTGGACTAGATCTTTCGAGGTCCCTTCCAATCCCTAGTGTTCTGTGATTCAGTGATAAATGCTGGTTAGTACCACACCAAACAAGGCCTGTCTCCTTTTGTACCCTTCTTCCCACAAGAGAAAGAAAACATTATTTTGGGGGTGCTTTTTTGTTCTTCGCGTTCAATCTTGGGAAAGGAAACACTCGGTGGTAAATAATTAGGTTAGAAACTAGCAGGATGGGCTTAAATGAAAGTGCCTCCTTCGATGATTCCTCTCCCTCCTTGGCTGTACAATGGACTTTCTCAGTGCTGTTTCCTGGTATTCATCCAAGTCCTCCAGCCTTGGCTACCTGTAAACAATTAATGTTCTCCCACACAGCACACAAACTCTTGGTCAGTGTTTAACAGGGCACTTGTGTGTGGCAGCAATTTAACTTACTCAAGGAGTCCTTCTGCTTCATTCTGCCTTTCTCTTCCATATCCCTTTGTCCAAATTGGCTTTTTGCTGATGCAGCCAATTTAGATGCAGATTCTAAATCCTGCTACTGCTATGTGATGCTATTGTCTCCTCTGTTCTAAGAAACTATAATTGCACAAATATATCAGGTTTTAATTTATGTCACTAATAGTCTCTATCTAACGTTCACACTTGCTTTCAGTTTGTTAAAGGGTTAAGCTGCTGGGAGGAACATGCTGTTCCATTCTCATACTGGGTGGGGCGGGGGGAAGTGATTCCTGGGGTCTCCTGTAAGGTTTCTTCTATTGTTGTAGCCCCTGTTCTGGGTTTGAACAGAGTATGTTGCTAGCTGCCCCTTGACTAGGTCGTGGAAGTGAGCTACTGTGAAAGACACGTTGCCTGGTGTGGAGCTCAGCCATCGGGTGGCTGAGAATATTACAAGGTGTTAAAATGGATTGAAATTCTGCACAGCTCCACAGAGAAGTGCTGGTGCTGCAGCACTGCTTTTAGAAAAGGAAATCAAGCCCCAAACTCTGTAATATTATTTCATTAGCATTTTCATCAGATAACGCACAGCTTCAAATACACCTGACTGATAAGCTTGGAAAAAAACCCCAAACCTGGTTTTTAATATGAGAAAGTAATAAAACTGATGTAGTTGCATCTGTGATCACAGAATTATTAAATCTGGAAAAGACCTGTAAGATCATCAAGTCCAGCCTGTGACCTAACATCCCCACAATCAGCTAGACCATGGCACTAAGTGCCACATACAATCTTGCTTAAACACCTCCAGGGCTGGGGACTCCACCACCTCCCCAGAAGTCCATTCCAATGTCTCATCACCCTTTCTGTGAGGAAGTGGTTCCTAACATCCAACCTAAACCTCTTCTGGTGCAGCTTCAGGCCCTGCCCTCTTGTCCTATCACTACTTGCCTGGGAGAAAAGCCTGACCCCTACCTGTCTACAACTTCCTTTCATGTAGTTACGGAGTGAAAAGGTCCTCCTGAGTATCCTCTTCTCCAACAGCAACCCCAGCACCCTCAAACTTTCCCTCTAGTCCCTTCACTAGCCTTGTTGCTCTCTTCTGGACCCAGTCCAGCGGTGCTAGTCTTTTGAACATCAGCAGCAGCACTGTAGGGTTCAGTATGTAGTTGGGGTTGGAACTAGATGATCTGTGAGGTTTCTTCCAACCCAAGGGGATTATTGGTTCTGTTGGCTCATTATGATTCTGTGATTCAGGGTGTAATTGGCCTTTAGCAACCTACTCAAGAAACTGACTCAAAGGATAGGGTTGCCAACACATTACTCCAAGGACCTTGAATAGCAAACAGTTAGAAATAATTTTGGCCTTTCCTAGGCAGGACTGATAAATAGGCAGAGACTTTCAGAACATGGGAGGAATGGATCTGGCCTTCAATTTTGAAATGGGGGGTTTAGGTTTGTTTGTTTCATGGAATGATGAAAGTTTCTTAACAAATGTGCTTTGTGTTTAAAAGTGTAGATACTTTTATTTGGGACTTGGAAGGCACCAGTCTTGCTGCTGGGACTGACTGAATGTTTTGTCTGACTGACCACTTCTTATTAATCACAAAGATGGAAACAGATTGGATTGATAAGGTGTAACCCTGAAGCTGCTTCTGGTACATGATCCTTGTTGTTCTTAGAATTCTTATCGCATTCTGATCATGTCTGGCGGCATGACACAAGCCTTCCAGGGATGACAGATTGTGGTCGTGTGGGATTTTTGGTTTAGTACCCCGACATGGAAAGAGCAGGACAGCAATCCAAGAAGCTGACAGACCAGGCAGCAGTCTGCAGATAGTCCATAGTTCAGGGTTGGTGCTGTGACCAGAGCGAGCTAAGATTTGGCAGGGTTGCCAGCTCAAGGAGAAGTTTAGTCATATAAATAAGAATTCTCTCATCTCAGTGTTGCTGAAGTCTTAAATGTCTCTTTAAACGGTAGACAGCTCTTCACTGAAGCTTGCATTAAATGTCAGTGTTTCTTGAAACAAGACAAAAGGCATTGAAAAATGAGGACAGGGTGGGTTTTTTCTTCTGAACGCTCAAGCAAGGTCACCTGAGGTCTGACACAGTTTGAATGACTGTTGCTGATCGCTGTCTCCACACAGCACCTCGTAGCTTCATAAACCCTGGCCCTTTGTGTAGTAAGTACAGCTCTGGTGCCACTGGCTGTCTTCTTGTTTTGGGGTCTTTTTTATTTTAACAGGCCTGGATGCAATTGGATGTAGTTTGAGCTGCTGCTGTAGGTCCACAATATGGGATTGGACTAGATGATCTTTCGAGGTCCCTTCCAATCCCTAATGATTCTATGATTCTATTGTTATGGATGACCATAAGTAACTGGGATAGAGTGACATCTCTCAAGTATTGATTACTTTGGCAGATTTACACAAGATCAGTTGTTCCACCAAAACCAATTTTTTTCCATCTGTACTTAACAAAAATTAACCCATTAAAGAATTTAAAGTGTCAATGTGCTTGGTTTTGTTTTTGTTGTATCTCACCTTTTTTATCAGAACACTCTGCCAGAAGGACAGACAGGACATGCATCTTATTTCAGAACTAGTCTCATTTTCACCTGAAGCATCGGGCATGTTCATTCCTGTCGCTGGTTAACTTGGTCCAGACTTTGGTCTACTCTTCTCCTCAAGGACTCGTGTCCTTGATCACAGTGGTGATTACAGAGGGGAAATGGTACCCATGGGAACACATTAAGAGACAAGAGGTAAAGATCAACCAGTTGAGAATCTGGAAAGACAGAGAAAAGTAATTACCTGAAGTCCTTTCAAGCAGTTCCTTCTTTCATTTGAGTGAAACAAGATTAGAATGACCCAATACAGGTGGTAATGAAATGGCAGGAGAAGTCCAACCTGAGTGGGAGTTGTGCACTTCAAAGGACACCTTAACTAGGGTGTTGTAATTGGTTACGGTGTGAACAGAGCTGTATCACTTATAGTTTGCATGAAAAAGCTAACAAAATGGCCTTCATGCTGTCATTGTAGTTTTGAATTTGTTGGGTTTCTCAGCCTGAGGAATTAGGAGTTGCTATAGAAACTCTTCATAAGTAGCTTGGAATGACCAGCTCCTCCCAGCTTCAGTTCTGGCCAGTTTTGCCTCCACATTTGGGTGAAGGGAAAAGCTGGTGCTGGGAGTTTCCTGGTCTCATGGACGTGGAGCTGCTGTGTCCAGAGATGATCAAGCACACAGCTCTGGAGCTGAGCATGCTGTTAGCAGCTGTCTTGTACCCTGGAGCATGGTGATGGAGAAGAGACAGTAGGAGCTCGGAACCTCAGAGAACAGTAGAGAAGTTCGCCTGCAAGTCTGTGGTGCAGTGACATGGAGGAAGAGTCTCCTCAGGAAAGCTGGACTGAACTGTGGACACCACATTTCCACAATGAAAAGAACTGCTAGAGGGTTTTTTCCTCTGAGGGGAAGGAGTTAACAGCTTGGACCAGCTATGTAAGAATACGTGATTAATATCGGTATGTTTCAGTGTTGGGGTTTCCATGTCGTGTGAATTAAATGTGTTTTGTTTTCTCCAAATCAAGCCAGACTTCACTTTTGCCTGTGACTTTCTAAGTGGTTTTGAATCCTCTTTGTTCTGTTTTGTTTCAACTCATCAACTAAATTAATCTTGTCTCTGACCTGATCAACTGATGGCAAATGCTCAAAACATTACAAATCCATTTTAATGGAGGCCAACAGTTCTGTTAGGCTTCAAGTGTGTTCTCACACTGCAGCAACCACCATGCAGAATGGGGGTTTGGTCACAATCGTAAAGCATCAGTCTTCTTGCTGATGGATCATTGGAAAAACTGAGTTTGGACCCTTAGATTTCTTTTATCACTCGTGCTTCTCTGTGTCAGGTCGAACCAAATACAAATCCTGTGGGAGAGCAGATGTAGTGAGCTAGATCAGCTAACTGATGTGCATGTGGAGGTGCTTTGTAGAATTGTGCTGATTGGAAACGGCTTCAGGAGATCATTTGATCTAATCTTCTCTTAAAGCAGAGCAAGCTCAATTCAGACTGCCCTGCATCAACGCAGCATTTGGGTTTCTCCAGCATAAAGCAGGTCTCCTAGTAAATGAGTCAGTGTTTCTATGAATTGTATCTTCATAAGTTAGAATGTCTGTAGTAAATCTCATAGAATCATTAGGGATAGGAAGGGACCTCAAAAGATCATCCAGTCCAATCCCCCCACCACAGCAGGATCACCTAGACCAAGTCACACAGGAACTCATCCAGGCGGGTCTTGAACATCTCCAGTGAAGGAGACTCCACAACCTATCTGGGCAGCCTGTGAAGAAGTTCCTTCTCATATTGATGTGGAACCTTCTATGTTCCAGCTTACAACCATTGCCCCTTGTCCTGCCACTAGATGACACTGAGAAGAGTCTGGCTTCATCCTCCTGATACCCACCCTTCACATATTTATAGACATGTTCCCCCCCTGGAAAAAATTTGGGATAATGGAAAAAAAATCTGACTTTTCTTATGTGTACAAGTACTCTCTGAGGGTACAGTGCTGCGTGACAGTGCTGCCACAAAGACTGACCTGTTCGCATGGCTTCCTTCATCCTTGGATACCTGGTTGCTCAAGGGCTGGCTGCATGGCTGTCTCAAGAGGCATCAGAGTTGCATCATCTTCCAGTGCTTTTAGGAGGTGATTAAGATTCAGTTAACCTATAAGTGAGTTTTCTTTTGAAAGTATCTTCTAAACTGTTAATTTATAAGCCGTGCTCATGACATAAAGGCTTCATGTTGGTGTTTAGAGACATCACATAGGGGATGGACAACTGAGCTCTGTTGTACTAAGACAACTTGGCCATTATGTGGGATAGCAGACTTGACTTGTATTCATAGCCCGCGAGTGGCCAGGGGTTTGTTGTCAAAATGCATACAAGACAAAATAAGCCTGAGGAAGTGGTCATTCTGAATGTGTAGGAATCTTGCAGCTCAGTTTGAACCTCTGGGCTCTTTTTTTGGTTTTACATTCAGTGTGCCTGCATCTTAATCCCTTGCAAGCAGTTTGTGCTGCCTGTTCATACCTTTTCAAAGAAAATCTTTGAGTGTAGACTTCTTCCATGTAAATAGTAAATTTCCTCTTTGCATGCAAAGTTGTAGCTGTGCTTTAAAGAATCACAGAGTCATTAGGGATTGGAAGGGACCTCGAAAGATCATCTAGTCCAGTCCCCCTGCCAGGACAAGAAAGCACCTGAAATTGTACATGTCCACAGATACCTCAGCAGTTTAGTGGACATTAGATTGGGTAGGGGTTATCCTGGAGGCTGCCTTTTGATTCCTATGGCTCTTCTGGGATGGTTAGAGAACTGCTCAAGGTATCTGAGCATGGCAGACCTATTGATAGTTGAGTGCTGGGGATGCTGGTAGGTGAGGTGGCCACACAGGGAAAAGGTGTCTGTCTGAGGAATTCCACTTTTTTCCCCGACGATCAAACCCAGGCTCCAAAGGGAAACACTTTTCTGTGTGTGTTTCCATCTAACATGTGAGGCTGTTGCAGCCAGTGTACATCATCCCAGGTAAGTAAGTAATTTCTTTAAATTCTTTACATTGTTAATGTAAGTAATTTCCACTGCATAATTCTGTTTCTGTGGAGTGAGTATTCAGATGCTTTGGCTGTAGAGCCCATATTAGACTCAGCTGGATATCTTTAGCTTAGAGAAAAGGAGACTGAGGGGTGACGTTATTAATGTTTATAAAGATGTGAAAGGGGGGTGTCAGGAGGATGGAGCCAGGCTCTGCTCAGTGTTGTTTAGTGATAGGACAAAGGGCAATGAGTGTAGCTGGAACACAGGAGATTCCACATCAGTGTGAGAAGGCACGTCTGTGATACTCTTTCCTAATACAAGCAGCTACTTCCTACATACAGTAAACTTACCACTTCACCTTTCTCCTCTCCTACTCAAATGGGCCAGTGCAAAAAATGGTTCAGGGTGTCACTCTGAAGGTGAAAGTGGAATAACTGAGCATAGATACAATGATAAGGGCCTGAGAACAGTGAAGGGAGACATGGAATCGTGCTCACAGGGGGCCTGGGTACGCTGGCTTAGAGCACTACTTAGATAAGTGTAACTGTGGTCTGTCTTTCCCCTTGCAGTGACATTAGTGATTGTCTGACCTCATGGTGAACTGGCTTAAAGAACTAAATCAACAGGAAGTTTCACTTTTTCCCCTCTCCTTCTTTTTCTTTTGGCAGAGCTAGCTTTCTGCTTGTTTAAATTCCTGTGAAGCTCCACCGTGCAGCAGCGGAGTGACGGTGCTGAGCTGCCTGTGGTCAGCACAGGCTATAACAGCAGTTTCCACAGCCTCCCCACTACAAATGCTTTAAGTTGTGTTTTAAAAGTCCCCAGTTGTTGATGTTTTGTGCATCCTTCTTTCTCTTGTTCTTCAGGACACCCTACTTTTCCCCTTTTTTTTCCACTTGGTTCACTTTTGTGACCTTCCCAATGGTGAAATAGTCCTTGGGGGCACTGGCACTGCTAAAAGAGCTGGGGGTGGTACTGTCTGTGGTTAGCCCTCTCAGTGGTGCCAAATTGTTAGGGGCTGTAACCCTCTGCCTGCCCTGTCTGCATCAGCATGGCTGTTGCCCCGGTCTCTTTGCCAAAACTTACTGACCCTCCCCAGTGAAGGGGGTGAGGACTGGGGTGTAGGGTGGTTATAGCTCTTGGCCGTGAAGTTGCAGCCTATACCATAGATAAATATGGGTCTAAACCCAAATGGTAGGTAAAGAGTGCAGGCACTTGGGAAAAAATGCTGCGTCCTCAGACCCTTTTTGCTCTAGGAAGAAGGAAGTAATTACTAAAACGACATGACAGACTCTTTTTTAAAGTGTTTTTCCTGTCGATAAAATCTGAGAACTTTTGTCCTCGGTGCCTTTTCTCAGTGTGTGATTGGCAGCGAGCTGGAATTCAGTTCCATTTGCAAAAACATCTTGCACGTTGTCAGTATTGCGTTTGATTCTTAATTTGCCATCTAATCTACTGAGTGTTTCTCTGGGGTGCTATAACTTACTTTGGTTCGTGGGTTTTGGTTGGCTTGCGTATTTTTTGTTGCTGTTTCTTTTATTTTTTGTGAAGGAAGTGCAGAGAAAAGACTCCAGCACTTGAGCTTATTTTCCAAAGGAAAAATTGGCTTTGTGTGTCTCATTTGTGTCATGGATCTCAGTCAAAGAAGAGTGGCAGGAGACTTGGGAACAGCTGATGGTAATCATCAGTTTCTAAAAAGTGCTGGCGATTTTGTAGGTCTTGGATGCGAAAATTAGTCTCTCTTTGGTGCAATTACAAAATCACAGAATCATTTAAGATTGGAAAGCACCTCTAAAATCATCAAGTCTGACCTTCAACCCAACACCTCTGCATTGTTCAAGGTATTAGCTTAGAGTTTTGTAGTCTACTTACTCCACTCTGGTGAGACCCCACCTGGAGCACTGCGTCCAGTTCTGGAGCCCTTATTACAGGAGGATGTGGAGATGCTGGAGCATGTGCAAAGGAGGGCCATGAGGATGATCAGAGGGCTGGAGCAGCTCTCCTAGGAGGACAGACTGAAAGAATTGGGGCTGTTGAGTCTGGAGAAGAGGAGGCTCCCAGGTGACCTTATTGTGGGCTTCCAGTATCTGAAGGGGGCCTACAGAAGGGCTGGGGAGGGACCGTTTAGGATGGTTTGTAGTGACAGGACTGGGGGGAATGGAGTGGAGCTGAGTAGATTTAGAGTGGATGTGAGGAGGAAGTTCTTCACCGTCAGAGTGGTGAGAGCCTGGAATGGGTTGCCCAGGGAGGTGGTTGGGGCCCCATCCCTGGAGGTGTTTAAGGCCAGGCTGGATGAGGCTCTGGCCCGCCTGATCTAGGATGGGGTGTCCCTGCCTTTGCTGGGGGTGTTGGAACTGGATGATGGTTCCTTCCAATCCTGAGTGACTCTGATTCCATGGCTTCTCCAGTGAGGTGAGCCTGCTGTGTCAGGGGGATTGGACTGGATGATCTTTTGAGGTCCCTCCCAATCCCTGATGATTCTATGAGATATCCACCCAAGCACCCTGTTAGTGGTTCATTTTTGTCATTAGTTGTATTGTGGGTTTTTTAAGGGGTGAGAACATTACTATAGTTTTAAAACTGTTAATTTGCTCTTTCAGAGAGCAAAGTTCTCGGTTTGCCGTTATTGGAGACCCTGTTTTTTAACTAAGCAGAGTTTACACTTATTCCAGACAAGTTGTGGCTGTGAAGTACTCGCCATAAAGTTGTTAGTTCATTACATACTGCTCCTAGGGAAGGGAGACCCCAGTTGTGGCTGTGTCATAAGTAAACCACACCGTGCTTTAGCAAAGAAGCCAAGAATATAATAGATGTAGAAATAAGTTAATTTGAGGTGATGCCTACAGTCAAGTGATGAGAAGCCAATGTAGAGACTCTGTTTTGCCAGTGTACTCTCTTTAAATGTAAGTCTTAAAGAAAAGAAGCACAAAATTAACTTGTAGTTCAAAAAATGAAAAGTGAGTGATGTGTGTTCACATAGACTCTTGCATGATCATAGAATCATAAAATAATCATGGCTGGAAAGGACTGCCAAGAGCAAGTCCAGCCTTCATCTCAACATCACCCTAAACCCTAGACCGTGGCCTCAAGTGCTCTATCTATTAGTTTTTTAAACACCTCCAAGGATGGTGACTCCATCACCTCTCTGGGCAGCCTGTTCCAGTGCCCAACCACTCTCTCAGGGAAGAACTTCTTCCTAACATCCAATTTAAACCTCCCCTGATACAACGTGAGGCTGTTTCCCCTCATCCTATCATTAGTAATTTGGGAGAAGAGACCAGCGCCAACCTCACTGCAACCTCCTTTCGGGTAGTTGCAGAGAACAATAAGGTCTCCTCTCAGCCTCCTCTAGACAAAATAACCCCAGTTCCCTTGTCCACTCTTCATAGGGCCTGTTTTCCAGACCTCTCCCCAGCCTCACTGCCCTTCTCTGGACCTTCTTTAGCACCTCAGTGTCCTTCTTATACTGTGGTGCCCAAAACTGGATCCAGTACTCAAGGTGCAGTCTCACAAGTGCAGAGTACAGGGGCACCGTCACCTCCCTACTCCGGTTACCCCATTCCTAATCCAAGCCAGGATGCTATTGGCCTTCTTGGCCACCTGGGCACACTGCTGGCTCATGTCCAGCCAGCTGTCACCCAACACCCCCAGGTCCTTCTCCACCAGGCAGCTCTCCAGCTACTCTTCCCCAAGCCTGTAGCACTGCTGGGGGTTGTTGTGACCAAAGTGCATGACCTGCCCCTTGGCTTTGTTAAACCTCATCCCATTGGCCTCAGCCCATCTCTCTAGCCTGTCCAAATCCCTCTGCAGCACCTGCCTACCCTCCAGCAGATCAACACTCCCACTTAATTTTGTCATCTACAAATTTGGTTAGGGTACATTTGATCCCTTCATTCAGGTCATTGATAAAGATGTTAAACAAGACTTATCCCAACACTGAGCCCTGAGGGACATGACTTGTGACCAGTTGCCAACTAGATTTAACCCCACTCAGCACAACTCCCTGGGCTCGGCCATCCAGCCAGTTTTTAACCCAGCAATGAGTCCACCTGTCTGAGCTGTGAGCCGCCAGCTTCTCCAGCAGAGTGCTGTGGGAAACAGCATCAAATGCCTCCCTAAAGTCCAGGTAGACAACATCCACTGCTTTTCCCTCATCCCCTAGGTGGGTCATCTGATCATGTTGGCTGGGCCTGATCCCCACCCTGTCCTGCACTTGCCACATGATCTCCCCAAGGATGAACTGTTACCGAATCTCGTAGATGTGCATCACATCGACAAGTTCCCAGTCATCTGGAACCTCCCCCACCAACCAGGGAGGATCTCTTCTAGTGCTGTAGTGTGCACAGGAAGATCTTTTAAAAAATGATTTCACAAATACAGAGCTGGCTACAGCTAGAAAACAAAAGTTGTTGAGTTCTCTAGCCGCAGCAAAAAGCAGACTCAAACTCTAGTTGCTGAGGTGCCTGCAGTGCTTGGCTAGTCATGTGTTATCTCGCTGTATTCTTGACTCTGAGCAGCTATTGTGTGAGTGTGTGGGTCCTGGCTGTTGAAGTTTTTCCCACTTTCTCCATGCAGGAATGGCTGGAGCTCTGAGAGAACAGATTGTCTGGTTCTTTTTTTTTGTTGTTAGCCAACCTTGTTCCCAATCTGGTCTGCGTGCAATCAGCTATCAGTAGATAGCAAGGAGTGACTGGCTATGAATAACGTCTGTGTTACTCAGAAGTGACATCTGTGACTTGCCAGACTGCCTACGTGAAATGCTTCCAATGATCTTGCTGTTGCTCGTGCACCCTTGTGGGAGGGGACAGCAGCCTTAGTGCAAGACCTCAGTCCTGCAGCTCTGCTTTGCTTTGTTGACCTTGGTCACAGACTGCTCCAGCCTGGGCTCCCCAGATCCTGGTGTATGTGAAGCTCTTTGAAATTGTGCTTGGGCTGGTGCAGGGCCACAAGCCACTCCTGTTGCTAATGGTGGTGCCCAGTCCCATCACCGTACAAATGGTGGTACGCGGGAAAACCGAGACTTTGGAAACCCTGTGTTTCGACACTTGGGAACATCTCCTTAGCTAGAAGAGTTTGTGTATTGAGAGAGAGTCACGAGGATTTCACAGAGAAAGCAGAATTTTCACTTCAAGGGTGAAACCCACAAATCTTCTGAAAGAGATGTGGACAGCAGAGCACTCCAGTGGTGGCTGGAGAGTGCATTTTAAGAGATTTGTGAGCTGCATCTGCCTCAAAGAGAAGGGTAGTTGCTCATTTGTCCAGCCTGGTCTAGGGTGGGGTGTCCCTGCCCATGGCAGAGGAGTTGGAACTGGATGATCCTGTGGTCCCTTCTAACCCTGACTGACTCTATGACTTGGTCTAGGTGATCCTCCTGTGGCAGAGGGATTGGACTAGATGATCTTTCGAGGTCCCTTCCAATCCCTAATGATTCTGTGAGGTGAGGGCTTACACAGTGTGATATAAAATAGTCTGATTCCAGAGGGCTGCTGCCTTTGCTTACTGTGTTCACTCACAGTCTGGAGAAGACACTGATGACAGATTGATCTCACTGCCATGGCAAGTTCTTCATTCTGCTGTGTTTCATTCTGCTCCTGGGCTTCAGTCTAGTGATGGTGGCATCTTCCTCTTCCTTTCTAACATCCGTGTTTGCGTGAGGTGTTTGCCTTGTTTGTGTTTTTGGGGAGATCAGTGTTTGCAACTGTTCGGAAGACATGGAAGTACCCTTTTCTAGGAGGGAGGAAAACTAACAAAGGCCATTAATTGGACAAAATCCACTTAATTATCTGTATCCTCTCACATCTGTTAGCTGTCCTGAGTGTTGATTTAACAAGGAATCTGGATACAGGCTCGAGTACTGAAGGAGGTTTGTTAGCAGTGCTCACATCTCTTTCTTCCGGGCTGGTAGAAATAGGAAAATCACTCTCACATGTGAGCTGTAAGTATGTTGTGCAGAGAAGAGGCTTTAAGAGTCCTGAGAGTTCCAAACTTCTATTTACAGCTTTGAAACCCACTGAAGAAAAAAAAGCTGTCTAAATGTACTATTATTTTTATTATTTTTTTAAAGCAAATCCACAACATGAGGTGTTTAGAAATTTTAATAGGATTAAACTAATCATTTGACTTAATCAGTGTAGGCTGAACAAGGTTCCCATAGGCAACTGCTACATATTTTTAGCAACTGATCAAGGAAATTCAAGGTAACTGTGTTATCCCTTAGGAGATCAGACAGGATTGCAGGTGGGATGCCTCATAGCACTGACCAGGTTTGTGTGGAATTTGTCTCCTGGACCCTGGAGGTTCTTCTGGGACTTCTGTTAAGGAAGATGGATGAAGTTTTACTGCTGTGTCAATGTTTCTTGAGACAGTGGAATAAGCTTAGGGCTTGGGGTTTTCACTAGAGAGCTTCTGTTAACTTCGTGTTTATACTCTCCAGAAACCCAAAACCAGAGAGGATGGGTTGTACTCTAATCCACGTGTAGACAGTCATGGAGTATTTTGAGGAGCTATAGTCTGCACGTACAAAAGCTGTTCTTTGAAACCAGCCCTTGAACCTGCACAAAGGATTGGTTTTGCAATGTTCACAGATATTAAGGTGTATGTTCCCAGCCGTTGTTTACTGTCTAGCCAGGAGATGGCTCTGTCTAGTCATTCCTAAAGAGCATCAACGTTTATGAAGCTAGAAATAATTGGTATTCCTTGGGAGAACTGTGTTTAAAACTGGCATTTCTATCCATCTGTTCCATGAGTTTCAGGAAAAGCTTGAATAAAGGGAATTCTGAACAAAATTAGAGTAAAAAAAAACCCAGATACATATGGACATGCTTGCCTGGAACTGGAGATGCATTTGCGAAAGGCCTTACAGTAACCAGAACCTATGAAAGCTGGGTGAACACCCATGGAGTTGTCTTGCTGCTGGAAACAGCCTTTGGGCTTGAAGCATAAGCGTCTGTGAAGCTTATTTTTCTTATTCTCCAAAAATGTTGTTACCCCTGGAAGCTACTTCCACTGATCTTAGAATAATAACGGTGCATGCCAAGTGGCCTCATGCTGCTAAGCCACTGATACTTCATTCCACATCATTAGAAGGAGGAGTGCTACTGAGCCATTCTTTAGTACTTAGTGGTCCAGTACAAGACTGGGGGACTCGAGAGGCAGGAGTCCAAGTGGACTGTTTACTGAATGGAAGGAGCAAGACAAATACTTGGGAAGACTCATTTTCAAAGAGCAGTTGCTGACTGTTGTCTGTTCAATGTGCTGCAAAAGGGAGGAGAGCAAATGTCAGCAGTGTTTTGTACTGCACAGGGTAAACTATGACGTGAAAGGGTAAGCATATCTGGATGTTATAATTAATGTTATAATTAAAGAACTCAGCTGAGAGAAGAGAGCAATGAAGGTGATGAAGGAAGTAGAGCACCTCCATTTATAAGGATAGGCTGAGGGAGCTCTCTTTAGCTTCGAGGAGGCTGGGGGGTGACCTCATTAATGTTTACAACCCGGGATGTGTTCCTGTGTGACTTGGTCTGGGTGATCCTGCTGTGGCAGAGGGTTGGACTAGACGATCTTTTGAGGTCCCTTCCAATCCCTAATGAGTCTATGAATGTTTACAAATATGTGAGGGTGGGTGTCAGGAGGATGGAGCCAGGCTCTTCTCAATGTCATCTAGTGATAGGACAAGGGGCAATGGGTGTGAGCTGGAACATAGGAGGTTCCATATAAATGTGAGAAGGAACTTCTTCACAGTGAGGGTGACAGAGCACTGGAGCAGGCTGCCCAGGGGGGTTGTGGAGTCTCCTTCTCTGGAGACTTTTAAAACCAACCTGGATATATTCCTATGTGACTTGATCTAGGTGATTCTGCTGTGTCAGGGGGATTGGACTTTGGATCTTTCGAGGTCCCTTCCAATCCCTGATGTTCTGTGATTTTGTGAACCTGACCATGAATTGCAATTTTGAGATATTAATACAGATGTTGATGATCACAACTCTTACATCTTCTGTCAAGGGTTATTGCTGGGCCAGCTGCTAAACAAATAAGAGACATTCTCATTAACCCCCCTCCTTCTCAAAGGGGAGGAGAAAGGGAATAAGGGGGAGAGACTTAGGGAAACTGCTTTAATGAACATAATAAGAAAATTAAATATATGCAAAACCAGTATCGAAATCAGCCCACTTGATGGCTATTGCATCACTGTCACCACTAATGCTGTGGGCAGATGCTGGGAAAGTCCCAGACTGGCCTTAGAGGCAGAAGGGAACCAGATTCAGACGATGGATTCCAGAACTGGATTCAGGAGTGCATGAATTGAGATCAAAGGCAGAACAGATTCCTCTTCAGATGGCCCCCAAGAAACTTGACTCTTGTGATCCCTCAGCCTTACACCAAACATGACATCTTATGGAGCAAAATAATATGTTGTTGGTCAATGTAGAGTCACCTGTCCTGCTGGTTCCTCTCTGCAGATGCGGCCTCTGGCTTAGTGGCCCCCTGATTTGGCATCTAAGATTTAGCAGTAACCTTATTCTTCACAGGAGCAAGTAGAAGCAAGAGCCTTTCTGCACACCAACCCTTGGTGGTAACTGTAAACATCAAGTGCTGTCACTTGTAGAAGCAGCTCTCTGTGCAAATACCCTGTTAACCGGAGAAGGTGCCGGGACTTAGAAGTGACTTAGAAGTGACTGAGCTGCAACATAAAATCCCTGAAAGGAATTAGATCTGTTCTGCCTTAAACCAGGAGCTCACAATACTCTTGTGTCATCTGTGCGCAAGTGAATCCTCGCTGATAGGTCAAGTGAAGAAACTGCTGGGTGTCTTGTCTACAGTCGTAGCTGCTTAGGTCAAAGAAAAGTGCAGCGGTTCTCCAGCGGGCAGTAGGGCATTAAAGTAGGTTCTGTTTTGTCAAATCAAATTAAAAACAGGCAATGGCTGGTGTGAAGCTCCCTGCTCTTCTTGCATTGTCCTCTTTGTTGGACTGCAGATTACTTGCTCACTTTAGACTCACTTTATAGAGTTTTCATGGAATATGGGTCTCTAAGTGGAAGATTTCTGTCCCATCGTACTCTTTGCAGGTGACAAAAGTTGCTTAAGCAAACACTACTGAAAATGAAGGAAACTGCCCTTTCCAGCCCCTAAGGCTTCAGCTGAAGTCTTTGTCAGGTTTCTTAAGTTCCAGGCACAAAACTGTCTCATGGTGTATTTGAAAGTCTCGTTGTAAGAGTGTCTTTAAATGGCCAATAGGGTTTTTTTTTAATTCTTAAAATTTGGTGACTTTTTCTTGGATGTTTCATACTTGAGAGGCCAGACTTCAATTTGTAGGTGAAAACTCCCGACCAATTTCTACTGAAAAGAGAAAAGCGAAATAAAAGCATTTTACAGTTGCGACAGATACGACAATGTGATGGATCGTGCCTGTTCTCCAGAGAAAGGACACCAGTTACCGCTTCTGGAAGTCATGTGGTTTTCTGGTTGTATTTGCTGCTTCGTTTATTGACGGATGATCTGCATTTTTCTTGATGTCAGGGTGCCCATACAATCCTCAGATAAGAATCTCCAATTATTTAACACTTCTGGGAAGCACTGTTTAGTAAATAGGAGTAAGTTGGGTGTTGTTATTGTCCCATCAGCTCTGAAAAGCTGGACTTCTCTAGTGAGATCTCACTGTGGTTAGTTTTGCTGTGATTGGAAGGCATGTGAATTCAATTTTTTTTCCCCCTCAGGGGTTTCATGGAACTGAGCAGCTTTGGGGCACACGAGGCTGACTTGGATGGGGTTTTTTTCCTTTCCTCTGAGATTTGATACTTAAATATTTATATAAGAACACTCAAGTATTTCTGACCTCATGGACAATCTGTGTGGCTGAATGGTCTTCTGTAAATGTTTTGCAGTGTGACAAAGCATGAAGATCTGAGCAGTAGAGTGAGTTGTGTGGAAGCCCAATGTTTTCTTCCTTTTTTGTGGTCTAAGTAGTGTGAGGGAAAACAAGACTGAAAAACTCTTGAGAACTAGCTGACTTGCTGTAAAATACCTCTGGCTGTTTACTTGAGGCACTGGAGTAAACAAACCTAAATGCTTTAGGGAAGTGCATTCCCATACAGGTAGGTATAGCTGCAGTTACCCTTTTTTCAGGTGTTCAAGAAAACACAGGCTGATCTTAGGAACGTTCATTTTGAGATGCAGATTCCAACTTGGGCTGTACATACTTTGAGGAATGAGTTACAAAAGCGAATGAGGACAAGGGGCAATGGATGCAAGCTGGAACATAGGAGGTTTCATATAAATATCAGAAGGAACGTCTTCCCAGTGAGGGTGATGGAGCACTGGAACAGGCTGCCCAGGGGGGTTGTGGAGTCTCCTTCTCTGGAGATGTTTGAGGCCTGCCTGGATGTGTTCCTGTGTGACTTGGTCTAGGTGATCCTGCTGTGGCAGGGGGATGGGAATAGGTGATCCTTTCAGGTCCCTTCCAATCCCTCATGATTCTATGAAAAGCACCCATTTTAAAATTCATTTAGTATCTCTTAGGCTCCTCAGTATGGAGCCAATCCGTATCTGCAGTGTTCAGAGCCTATTTACAAATGCATCAATGCTTATCCACTAAGAAAAATAATTGTGCTTGCTTTTCCCCCCACTCTCTTCAGAGCTATAAAGGGCACATGGATTAAAGCAGGATGGTTCAACAGCTGCATCATGAGCAGCTGAGACATCCTTATTGCCATGCTTCTCGGAGAAGGATGGGACAGGCAGATGGGGAAGGAATGTAAATTGAAGTTGCTCTGAACTGCGGGCACATCTGAGCACAAAAAGGTGTAGAAAGCAGACCTAAGCTTATTGTGAGTCTCTGATTTACTTCTGAGTCCTCAGACTCTAGGAGGATCAATAAGTGTGGCTTTTAATGCAGCGCTGTGGCACGGAAGGTTTCATTAGTGAGCTCCTCACTTGAGATGCACAACAGCTGGTTGTTGAACGTGTAATTTTGCCAAAGTTAAAATAAGAGGCTTAAGAAAGAAGCTTTTCCTCGTAACTTGTGCATGCACATAATTAGTAGGTTTAAACTTTTCCATCTGCATGATTGTTCTTTTTCATTACATAAGACTTCAAGGACGGGTTTAATTACCTAATTAAGGCTATGGTTATTATTTCCTGTGGAACATTTTAATTACAAATAAAATCCGAGGTGAAGTATCTAATGTTGAAGGAGAAGGTTTGTTCTGAGATTTTACAGCCATTTATACTGGTGTAACTCAGTAAATGTTTCCATATGAACCTCTGAGGAGCAGGAACCCTTATTTACATATATCCACCCACAGGAACAATTCCTCTAAGGGTAGCCTGCAGAAGACATTTTTGAAGTTGCTCTCAAGCCACCTTAGCTTTGTACCTCAAAGTAAGAAGCCTCAAAATGGTTCCAGTGAAGTGGCCTGTATTCCTTAAGTAATTGTTTCTTGTCTTAGGCACAAAGGGCATTGGGTTGTTTTCCTGGATCCTGGTGGAACCAGGTCAGGTTCTTCACAGCATGTGTGTTGGAAGTTTAGGAAGATGAATGGGACAAGAAGTGGAATTCATTAAAAAATTGCATAACCAAAGTATTAAAAGGTACTAATTAATAACTTAATGGCTAACTAAAAATAAAGTGTCTTTTCAATAGGTTAGGTTTTTCTCCATGGTAAGACATTAAATACAAACTTCCTCCAAGTTCTAGATTCTCAGGAAAGAGGTTGATCTCACAAATAAGATGCTGAAACCTGGAACCAGCTTGGCTCAACTGCTTGTATGTTTCTGTAGTCTTTTCAAGGGAGCAGTGGCATTTATGGGGGATGATGCTCTCTTCTCCATCCTGGACCCCCAAGACAATCCAAGTAAAAAGCTTTTTTCCCCAACAACAAAAAGCAAATAATCCCGTATTTCTGACAACTGCACAAGGACCAATGCTTGTACAACTGCCTGAGCTTTCTGTTAGACAAGACCCGAAGATTTAGTGTGGAAGTAATTGGAAAATAAGAAAAGTTTACTTAGAAAAGGACGTTAAATATTGAGTCCACAGATTGCTTTTTGTGGAGGAAGCCACATTCTCCTTTTTACAGGCAAAAGGGTGAAACAGATGGACCAAGTGGTTTGGCAGAAGCAGAAGTTTTTATTGTTGGAAAGGATTAGTGTTTAGGAATTTTGGTTTAGTGGTGCACACACACCCTTCTGACTATTTACTTATTAATATTTTTAATAAGGATGTGGTTTGAGGTGCAGGATTTCTGGAGGGGGTTTTTTTGGAGAGGTAGGTTTGCTTGACAATGTAATTCATGTGTGTGCCTAACGCTGTGTGCTGGAAGTGCGGCTCAGACAGAGCTCCAAAGACAAGCTCCAGAAACCTCTCTCTTACTGGGGAGAGGAATATTCACAATTTGCCCTGGTGAGGCGAAATGTGGTGAGAGAAACGTGTTTGCATTCAGGCTTTCCAGTGACTGAAAGAATTGTGGTGGACACAGAGCAGACCGTGGTGCCACTCGCCAGAGTGAGCTGTGAGTCTGCGTAAGTCAGGGAGCTTGTTTCGGTGCCGAACCTCTTTATTGTTTTTGGTGAAGCTTTGTGAACTGTAAATTCTGTGGGTGGTTCTCATCCAAGTGGAAGAGGATTTGCTTCTTTTTCAACCGTCCATGTCTAGATCAAAGCTCTGCAGTTGAGCAAATCAAGCAGCTGGAAGACCTGTATCACCTGGCTGCTAGGTTCATTCGTTATGAAACGCAGCCATAACTTTGCACAAACTACAGCTGTTTAGTCTCTAGCTACAGAATAAAGGAAAAAACCCAACAACTGTTTACGGGTTGTTAAGCTTGGCAGAGATTTCATTTATTTCAGGTAGTGTTCATCTTGTGCACACACAAATGATTAAGAAAGTTTCCTGAAGCCTGTTTGCATGAAGCACTCCAAAAACAAATGTTACTGAATAAAAAATGAATTATTCCACCATGAAATAGATGGGAGGTTCTTATTAGAATAAACTACTTTGCATCTTGTTGCTGGCAGTTTGCTCCCTTGAATTGTGTTACTGCTTGCTTGTCTCAGCCTGCCTCCTGTTGTGTCCTTAAGTGCACTGGACGTGCCTTGCCTGTGCGTAGTCTTACCTGTGTGTGTAAATAGACACGTGTGTGTGTGTGTGTGGTGTCTGTCACAGCTTTCTGCCTGTGTGCTCTGCTTCCCTCTTGACCTGGCTCACAAGAACTCTTTTTTCCTCCCTGCACTTCCGAGTCCTGTCCTGAGAATAGTAACCAAAGTGTTGAGGCTACTTCATTTTACATCAGCGCGGCAGAGAAGCTATAAAACCCGAGATGGCCTTGGGCAGAGAATTTGCAAGGCATGTCTGTGTCATTCTGAACAGTAGGACTGATGATGGGGCAGGTCCTCCTTTTTCCAGGCAAGCTGACAGGGATATTGTTGCTGTCACAAAACAGACAGGAGCTGAAGCAGGAAGAAATGAGATGCAAAGCTCAGTGGTGGTGCTAGCTAGCCCTAACTCCTGGGCAGAGAGGAGTGAGTGGGAGGTGCTAGGCTGTGTAAAGCAGAGTCTGGTCTCCATTAGAGGAGACTCTAAAGGAGATGTGTGTACTCGTGGTGTGCCATGGCTTTCCCACTTGCTGTTCTGAAAGCTGACTTTTGGGGTAAGGTGACTCTGCCCCAGCAGTGTCACCACTGCAAAGACAGCTTCTGGAAATGCAGAAGCTGCTACTGAGCCTGCTTCTGCTGTTCATATCCCCTGCCCTGGAATCTCCTGCACTGCTAGAGCCTGGGGACTCAGGGTCCTCCAGACCAGCACAGAGGGGTATGGACAGCTGAAGTGAGAAGACGGCATGGTGGTGTTTCTCTGTGTCATAGGATCATAGGATGTTAGGGGTTGGAAGCCCTCTGCTCGAAAGGGAAGCACTTCAAGAGGGCAGAACGAAGAGCATGTGGTTGTGTTGCTTCCATATGAACTTTTCAGTATGAAAGAAGGGGGAAGGGAAAGCAGTCTGAACCAGACCTCTCTTCCCAGTACTTTTCACTCGCTCCTAGTAGTTCCAGTGATTTACTTGGTGTAAGGGAAGTTGTCTTCTGTTGCTTTGCCCTTCCCTTCCCTGCTCTGAGCAGCAGTGCCTTGTGTTTTGGCTTAGGGCTACAGGCCTCCCTGAGAAGCTTTGCTCCCAGTTTGAGTCCCAGCTCAATCTGCTGCATTGGTGTTGGCTTTTCTCCAGTGCTGACTGTGCTGCTTATTTATCCCATTGGACTTCATTAAAATAAGGCTGCAGTGTAATGTTTAGGCTATTCAGTAGATCACTGCTGTTCACATCTAAAGCTGTCCTGGCCTCACTGATATTCGAAGGTTTGACCCAAAGCAGCAATCCTCAGTTTTCTGTGATTTTTGTCAAGGACTGAAATCCTGTTTGAAATTTACCCTTAAATAGCTTTGTACTTCTAACATTTTCCTCTGGTGTACTTTTTTCTTTGGTGAGCATCTGTTTCCTGATCCAAACTGTCTGCATTAGCTCTTCACTTCACTTGAATCCCCCCTTCTGCTCCTGGGTATCGCAGCTGCTTGTTAGGATGGGGGTTGGGGAAGGAGGCTGGTTGTTAAATCTCTTCCATCCTTTAGCTGGCAGCAAAATGGTGATTCATCCTGTCAGCTTTGACTTGGAGTGTTTCTAGACCCCAGATGTGTGTTCCCAGTGTTCCTACATTGGCTGCACTTCCTTGGAAGCAGAAGCTGTGAGGAAATGCAATGGACACATCCAAGTTGAGCAGGACAAGAGCTATGTAAATGCAGCTATATCTGTGTTGGCCCAAGCTGAATATCCAGCTGCACTGCATGTGGATTTATGAGCCTGAGTCTCCACTAGCTCACAAATCTCTGCTTCTGATCTGTTGCTCAGTGTAGGCACGCATGCTTCTGCAGATGTGCACATGCTCAGAGGTCCAGGCTGAGATGGTTCTAATTCTTTGAATCTTACCATTACAAGTAGTGGTTCTTGAGCTATGACTGGCTGTGGTGGGTTCAAGACCACAATTGATCAAGGAAAAGCAAACAAAGCAGTTAGGTCTTCATGAGATCTCAGATAGAATTTGCCAGACAATGGATAGCTGAGGAAAAATGGAAAAGGGTTTATTAACTCTGTAACTGTAGACAGGAAGAAAGGTTAAGCAGGTTAGTGCACACAAACCAGAAACTTCATCACAAATGCCATCACATATTCTGAGGAAAAATACAATGGGAGATCACTATCATATCACATTTTCTGAGAAAAATACAGTGGGAGATCACTATTATACTGGTCCTTGGTTTTTTTACATTAGAGACCTGGGGAAAGAATAGGTCAGTCGAGTAGAGATGGGTACCACCACCCTCTCTATTACTGATGTGTCACCACTGTTGTCTGCAGACACCGGTACCCTCAGCTGTCCAGACTGGCAAACTCTTCAGTCCTTCAGCACAGCTTTCTCGAGCAAAACACTGATGGAGCAGGCCTGATTCCTCAGCACCTGAACTGCATCCCTCGATGCAGAAGAGATGCTTTCAAAAAGGACCCAGTCTCTGTCTTCCATGCCCAAGGTTTAAGGATTCTCAAGTCCTTCTGTTTTCTTCAGCGAAGCACAAAGGAATTCTCAGGTGCCTCTCTTAAGGCTCCTTCTCTACCCAATACTCGAGCATCCCAAGATTTTCTCAGTGGCAGAAATGACAGTCTCTCTTCTGCTGATCAGTGTTTTCTAAGATGGCAGCGATAGCCACATGGCCCCGGGCACGTGCAGAATTCAACCACATGGCCGTGTCAGCAGGGCCCCCCCCCAGCTCCGCAAACATGGTAGAGAGGTTTCCATGACCCTCACGTCTCCCTTCCCTTCCTGCCTCAGCCACAGGGGGAAAGGGAAGAATCCTTCAGCTCACCACTGATGGCTGAATGGTCACTCCATGGCTGGAGGGGAAGATTGGCACTAAATTCTTGCTTCTCTGGTCCACAGTGCCAGCCTGAGCTGGGCTGGGTCGAAGCCCCTGGAAAGGGGCAGGGGGGTACTGAAGCCCTATGCTGGAAGGGAGACCCCAGTCAAAAGAGGCAGGGTCATGATGATCCACCCCTTTTATCTTGTCATGTAGCCCACACCCACCCAGGGCACTTACCTGGAGCGGTCCTCTTAAAGCGAAATGCACCTTTTTCCTCATGAAAACACAGATCGACACATCTAAAAATTCTGGTAACTTTCAAAAGGCAGCGCTGGCAAGGAGCCATGTGGCCCAGCAGCCATGTGCCAAAGGGCATGGTATGTAATATCAAAGTTTTGAACCTTCCAAACTTTTGGATGGAATAGCTTGATCTTCCACTTGAAAGCTCTCTCCCAGGAAACACGTCGGCAGCTGTGAACCACAAACTGCAGAGGAAGACATGAAACTTTATTATTCCTAACCCTGTGACATGACTTCTGCAGCAAGACTTTTCTTGGGGACACTTGCTTAGAGAGTGACGACCAACATGAAAGAGCCCAAATGGCTGCTGATAGTGGTATCTAATACAACAACATTAATGAAGTGATCAGCTCTTCTGGATCCCTAATAGCCATTTTAGAAAACAGCTTTCTACTACAAAACTTGCTCAAAGCAGTGATGATTAAACCCCTTTGAATGTCTTGTTTTGAACTGACATGTGCAGTCTAGGTGGAACCTCAGGACCTTGGAGTGCATTTCCTACTTTCTAAACTGGAAGTCTTCACATTGCATTTTTCTCCCTGTAAAGCTACAAAATACAGTTAGATCCCTGAGGATCTTGGATCATTTTTCAGTAATGCTGACTTAGTATTTCTGGTAAAGGCAGCAATTAGTATGTTGCATCTAATTGCTAATGGAGGGAGATGGCTGAATGGTCTCTGGTGACCGCTGGAGTAATAAACACTTCCTTGGGCACAGCTGTAGAGCATCCCCTGGAAGAGTGCTTCAGTGAGAGGCTGGGGAAGTGCCTCAGACAGAGCAGGCCAAGGGATGTGGCTGGCTATTGAAATGCTTTCTGTTTCAGATTGTCTAAGCATAAAACAATGTGTTTACAGGGGCACAAAGACTGCAGGTTACCTCTGACACTCACTGCACTGAGGGCTGAATTAACCTGGCAGCTCTAGAGGAGGGGCTGCTGGTGTGCAAGCTCTTGTGTAAGCATACTGGTACCCACCTGGTGGACTTAGACACAACTGTTTGCCTTTAAGCTTTGAGAGAGTCCTTTCTGAATGTTGGTGGAAACAAGACTGGTGTTTTTATTAGGGGTTGCTAGCATAAATATTTAAACATCTCCTGCCTAATTCCTCCAATTTTGACTTCTTTATTCTTCTTCTCTGAAAAGCATGTTCTGTCCGGAAAGACTCCTCAGCCTAGAAAGAAGGCAGGTACTGATGTTTATAGAGAAAACATCGTCTAAGAGATCAGAGAACTGTGTGTTTTGCAGCACTTCTGTGACTAATTGAAAGATAATGCAGCAGAAGGGGGGTGGAGGGAGAGGACAAAAGAGAGGAAGAGAGACTCCGTGTGTCCCAGCTGCAGGCTATGCTCATCTACTGCCAGGGGCATGGAAGAAGAGGGCATACAAATATACATTGACTGAGAAGGGATAAAGCCCTAAGATGAAAGTGTTTACAACTCACATGTTATATCCTCATCAGCCTGTCAGCAGTGGAGGCTTGATGTACCTTGTGGTACATGTGTGTGCTGGGTGATACCTGTATCGGTGCCTGCTGGCTGAGTTGAGGGCACTGCTGCACCTACAAGGCATCGTTCCTGGCGTGGTCCACTCTTATGCTGGGACAGGTGAAAAATGCACGGGGCTCTGTAGATGCAGTGTGACTTGCTGGGCTGTGATCATATAACGCTCTTGTTTTCATCCCGTGCCCTTTTTATCCGTGCTTGCATAAACAGAGCATGGGGGGTCCAAGTGAAAGTTTCCTTTCTCCTTCTAAAGGGAATTAGAGGGGCTAGGAAAAGGGTATTTTTTTTCAGCAAAGTTTGACTCTAACCACAATCTGAGTTTAAACCACTTTTAGAATGAAAATTCTAGAGTTTCCATCAAATCACGGTCGTAATATGTCTGTGATTGCAGCAGACGTTTTCGAGCACAAGGCCATGGTTTGCTGAGGGTCACACTTACTCCTGTGTATAAACTGTGTCCTGTTGATCCAACAGGAAATGCTCTGGGTTGAAGAGCTTCCCCCCCCACCCCGCTCCCATCCTCATTCGCGTGTAATTGCTGTTGGAATCCTTTCTAGCACCAGTGTCCCAAGGGTTACAAGCTAAACAGATCAAGAGAACTGCACTGCAGAGGTTCCAAATTGGTTGTAGAGCTCTTTCCAAAGGATGCAGCTCCATCCAAGCAGATGGTTGACCTGAAAACACAAGGCTGGGGCCTGGGACATTGCTCTATAGAAAGTGGGCAGAGAGCTAAAGCGAAAAGGAGTAAAGATGAATGAATGATGTGCACGTCTTGCTCTCAGGGCTTGACTTAAAACAGGTTTCATCTGCCAGGAAAGGTCACAGATCAAATGCTGGGAAAGGTCCAAGGCAAGTCATCCAAGATCTAGATAAAGGTACATGCATCCAGCACTGATGCAAACTGGCAGATGTCGGGTGACCGCATACAGACCTTAACGTGTCCGATCTGTATCACGTGCTCCTGTGGTAACTGGTGAATGACCAGTCTGTCCATGCTGACTGCTCCCAGTCATTCCATACAGAAAGATACTGAACAAACCTCGAGTCTCTTTAATCATCCAAAGGAATATCAGCTCTCCTGCTTTAAAAGGAGGCTGGGCTGGTGTGTCAGGTGAGCAGCTAATCAACATATCTGCACTTCCAGATGTCCTCTCCTGCATGTTCTCCTCAGTAGTACCACTGCCTGCGTGTGTTCTCCTGTGGGAAGCAGGGTTGCAGGTTTGTGGGATATAAGCAGGTCCTACTGGCTCCCTGCTACAGCAAATTAGTTGAACTTTATACTGTAGAAGTCCTTTTTCTTTCTTGGTCTGGTACAGGCTTCTCCCTAGGAAGACATGAGGACCTGCTTTGGTGCAGAGGCACGTGATGGAATTGCTGCTTTTCACACTTATTTTATTACCTGCTTTTCATTTGCCTAGCGAAGACTGACCTCTGCATGAAAAAGTCTGTTGGATTGTGACAGCACAGAGAACTTGGCGAAATCAAAGAATTTACAACATCTATATCTTTGAAGTGCCTGTTTAATAGTGCCATTGTCATGCCAGTTGGAGGCAACACTTCTCTTTGCAACTGAAAGGCTCAGCAGAGCTAGCTGATAAGCACTGGTGCCCTGCTGGGAAATTGACCCTTTGAACTGAGAAGAATCCTGCCCGATAAGCAAGTAATGGAATTTTTATCGGGTCTTGCTTTTTATTGTACCATGTTTAGAGTTGTCAGTCTTTCTAGGCAGCAAAAGTGCTTTCTCTCTAGTCTAGTGGGTGTGTGGGTAGCGTAATATTCACACTTTAAAGATGCTGCTTCCAGATTTGGAAGGAGTAGCCATGCCGTGTGCTCTCACACAACAGAAATGAGGCAGTGACAATGCAGCTTAAATAACAAGCGTGTGTTGATTTAAGAGCCAAACTCGATGAGAGTTAAGATAGGAGCTGTGAGGATATTCTTAAAATCTTCACAGGACAGGCATGAAGTTTTTTGCACTCTTACCATAAAAAAAAGTCAAGATACACCTTTAACAAACTTCTGGTGTAATTTCACTCTGGAAATAAATGCTGTCTTCTACATGAAGATTTGTCTCTAAAAATGTGGCATTTCTCTCAACAATAGAACCACGTTTGCAAGCAGAGTGCTCTCTAGCACTAGGCTGCTTCTGCACAGGTGACAATCTGCTTTCACTTAAAGCAAGGATCAAGCTTTTCAGGGCTTTGCTTTCCTGAGCAGTAACATTCAGTTTCTCATCTCAAATCTCAGTCCCAAAAAAGCAGTGAAAAGGAAACTGAAATTCAGACTTGACCTGGTTTTGGGTCTTCTTGTCTGTTAATATTTCCCGTATGACCATCCCAGGAAACCACAGCTTGGGTCCTGCTGTGGAAATCTGCTGTCAGCTGTGGGATTGCTTAAGTCGGCTTGGGCTGTTCTTGGACTGGGACGATGTGCATTCAGCCTGCCCCATCTGTTTGGCCAAGCAGCCGCCTCTGGCAGCAACGCATCCAATACAGATGGTTTGAGCCAGTGACAAAGATACGGCCCTACTAAACGTATCAGTGTGAACAGATCTGTCTCGTGGATGGCCTGTAGAGCAAGAGGAGACCATAGGGAAGAGTACTGTGGAGCAATGTGGGAAGCTGCTGCTGTTGCAGTGGGGACGGAATGCGATGCTCTGAGTGCAAATTAATCAAGTTAAGGCTGACATTCCTTCGTGTCAGGTTTCCCCTTTGGTCTACCAGAAGACGCTGCTGCAGTGGAAAACCTTTCTTTTCAAGGAGTTTTATCCCACTTAATTGCTCCTTAAAATGTGCTCTATTCCTCACTACCAACATAGCACCGCTGTGCTATATTAATGAATTTGTTATTTAAGGAAGGGGGGGCAAGGGCTGACATATGGCCAAGACGTGCTTTAGTTCTGGTAAGCACATGATTTTGAAGATAAACAAAGCTGTTTCCTTACCCTCAGCATGTACTTATTTTGTTTTGCTGATAATGAGAAAAAATTAACACTGTTAAAACATGATTAAAACCAGCAGTATCCTCTGAAATTAGTGTCTGCGTGAATGACATTGAAAGTCTCTTTGCCACTTGG
This sequence comes from Rhinopomastus cyanomelas, assembly GCA_013400115.1. Classification (NCBI taxonomy): domain Eukaryota; kingdom Metazoa; phylum Chordata; class Aves; order Bucerotiformes; family Rhinopomastidae; genus Rhinopomastus; species Rhinopomastus cyanomelas. Next base: position 95,827 of record VXBP01003022.1, on the reverse strand, counting down.
TGTTTAAGCATTCGTTTCTAAGTGTAAGATGCTTTTAAAAATAATCCTAACTCCAAGAAGTAATTTCCTATCTCCCTAATTTTGTTTTCTTTTCAGAAAGCCAATGGTCTTTCTCCATGTGCTTCTCAAATGTGTACAGCTAAAAGCTATTTCTATTAAAAATTGGATTCTATCCAAAATTTCCCAAATGATGGAAGAGTTTCTGGAAGCATGTTAACATCGAGGTTGTGCATTGACATTTGTAACTGCTTCCACCACTCAGGTTGGAGTAAATTGTAATCCCAAAATTTTGTTTTATAAGGAGACATTCATAAACCTAAAAGCTGAGGGAGGGCAGCGGTTACTCTTTATATCCTGCTAACGTCTGCTCATAAAACCAGCTATCACTCTGCTCTTCCACATTTTAAATGTGTTTATAAGAATCATAGAATCATCATGGCTGGAAAGGACCTCCAGGGTCATCAAGTCCAATCAGTGGAAGACTCCTCAGAAGCCCAAGACTACGTCTCTCTGGGCAGTGAGTGGCAGTAAGTGGTCTGCTGACCGGGAGACCAGACTGCCCAGCTCCACACTGAATAGCCCTTCCCTGTAGTTGTACTTCACTCTGTGCCCTTCACAGAGACGTTGTTCTTTGGTGGATTGGTGTTTTTTCAATTCAATGTCTGAAATACTCATCAGGGTGCTGAGAGTGTATGTTGCGTGCATTAGGGTACCACATGGGCTGAGTGGCTCAAAGCCTCTCTGAGACTGCTGGAGAGTAAAGAGAGGGTGGACAAACCCAAACCCAAGTCTTTTCAGGTCCACCTGGTCCATGGTGGTCCTGTATCCCACACCCAGTGTCCCACACACTAGCAGTGCTAAAGACCCAAGACTGTGCCATGGATCATGCTACCGGTGAAATGGTGTAGGTGACTGTAGGCTAGTGCTTGAGCTTGTGCCCTGGCCCTGTGTAATTTTCTTGTGCAGAGACAGCTGGACTGTCTGTCCCATTAAAGATGTTTCTCTAAGTGCCTCTTGGCTGTAGTGCCTGGCTATATTTGGCACTGTACAGGTTGCAGCTGCACCAAAAGCTCATGTCTTGCTGGTCTTCCCAAGCCATGCTTCAGCTTGAGTGCTCTCCAGGGCCCCTGGGCTGGGGGCTGTGAGCAGTCAGCAGAAGCTCTCGGTGTGACCTGCATGCTGCAGCTGCCTACCCAGTCTGCTCTTGGGGGCTTTCTTTCTGGTGACTACCTAGCTCCAAGGTGACAGTGGACCCGGAGTCCCCAGAACACTCTTCTGCACCAACAAGATAGATGTGCAGTTAGATGACTGTGCATGTGCACTTAATGAGGAGTTAATCCAGGGTGTAAAAAGAAGAGCCAGGATGAGGAGACCGTATGATGGGTAACCCTTTCTGACACTGAACTGAGACCAGTGGTCTGTCCAGAAAAAAATGTACTGTTGCCGAGGTAGCATAATCTCTAATTCTTAGGCATTCTAGCAGAGAACCTCACTGAGGTCATGGAGAGGGAGGCTGATGCCGTCCAAACCGGGACCTTAGTTTATAAAGACCTCTGGCACAACCTAGGGCCATTTTTAGTATAAAAGACAACCTCTTTTAATACAAGCTCAGCCTCTGAAGTAGTTTCTTTCCACCAAATATGAGAAATGTCTTTATGCCCTGGAGTTGTGGGAGGAGAAAAAGAAGAGATCATACAATTTGGGGAACTTGGGGGGATCTTTGTCTTTGAAATACAGAGGTGGTGTGTGCCTTCTTAGCTCTTGCCATGGACTGAATGGTAGATGTAAAATTTGTTGGCCTCTTGTTGTTAATATGTTCTCCTACAAAGTGACCGTGTTGTTTTTATGTGACATGGGGTTTTTATCCTTTATTATAATCTTTCTGATTATGGAATGGTGTCTGATTTCTGTTAACACCTCTCACACAAGGGTTCTAGCTCTGCTCCTTGAAGCAGACATACAGCTGTGGTAGCAATCAGGTTGACTCTAGGGATCTAACCTAGCCTGCTTTCCTCAGAGGGATCCTCTTGTTTTGCTTACATCAGTGCCTAGGTGGAAGAGAGAGCCATGCAGAGGAAAACATGTGTTTTAGCTGGAAAAGTGGATTCTGTTGCTGTATCGGTCTTCTTCTAGAGAAGATGTGTGCATGCTGAAAGCTTTTACTAATCAAGTTCCAGCAGTTCAGAACAAACTAAGCTGACTGCTGACGATGCTTGGTGGATGCTGCTTTGGTGGACAAGTTGGGGCAGCAGTGCTTTCGAGCATTCTTACATCATCACTCCTCACAGTGAAACACGTTGTCTTGTAAAACAGCTGGAGTTTCTCTGACAGTGTGAATGGTGTGACACTGATTTCTCGACTGTCGTGAAAGCTTTTCGCTGCCTCCTTAATAGCCTCAAAGCAGTGAAACGCTGATGACACAGTGATGCGCTGTTGTAGTGTCATCAGAGTAGAGTTCAAGTAAGCAACAAATCTTTGCAAGACAAGGTAGGGCCAACCCACCTTTCAGATGAGGAAAGGTGACAAAGGTTCTGCTGGAGATCTGTTAATAGTCACAGGAATGTGATGCTAAACCTCGATCTATATTTGAGGAGTTGAGTTTGTGTCGTGCTGCCACATCTTTAAGTGTTCTGCGTAGATCTGATGATACAGAAGCTTTGTTTTGCTCCAGGGATCAGAACTGGAAGGGTAATATTCAAGTGTTTTGCTGGAAAATGTAACTAGTTTTGGTTGTTTGTCAGTGGGCACACTTGGTACTGCTCAGGAAAATGGGCAGCTCTGGTTCAGGTAGACAGCGTTGTCCCCTGACATGATGGGGGGACAGCACTGTTTGAAGGATTCTGTCTTCCCCAAGACAGACCAAGTTCTTCTGTACTGCCTTGCTCTTCAGAGCAGAGATTGGCTTACTAAACGACAGGATTTTCTCTGGGTTCTCATTAAATACCGTGTGCCGTAGCGCGCCACACGATACGCCCTGCAGTGTGCCATGTGCTATGATGCTAATCAACATTCAATACCAAAAGAGAAGAGCAGCTGCTCTGCAGTCAGCATGTCTGAACAGTCCTGCACTCAGCAGGGTACCACCTAATTCACAATAATGGATAAAGAACTGGCCTCATAACACTTATGTAGATGTGGCTAATGATCAGGGAAATAATGCAAACTACTTTTCATTTATTCATAAAGATAGATGTAATTAGAGGTAATATCTGCATCAAAAAACTTGCTCTCCGGCATTTATTTGTTGACGGTACAAAATGCGAAGGGCTCGTTCCACTGTTTGTCTCCTGTGAAGTTAATAACTTCACGGAGAAGTTGAAGTGTGTGTACTCTTAAGTTCTCTTTGAGACAGTTACAAGGCCTGACGGGGAAAAGCTGCAGTTAATTGCATCTTCTAAACTTACCTCAGTCATTTCCTCAGCGTGATAATGGATTGCTACTGAAAGCCCCGTGCTAGGAGGATCAGCATATTGATTCACTTTTTTGACCTTTTTACATTAGCTCCACTGTCTTCTGTAGATTAGAGAAATCAAGATGAGGCAGCCTGTCCATTTCAGTTGTGGCAGCTTGAGTAAGGAAGTTGTAATTAGGTACAAAGGTCATATTTTAGCATCTAAGCCGTAGAGTTCTGTTTGCCCTTTTCTGTTTCTCCTGGCATTTTTCTTCATTTGTGAAGTCTGGTGTTTCTCTCACAGGTGTGTCATCCCAGTGGCACAACTTTGTGCCTGGAAGAATCAATCAGTTACAGACACACGGTCCAAAGGTGTCAAGTATAGGAGCCAATATAGCTGTAATTTTAACAACTTGTCATCTGCTTGGGTACTTCAGACAGCACCGCGCGCTTACTTCCAGCCCGACGCTACAGGCTGGGTTTGTGTAGGCAGATTTCTTCAAGCTGTCTTGCTGGTGTGGTGCTCAGTGAAGAAGTAAATTAACCCATAATCTCATTTGGTTGAGGCTCTGTGGTCCTGACACAGAGTCAGCCTGGGCTGGTATGGGCAATTCCTCATTCACTGTAGTTTAATGTGGTCCAGAAATTCTGCAAGAGCTAGTTTCACTCGTGCTGAGTAGGCACCTCTCTGGACCTCTGCATGGTAACTACATCTTGCCAAATTCTAGGTATTATCTGACTGGCATATCAACAACTGATTGAGGAAGAACCTTGTGGTCCAGCTCCACAATGGCACCAAGTTGGCTGAGAAAGCAGTGGCAGGGCTCAAAAGAACATCAGGAGTCTACATTATATAACTGAACCCTTGTTGATGACACTCTTGTTAATGAAATTGTTTAATAGTTTAAATAGCCTTTTAAAACTTTTGATATTTTATATTTTTTCCCTTTTTTAATGAAACCATTAGTAGTCTGTTACAGTCCTCTTTCTGAGACTGGGACTTACACCACTCTGGGGATGCAGAGGGAGTATCTGATCATGGGTCATGGAAGCAAATTGACCAAAACTAAAAAGTTACTCTTGCACAAAACTAAAAAGTTACTCTTGCACAAATCCCCACTGTGCTCTGTGTTGGGAAAAGTGTTTCTTCCTTTAAACCCTGCCTGCTGCAAGGTCAGTGAGGGTGATGGAGCCCTGGAACAGGCTGCCCAAGGTGGTTGTTGGAGTCTCCTTCAGTGGAGACGTTCAAGACCCACCTGGACATGTTCCTGTGTGACTTGGTCTGGGTGATCCTGCTGTGGCAGGGGGATTGGACTAGATGATCTTTCCAGGTCCAGTCCCTAATGATTCAATGATCCTGTGATTCAGAGTACCTTTGGAAGGCTTGAGTTCTTGTGATGATGTGGAAGTTAAGTCCAGGCCAGCTGTCAATTGGTTGCCTTTACAAAAACAACGTAATTATCGTGGAGTTATCACTGACTCATTACTTCTGCAGCTCAGGGAAGGAGAGTTATGAAAGAGTGTCACTGAAGAGAAAGTAGATGATGACTGAGGAGGGAGGGATGGATGTGTAACGTAGAAATCCAAAGATTACATCAAGCTGGAGAGTCATGTATATATGTGGCTGCTGGGAAGCACTTCTTCTCATCTTTCCACTGCTCACTAATTGTCTGAAAGTTAATCTTGTCTCAGCAATCGTAGTTGTAGACGAGAGAGCAAGTCAGGAAAATACACAAGCTTAAAGGTATAAAAATGTCAGAAACTTACACTAACACTAAACAAACCTGAGTGTCCTCAGGACTTCTTGTTGATGCCGAGTGTGCCAACTGCAGTTTCTCAGACCTGTAGAAGTGCCGTGTCTTGACAAATCACCTGTCAGACATATCTGAAGCCACATCAAGCAGCTCTGATACTCACAGGTTTTACTTCACAAAGCCTGATTTGTCAAAATTCAGGGGTTTGCCTTGAGTTCACGTTGCTGTCTCAAATATTTGCTTTCAAAACCTGTTTAAAAGATACTAAAGCATTACGTAGTGGAGAGGTTGGATGTTCTTCCTGCTGTCTCATCCTGAAAAGGACTGAGCTGCCTTAGAAACTGCAGAAATTAATCTAGAGTTATCTTTTTGAAAGTGAGCTGGCACTTGAGCAGATTTCCTCAGCCTCTTGATGCTTGAACTCAGTTGAAACGCTTCACTTTCATGGTGAAATGTTTCACTTCATCGTGGCTGAAGGTGGATGTATTGTTGAAAATGGGGGGTGGTGGTTGTCTGGAGGGATGCTTCGTCAGTGGCCACAGGCAGCATCAGCACTTGTTCACTTCCTTTAAATTCTGACACTCTTTCACAGCTAGGCATTACTGCTTCGGGGCTAAGCGTCCAAAGGAATCCATCCTCCTAAGCAAGCTGGTAAGGAACGCGCGGGCATGCTGGCCAGCCCAGATGGATGTAGCTTAAAGCACAGAAGCTGCCAGCTGGGCATCAGGTGCCCAGGATTGTCAAGCAGATGCTGCTTCAGCAGCTGACAGCACCATAAGGACTTAAAGATAAATGGATGCTTGCACAACAGTCGCTCATGTCAAGGGTACTGGGTGAATGTTCTTACACAGTCTTCATTTGTACTGTCCTCTTCATCCATAAGGATTTCTTTGAATAAACTAAAATCTTTTCCTCTGGAAATGTGGTTGTATATTCTCAAGAGTCTGCAAACATTTCTGTAAAGACAGTTCAGGAGATAGAGTGTGTGGAGGCTCCGGGCTTGTCTGTAGTGATGTCACGTTGGTGATGAGGTGAAGTGGGCTATTTAGGGGATGTAAACTGATCTTCCCTGTGGTAGCTACAATGAAGTACCTTGCTGGTGGGTGTGCAAAGGGTAATGACTGCTATCCAAGAACCTTAATTAACGGGATTTCTTTCTGAATATTTGTTTAACTGAGATCTTGGCTGTTCTACTACTGAAACCCAAGCATGTCTTGCATCTTGAATAGGCAATGCCTGCCCTCTTGGCCTTGAACTTCAGGTGCTCTGGAGGTGAGGAGAAGGGAAGGAAGAGTTTTATGTCTCACACCACCCGATCCTAAGCATCCAGCCTCAGACTCTACTAGGCCTGGTGTTTTTACTGATCCAGCACCTCTTGCCTAATCTTTCTCCACAGTCCATACCTGTATGTCCATCGTCTTGAGGGCACTTGAGAGGCAACCAAGAGAAGTGCTGGTGAAGCCATCTTCCCTGCTGCCTTTTGATGTGGTTTTGATGTATCAGTGTAGCTATAATACACACTGACCAGAAGTGGGACCATCAGTCTGGGTGTCCCTCCCATCTCCTTCCTGATACCCACAACTGCACTTAACTCATTCTGCAACAAACCAATTCTAAGAGCTAAACCAGTAGAGCAAAGAGCGAATCGTATCTAGAAGATAAAAAATAAGAAGCAAAATTAAAAAATGAAAGTGTGTAACCTCCCAAATCAACATTCCTCAGCCTGTTAAGTGGAGAGCCTGTCTGAGTTTCCCAGAGAACGTGCTGAATCATAGCCCCCCTGGGAAAGGAGACAGCAAGCATGTTTGTCATGCTTCATATTTAGCCACACATGGTGGATTCATGATAGTAAGGTGACATTTGTTCTAAGGGCAAAATCCCCTTAACGTGGGTTTTTGCTTACCCAGGTATCTAACTAGGGACTGATGCTCTGCCTCTTTGGGCATAATGGGTTACAATACAGACCTCCATTGGGAAGATACAGTGGGAATTGTTTTAGCGTGGCGTCATCTTCTGAAGGTCTGCGGCATTTGAGGAACACGTGGCAAGGAGGGGGAAGCCTTTATGGCTCCCACAGAAGGAACTTCTCTTACTCCTCTCTTGTTCTTTTGTTGCTGCTGTTGTTCAAGATAGGAAGAAGTAAGAAGGTCAGCGAGGAGATTTGATCATCATTTCAGAACATGGAGACTCTGCAAAACTCTGCATTAGCGTGTGCAGGCGGGGTGTCATTCGGGTGCTGTCTAGCTCATGATGGGCCTTCTTAAGCAGGAAGGGAAAAATGTTATAAAGATCAAGAAAACTACAGTAGTTAGAGAGAGCATGAGCTGACCAGACAGAAGAGTGATCAACCTCCCTGGAGGCAGAAGCCTGCCCAGCTTTGAGTCAGGTTTCTTGTTTGCTGAGCAAGACGTGAGGGGACTGTTCCCAGGCTTAGCTGGCTGGGATAATTATTTAGCCATTGATCTTTCTGTGCAAAAGGCTGTAACTCATCTTTTCTTGGTGATGACTTTTGGTAGAGTTTTGTGGCCTTCACTCTTGACAGGTCATCGTTCCGGTAGTCACCCCTTTCTCTCTTCCAGCTCCTCTACTGAAGAAAGCTGGTGAAGGTGTAATGTCTCTCGTCTGCCTGACAGTTTTTACATCCTCCTCGCATCACTGTCTGCCTTGAGGACGGCCTGTGAGAGGAACTTGGTAGAGTACAGTGATCTGAGCACTGTTCTGTGCCCTGTATTCGCCGTGTGCTCTAAGTCTGGCAGCGTGGCACTCTGCGGGGCACCTGTTCCTGTGACTGCCAGAGTACTTTAAACGAGGAGCTTACCGCTGCCTTTGCAAGTCTCAGCTTTGTCATAAAGTTGAGTTTTGGTTTTTTCTGAATATAGTGCTGTGGCAGCAGTAGTAGTCCTCCTCCATGTCAAACTTTGCTTTCACTTAAACTCAACCACCTGGGACTTTATCCCTAAGTTTAGGCTGTCAAGAAGCTTCACTAGTGCCAGGGTGCTAGTGAGTGTAACCACAGCATCACTCACATGACAACCAGGTACCTGCAAAAGGTTTGAGATTTGGTTTTAACTATTAGTTTAAATAATAGTTTCTTCACATGGATTACTGGAATGGATTGCCCAGGGAGCTGGTGGTGTCACCATCCCTGGAGGTGTCTAAGGAATGAGTGGGTGCAGCGCTTAGGGATATGGTCTAGCGGTTAGACCGCTTGAGTGGAAGGTTGGACTTGATGACCCTGGAGGTCCTTTCCAGCCATGATGATTCTATGATTCTATGATTCTATAGATGTCCCACCCCAGGGGTGAGACTCCCTTCATGTGACCATAGCTGGGCTATTCTCAGTGTCATGTAGTGATAGGAGGAGGGGCACTGGTTGTAAGCTGGAACATAGAAGGTTCCACATCAACCTGAGAGGGTGGCGGAGCACTGGAACAGGTTGCTCAGAGTGGTTGTGGAATCTCCTTCACTGGAGATATTCAAGACCCACCTGGATGTGTTCCTGTGTGACTTGGTCTAGGTGATCCCGCTGTGGCAGGGGGATTGGACTAGATGATCTTTCGATGTCCGTTCCAATCCGTAATGATTCTGTGATTCTGTGAAACCAATTTAGTTGAATCATGAGGAGTTTTTTAGAGGCAAGGCCGAAGAATGGAGTTTGACACAGTTAAGGGTGACATAGTTCATCATCATCATCATCAGAGGCTTTGGCACAACACCTGGCCAAACAGTACCTCGATAAGCACAGAGTGCATTAGCTCTGGCTCCGCAACACCCTCCCCGTTGCGTAAGGCTCTTTGTGCTGGGGTGTTGTTAAAAGCCCAGGCAGCGATTCCACCCTGTGTCCTCCTCTGCCACCAGCAAAGCGTTGCAGGTCCCTGTTGCTGCAGAGCACTCTGTGCCTTCTGGGGACCTGGGCACTAATTAACCGAGGGTGTCGGTGTGGGGCGGAGAGCCCCGCTTGCGCCCGTCAGCCAGTGGTTGCAGTGGTGTTGTGGGCACCCGGGTGGTTACCCCTGCCCTGTGTGACTGTGGGCTGCGTGGAGCCAATTACGATAAAATCAAGATTGCTGTCTTCAGAAAAGCCTGTGGGGTTAAGAGTTTCCAGATGCAGCAACAGACCTGTTGGTTCAGGAGCAAGTCCTAGCTTGAACCAACAAGGAAGGGCATTTTAATGAAACTTTAATTCTTTGCTGCTGAAGCAAAGTGGGATTGTGGTTTTAAAAGGTGTGTTGATCTTCAGCGCTGGGAGCATTAAGAGAAGGAAATAGAGTAAACCTCTCTTTGACACGCGTTTCCAACACACAGTAGGTGATGCTGGCCGGTCCTTTGGCCAGTGCTGGCTGGGAGCTGTTTGTAAGCTGTTTTCACTTACTTGCTGAGTTGTTTGGGGCACAGTTGCCACTCTGTTGATGCTGCGGTGGGCAGAAGGCAGACTTAGGAACACGGGGAATGCAGACACGAGAAGAGTGGAAACCAAGCACCCTAACGCCCAGGGGCAAACCTGTGCAGGGCAAAAGTGATCTCTTCCTTATTTTTCAACTTGTTGCCCTTCCCACAAATGCTTCCTTGGAACCCCCACATCTTGCCTTCTGTGTTCCGTATCACCTCTTGTCTTTTACCTGCATGGTGGAGTTAGGGTGGTGGTTGGACTCAATGATCTTAAAGCTCTTTTCCAACTTAAACGATCGTTTGAGTCTGTGTTTTCTGCAGAAATGGTTTTCTTGGTATTTCTAAACGTTAATTAAAAATTGGCAAAGACTCGGGACTTTGGGGCCATCAGACTGGTGAGGTGCTGCATCCGTGCCCTCTTCTAGCACCATCGGGGGGAAAAATACAGGAAGAGGCCAGTCAGCAACACAGTTGAGACGCCACAAGGTGTTGGTGGTAGCACGGAGCTACCTGTGCTGCCAGCAGCATGTGGTGTTCTGCTGTTTGTGCCAAACTTCCCCTGTTTGGGTGAACATGAAGAAGGGCTGTTGAACAGAGAGAGTATGAGGAGGTTTCACCACTGGCTGTAGGCACAGAGCGGCACCGATGGGTGATCTTGCTCTGGGGACCAGTTAGAGTCCTTCAATTCTTCAGCTTTGCTTCAGGACTCCCAGTGGGTCAAGTGTTTCACAGAGATCACATGTAATCATAAAATTATGCAGACTGTTCCTGCCTAGGGAGGTGTACTTCCACAATCATGTCCTTAACCTATGAGAAGAGGTCTAGGGCGGAATTTGGCAAGATGTTGAAGTGTCTCGAGGTGCAGGCGGGTCTCCACTGGAACTGCTGAGCTTATCAAGGTGAACATAGTTAAATTTCACTTGTATTTAGCATTATTTAAACTGGTCTTGGAGGTCAGGCCACTGATGCATTGGCTAAGCAAGACCCTCTTGCCCTTGTGTTCACAGGGACCTCACATCCCAGAAGAGAGAGGGGCTGAAGCTGACAGATGACTCTGCAGCTCCACAATAGTCCATCCTTGTAGGAGTTAGTCCTGGGTTTAGAACTAACTAGGTTTGTGCTACAGCTGATAAGTCCAGGGAATTAAGCTTTTTTTTTTTTCCACTGACTCAGGTTTTCCAGCAGATCAGCTCAAACCAGGTGAAACCACATCCTTTACTCTGGCCTCTGGACTCCCTCAGGGCATCGACCTGGGACAACTGAAGGTGGAAAGGACCTTGGTGCTGTAACCATGTCTGTAGCCTGCAGGCAGGACCATACATGGTTGTCTCCATCCCTAAAATTCCTGAAAGGCAAACCCACCTGCGTCAGGCAGAGGCTTTGATTTGTGCATTAAGCCTTGGGGAGAAGCTGTCATTCCTGCTCTGTGGACTCCTCCTGTGCTGTCAGAAACATGCAAAAGCTATCTTGGCTTAAGTTTCAAAACATGAAACCTGGTTTCTTTTAGCAGTTTTCTCACCGACTTCTCTGGAAGAATTATTACTCACAGGTTGCAGTTTTGTTTTGCTCCAGCTTCCATTCGCCTTCCATTTCACCCTTCATAGCTGACTTGTGACTTCTCATTTTAACTGAACTGGTGAGGTGATGCTTAATTAAAAGTCTTGGAGTGGAGGTGGTGGTGATGTGGAGGGTGGACTCCTCTGTTTACCCACAGAACTAACCGGGCCTGAGAGGTGGGTGTTATGGCACTGGCCCATCCCCAGAAGCTGCCTCTGAAGCACAGGAGGTTAATTCGTTTTCTGCTCCTTGGTCTCTCTTCTGTGACTGCCAACAAAGGTGGCAATTACCAGCGTTATCTCAGGGGTCATTCTCTGATGTAGATAATTGCAAACTGGGAAACCACACTGATACGCTTAGAGAATTTCTTCCAGGCCAGAGAGCACCCCTGGCCCGGTCAGTAGTACAAGAAAGTTGTTACCTAGACTGAATTTGTCCTCATACCTTGGGGCAAAAGGCTCCCTATCCATTACAAGTCCCCTGAAGCATCCGGTGGTTTGAAGGATCAGCTCTGTACCACTGCAGTCAAGAATGTGGGACGTGACTTAAAGGGCAAATCAGCCTGTGCCTGTGTTTTTCAGCCAGCTTTTGTTTTAAGGCAACTTCACTAGTGTAGTTTGTGCTTCAGAAAGCGTGTGCTGCTGTTATTTATTGTGTAAAACATGATTTAAAATCACGGCCATATATTTCTTCTTGTAAAAGCTCTCTCAGAAGAGAGAGTTAAGGCATGACTCTCACAATTTGCACATGCCTGGGGCGAGTTACAACAGCTGGTTCTTTAGCCTAACATTCAAGGCTACTCTACCACACAGTGTTTGAGCATCGTAACACAGCAAACTGAGGTTTGGTCTTTTTTTTTTGGTAAAGTTGTTCAAAATAATTAACAACTTGAAACAATTTAACAAGAACTGTAGTGGTTTTAACAGGAGTTTGAGTTGTTTTTTCATGGCTGGTGTTCTAAATCAAAATCAAATGTTTTGTTCACACAGACAGTAATTTTAGGAAAATCTTATGATCATGTGAGTTCAGGCTGAACGATCATAATGGTTGTTTTTGGCCTGATAATCTTTAAGTGCACTGCCCAGAACAATATAGTATTTCCTGTGCTCAAGCCAGAAAAGTCCAGGGGGATGAAAAGAGCAGCGTGGCCAACTATCTGTGTATGTCCTCAAATGCTTCGCTGTCAGGGAAAGTGTTAGCAAGATCAGGGTGATCTGACTGCCCAGCAAAGCAGGTGAATGTCTCTCCTCCGGCTGTAGGTAAGGAGACTTTGCAAACTGATCTGCAGCCATTGAGTTGTTTGTGCTGCACAAGTGCCCAGATGACATTCTCCTTCTTGCAGTGTGCTGTTCAGGCACCGTGAGCCCTCACCATGGGGAAACTACTAGGAGAAGGTCCGGCACTCCTAGCTGACAGTATGTGCAAATTGCTGGTATTTAATTCAGTTGTGTAGTGGGGAAGGATAAACATTATTCCTGACATTTCCATTTTTGATTAATGATGAATGGAGTTGGCAGATGTTCAGCTGGACACCAGATGGGGTCTGCTCAACCCAACAAACACAATAGAAACAGTCTGGGTCTTGTAAAGGCAGCACTGACAAAAGCTCTGACAAAATCTCTGGCTCATCCAAGTGATACGCCAGCTTTGACCTCAAAACAAGTTTGCAGTTTAAGAATGGCGGTGATACAACCAGCGAAACTGCTTGGGGAAGTTAAATGGGGTGTGGAAGGGTAAGAGCTGCTTGACTTGCTGGAGTTCCCCCAGAGTTTTTTCTACTGCAGGAGCCACGGGCTGCAGCTTTTATTTCATGGTGGACCATGTTCATTCACCTATGGTGACAAGTATGTCAGGGCTCTGGGCACATCTCATGGCAGAGGAGGTTTGTGATGGGGATCGGCCGCTTCTAACATCCTAAATCCAGGATAGGCTTGGCGACTTGAGATCAGATAGCTCCGTACGGTCCTGGTCCACTGGCTGGCCCTTCTGTCTGTCTGCGTCTGGCGGCGGTTAATCAGCACGGGGTGGGAGCCACCCCTTGAATCTCGCTGAGCGCCGGGATCTGGGGCAGGGATGATGGGGACAGGGATGGGAACCCCCGGGATCCTTCTGTGAGCGCCGCTCGCAGCCGCCTTTACCGGTCCGGGCCGTCTCCACATCGCACCCTGCGGGCAAAGCCATTCAAATCGAGAAGAATGAATTCAAATTAATGCAAATTTGGTTCCTGGGGGAAGCGATAAGTGTCTGCGAAGTGCCCCATCGCCGTCCCGCACAGCGGGCTCGGGCTGATAAGGGGCCCTGGGACCCTCGTGACTGGGGGCTCTGGGTCGCTGCTGCTAGAGGATGGGGAGGGGGTGGGGTGTTGCAGCTTTGACCCCGAGATGCAGCGTGAAAAGTCCCTTTGATAATGACTTCCCAAGGGAGACAAAGAGCGGGAGGGAAGAGGAAAGAGGAAATCTGAGCGCCGTGTTCACGGTGACATTCACGGTGCCGGAGGGGAAGCTGCTCTCCAGCCTTTAAAGCCAAACCGCCCCCGACTCGGGGTTTTAACGACTCACGCTGGGGCGGGGTGGGGGGACGGGGACACATTAAAGGTGAGAGCTGGGAGCTGCTTCTCCGGGAAGGGACGTTTGGAAAGTGCTTCAGTGTCATTTTTCCCCGTGTGAACTGGAACTCGGACGCTTTTTTCTCGCGGGAGGTGTGTCAGTGACAGGCATCTCCTTGCCGGCTCCTCACCTTTGGACTGGCTCTTATTTCTGATTTTTATTTAGACACAGCGATTCAGAACAAAAGCCTCCTCCGTCCTTACCCGAGCCTTTCCCCGCTCCGTGCGCGGTGGTGCGGTGGGGGCCGGGCCGGGTCAGCCCGAAGCACGGCGGCGGGTGGGGTGGGAGATCTGTTTGGGCGTCAACACGAGCACCAGCGGTGCCGGTGACACCAGTTACTGCTGCGAACGCTCGGTGCCCCGGGTGGGCAGGCGGCGGGGCCAGCGACCCTCCGTGTCTCGGGGTCGGTGACAGGAGCCTCCCTCCTTCCTCCCCTCCCTTCCCGGCCTTGGGCAGCGCTTTTGAAGGGAAGGTCGCCAGTGGCAGAAATTCCACGGAGGAGCGGTGAGGGACGCACGTCGCTCCCGCGCCCAGCGGGGGATGTCGAAGGGGAGCCTCCGGGGGTCAGCGGTGCCGGTCCAGGGTGCGTGTGGGGAGGAGCAGCTCTCTCTGCGGTTTGCAGCCCCGGGGGAGGGAAGGGGAGGAGAAGAACGGGGGGGTGGGGAGGAGAGGAGCGGAGAGAGGGGGGTATTGCTGCTCAGGTACCTCCCGCCGTGCTCCCAGCAGGCGGGACGGGGAGGGACAGGACTGGAGGAGACCCCCCACTTATCCCGTCCCACCACCTCCCTTCCCGTCGGGGCTGTGCCTGGCGCTGGCAGCTCCTCCGGACCTGCCTGGGAAGGGGAGTCCGTCCTGGAGCTGCGGACGCCTCGGCGGGTCTGTGTGTCCTCGCAAGCCAGGGACAGCGGGGTCGGGTCTGCCGGGGGCATCGCCTCTCCTGCGGTTCCTCTCCCGGCTCCGCCAGCAGCTTTGCCGCCGGTTCGGTGCCGTGATGAGGTAATTTATGGTCCCTGGTACCCGCTGTCCCGCAGCGGCAGCAGCAGGCTGGAGCCGGCTCTGGGGAGGGGGGATGCGGGGGTCTGGGGTTGCCTAGGGCCCAGAGCAAGACGGGGAGACCCCTCACCTGTCCGTCGGAGAGCTCTGCCCTCTGCAAAAGGCATCGCCCTCCCAGTCCCGAGACGAGCGCGTCCGGCTCGGCGCGTCCGTCGGAATAACCGGGGCTGTGCACGGAATTGCGGGTGTTTTACAGCTCCGGCCTTGTGACTTACTGGACACTTTCTTGGAGTGTTTTCTCTGGAAACTTGTTTCAAATGAGGGCTGTGAGCCCTAACAAAGAAGAGTGTTGTTCGGGAGCCAACAGGTGACGGGGGTGAAACCCGAGTATATGTGTACATTGGAGTAAAGTCTGGCTGCTGTTTAAAATAGAATTTAAAAAAAAAATCAACGGGAGACTGTAAAAGGCAAGATTTCCTTCTTTCTAAATCCGTACCCGTCTTAGGGAAGGAGGGAGGGGACGAGGGCGGGAGGAAGCATCCGTGAGAACAGCGCTTCCTCCGCTGGAGATTCTGTTATGGACGGACAGGACCGAGCAGAATCCAGTGGGTGCGATGTGCTGGCAGGTGGCGGTGCCTTGTCACGGACCTTCCTCCTTCTGTTACTGCAGGGAGCCTGGCTTCTGCATTGTGGCTCTGCAGAAGGAAATATCTGCAGAAGGTTCGTCCAACTTCCAGTTGGAAAAGCAATCTTTGCGCTACGGTGCTTGGAAGTTGGTCAACCAGCTCTCCTGCTGGTTCTTGTACGCTGGCTAAGGAAAAGGAAGAAAGTTCTTCTGGGGTACGCCTAAAAGTCCGTGGAATGAACGAGCATTCCGCAGTCCTTCCTTCTCTCCCTGTTCAGGGTATTTCATTACTCAGAAGGACCCAACAACTGGAGAAGTCGCTGTGGGCTGGTGCTGATCAAATTCTGCTCAGTATCCACATTCATGGAGCTAAAGAGCTCTCTGCGAATGTTACTGCAGTTAAGGAATGGGTCTTTCCCATCTTTTGTGTAAAACGCATTGGAAAAACTCTTTAAATGTTTAGTAGCTGTTTTATGGTGGCTTATTGCTGCTGTATTGCACCCTTCATCTTCTAATGTAGTTACCGTGCACCAGGGATTGAATAAGCAGGTGAATGGACTAGCCGTGCTCATCTTAACTCCTTCATTGTGAATGGATGCATGTGATATGCATCTTGTATCCCCTATAGCCTTGTTAACAAGCCTTCTAACAAAAAAGTTGTTAAACAATTTGCCCTGCAGGACAGAGTAAAACAGCAGGGGATGGGCAAGGAGATGTTTGTGTAACCGTGCTCACAAATCATGACCTCTTCCCTCTGGTCAGGGGTGAACATAATCAGTGAGCTGGAAATCCTAGCACAGGGATAACCTTCATGCAGGGTTCAGCAGTAGCTGTGCTCTAAGTTTGATATCCCAGTATTTTGTGTGCCAATGGGTTTGTAATTAGGAGTGTTGTTCCCTTCTAGCTACTTTGTCATAATGTGGTCGTTTGAATACATCAGTGGGGAAAAAAAAGGTATTAATTGCTTTTCTTTTAAAATCAAATGTAGCTCTTGAATTCAATTATGTTAGTCATAGTTGTCAAGTTGCCAATGAAATACCTCCTTGTAGGCTCTGAAGCTTTTTTTCTTTCCAGAGGTAGTATTTGAACAGAGCAGAAACCTCAAAATATTCCACAGCCTGTAAGAAAACAAAACATCCTTGCTCTGTTTTGGAGATGTCGTGGCAGGAGTAGAAAGACCACCTTTTCACTCATCCCTCAGCAAGCTTTTATTTTCTCAGCTGTTGTTTATATTAATTTGAATCCTCCTTAGGATGTACCCGTTTTAAACAGCTCGCTTTGAAGGATGAGGGCGGTGGGGTGGGGGGTGGGGAGGAAGAACCCTGTAGTTTTAAAATGCAAACCAAATTACACTTGAGCAGGAGAGGAAGGAGCACTCCTAAACAAGCAGTTGCTAAAAGAGCTCTGCAGATTGCCTGCTGTGACACCGGGCTGCTTCAGAAACGCCATGCTCAGCAGCACCCCAGTATCGGTGACGTGGCCATGCTGATGTATGGCGTACTGTCAGGCTTTTTATAGCTGGCTTGCCATTAGCCTTATGGAAGCACTTTTCTTTCCAAGCAAATGCTGTCCTTTGAGTAATCTCTGTTCACTGAGATCTA
The DNA here is from genome assembly GCA_013400115.1 of Rhinopomastus cyanomelas. Lineage (NCBI taxonomy): Eukaryota > Metazoa > Chordata > Aves > Bucerotiformes > Rhinopomastidae > Rhinopomastus > Rhinopomastus cyanomelas. Next base: position 78,911 of record VXBP01003022.1, on the reverse strand, counting down.
TGAACCTTGCTTTCAGCACTCCCAATCGCTTTACCTGGGCAGAAGGTGTATTTTAGGGTTGGCAGTGAGGTACAGTCTTCCTTTATTCTCTGCCAGCCAGACTTTCAACGTGCCCTGTATCATTGGGAAATGGAGTCTATGGGTCTGTGGTGTTTCCCTGTTGGAGCTGTTCTGGACGGGTCAGAGATGGCCCAGGCAGGACCAGCCTCTGTGGAAACGCAGCCGTGGTCTGTCTCCTGTCTTGCACCAACGCCTTGTCTTCCTTCAGCACCAGGCAGTGCTCCTGTGCTACGCTTGGAGTCCTACCGCTGCCCAGCACTGTCACTGCCTTTTGCCATGTAGGAGTAGCACGTAGCCTTAGAGTTAAAAGATCTCAGAAAAGTTAACAAATCTTCACTCATTCAGGTTCTGGTTTGGTTCCTTGTCTTCTTGGGAGAACAAAATAAGACAGAGAAGTTAATCTTTGATCTTCTGGAGGGAGGTTTTTGAACAGTCAATATGACACAGTTACTCAATTACCTGTGTGCTGGTGAGTGTTGGGTGTCATGTGAACGAGCCCCTGGGACAGCCCGCTCCAGTTCCCTGGCACTGGCAGAGCTGAACCTACCTCTTTGCCTCAACTGCACTCCAGGTCTGCGTCCCGTGGTGCAGCTGAAGTCAGGCTGCCTAATGAATTGTTGACAAAGATGTTTCACCCAGTGACCCAGGTTGTTGGGCAGGAGTCAGTTCTTGAAAAGTGCTGGTGTGACCAACCTAAGTTCTTGTGTTGCAATGCTGTAAGAACTGGCACATCACAGGAACACAGATTATCTACCTCTTTTTGAAAGGAAACCATTGTAGGACAGTTTTGGAAGGGCTTGGGCTTCTCAGTGATACTCAGTGAATTTATACTTAGGAATTATTTGGGTACTGGTGAAGCAGGACATAAGCTGCCAGCCAGAGCATCCCCATCCATCTGCAATAAACTCTGTTGTGCTAGAGGGATTTCTTGGCTGCAGCACAGTATTCCTTTGCCACTGCTTCCTTGCACCCCCCTTTCACACAGACAATAACACAAACTTAACTGATGATTGACTTGGTTTCCACTAGTAAGTGGTGAGAAGAAGCACTTTTGCAGCACTTGTCTTATAATTTGTTTCTGAAGGAAACAAATATTTTGAATATATAGGATTGAGCTTTTAGTATTGAAATTGTTTTACTTTACAGACAGGTCACAAAGTGGTGATGCCGAGCTTGGGAGCTGCTTGTTAACCCTCAGCTGTTCAGCTGGAGTCAGTTTTCAGACATTTGCCCGACAGCTCACGAGGTCTGCAGAAGTAGCCTGTTCTGAACGGGGAGGTTGGCAGGTTTGCTTGCCAAATGCTAATGCATCTTTCATTAGAGAGCATTTATGCAGTAGGATGGAAGCGTGTTGGCATCTTAGCAGTGCACCAAAACCAGTGCAGTATGTTTTCAAACCACAAGGTTTTGGAGTGAAGTCAGCAAAAAAAAGTTGTTTCAGTACTGGCCCAACTCTTTTTATTAGATGTTGGGACTGCAGATGTGTTGAAATCCTCTATCCACCAGGGCAGATAGACTGTGTAATACTGATTAGTGAATTTCCCCAAGTTCTGTACCTTTGGATGCATTTTGGCAATTTTTATGGAGCAGGTTTGGATTTAGATACTGGATCAATAGAGCTTGGCACTGACCAGTGTCTCTCTTCAAGGAGAAGAAAATACTTGAATAACTGGCAGAATACCTGAGGATGCAGTCTTCAATCTTTCTTGCAGCAAGTTACTCACTCGAATGCAGTGATGATGAGGCTAGAAATATAGTGTGAGACCTACCAGAGGTTTTTAGACTGCTCTTCCCTTTAGACCCACCAGCAAGGTTATACTTCAAGGTGAACATTTTCTACATCTCAGATCTAGCAAAACTGCATCTGTGTTTAGATGAAGTGGTGAGAGCACTGCCTACAGCAGGGAAGGTGCAAGCAGCCCTGTGTGATGTACTGTCAAAGCAAACTTGTTTCTAACCCTAGTGGTCAGGATGGCTGTCATGGCAACACACATCCTCTGTGCTTCTGGTTACCTATATTTCACTGAAATTCCTGGTCTGGATTTCCTAGGAACTTCTGCTAGAATTAATTAATTCAAGCTAGTTCCTGTAATGAGCTTTTTCCAGCAGAATGCTGTGGATGTGGGTGAGAGCTGTCTGCCAGTTGTGACTCAGAATGATCCCACTCATACTCAGCTTCGCAGGCTCCGTGAGCCAACAGAAGCACGTCCCTGTAGGGTTTTAAATTAACAGAACAATCATGATGTATTTTACAGAGCCTAATCTGGCATAATTGGATTTCACATATTTAAGTGGACCAACGCCCTTCCACCCCAATCCAGTTAAACCCACATTCTCAGAGGAACCCAGCAGATGCTTGCTGCTCTGTGCCTACCTTGTGAAAAAGAGGATGCTGCTTACACAACTCTTCTTTCCCCCACAATTTCTTTAGGTTTTGACAAGTGCTTGTCAAGTCCTTTGTGTTACTAGATTGGTGGTAGCAATAACTTCAGGAAGAGCTCATGTCATTCCTTCTGGTAATGTGAGCCTTTCCTAGTTATACCCATATACATAGTGTGTGTGTGTGTGTCTAGTTTTTCTTGAGTAGCTTTGTTTTCCTAGTTCTCTGAAGCACTTTGGAATTGCTTGTAGCAAGCTGTAAGGATGCTTCAATCACTTCTTGTTCTGGGCAATACAAGGAATACTAAATTGTTGTAAGATCGTTTACACCGATAGTCAGTTCTTGCCTGTTCAGCTTTACTAAGGCTCTGTTAATCTCTTCCTGCAGATCGATTGCTTGATGAGTCGCAGCTGAAATATTTAACACTTCACACTTACTGCCATGGAGATGGAGCCCAAAGCCAACACTCTGGTTTTTGCGTGTCAGCGAAGCTCAACATCCGATGATGACTCTGGCTGTGCCTTGGAAGAATATGCCTGGGTCCCTCCAGGCCTCAGACCCGAGCAGGTACCTCATATTTTTAACCTTGTAAGGACTATCTAAGAGTGTGATTCACCATCTCTATAAGTCCAATTAAACTCCTATATGTATTAATCTTAGATTCATCTAGAGCTCTTCGCTGCATTTGTTTCCTGTTCTAATGAGGCTGCGTGTAGGGAGCTTAAAATCCTCAACACCAAGGAGGTCTACATTCCAAAAAAAGTTCCCAGTCAAGACTTTTCAATAAACATGTGCCATGGGGGTTTGAGTTGTCAAGAGGTTTGCTGTCTCTCTGAAATGAGTTATGAGGGTAAATTAAAGCTCATGGCATACCTCGTGGCATTCTGCTACTTGGCCACCAGTACTTGGCTGAAAGCTCCTTAAATAATTAGGCATTTGACGTCTAGGACACGCGTGTCACGAGAGCACACACACGAACAAACTGCCCTGCCACTGTGACAGGCAGTAACAGATCTTGCACTTGTTGAAATAGTTGTGTACCTGCCATTTGCTCATTTCTTTTGTAGGCTCTCTGCAGCTGACTCTCATGGGTTGGTGGTTGGTTTGTTCCTTCACCTCTGCCCTTTCTTCGTTACCTAAGATCATGGTAACGGAAACAAAGGTGAAGTTACTGATGAGCAAACTGCTGTTGGAGACCAAAGTGGACCTCTCACTGGTGTTCTTTTACTTCATGATATTGCAGCTGTGCTGAAAGCACGTAATGCCAAAACCTCAGACCTCAGTGTTAAACGGGCAGAGGGGCTTTGTAGCATCTGCTGTAAGAGGAACAGCAACCCTCCTCCTGCCGGCACGTCCCTAGCTAGACAGGCGCACAAGATTCCGTTCCGCTATGCAGAGCTTTTCTGAATCATGAATAAAGTAACAAGTCAGCAGGAATGGCAACTAAGGGGCTATTTTTAGGGAAGCTCTTTGTAGATACTTGGGCATCTATGTAAGAATCCTGATGAATCAGACCAGAAGGTAAACAGCAAGCTGATGTGCTGCCAGAACAATTAAATACCCTAAAATACCCTCGTAATTCAGTTAGCTCACGCAAACTGAAGATTTTTTTTTCCAGAGTGATTTATTTTGAGAGCAAGGCAATAAACTCGAGGAAAGGGTATAAAGTATCTTGAAAGCTCTGCTTCTTGCTGCAGGTTATCTCTTCGCACAGCGTCGTGACACACAGTCAGCAGTGCATGGGCTTGCAGTAGACTCCTGGTGTTTAAGGTTTGGTTAGACGAAGCCCAGGTCGTGCTCCAAGCAAGCTTTCCCATATAATTTTGATTGCTTCCTGAGTCAAGTGACTGATTACTGCTTCTTTTTCATCTGTCTTGCACAGTAATAAGCTGTTGACCTGAGCATTATTTAAATCTGGATGGCAAGTAATATTTTTGCCAACAGTCGGCTCTTATTTACAGCCCCGGGGCCTCGTGACAGGCTGGAAACCGCGTAGGAAAAACAATAAATCTGTAGCTGTTCCACAAAAACACTTTTGCCACTGGGCTTTGTCACGGTGTTCGGAGCAACTTTCCTGTCATAACTTTCCTTCTGGAAAAACACACAAAAAGAACTTTTACAAAGACTGATAGGTGTGCACACCTAATATTGATTTCTTTATCCAAAACACGCGGCCCCTGACAACTCTGTGGTTCATTTGCATCCGATTGAAATGTGGCTGCATCCAGCCTCCTCCCAAGGGAGGGATGTTTCCACCTTCTTACCAAAGCACCCACATGGCAGCAATGAAAGCCGATGCTCTGGGTGAACCTGACCAGCAGGAGACTACAGAACAGCTTTTGTCTCAGCGATGTGTAAAAGGCAGAGAGCGAATTCCACTTGTTTGTGTAGTGCTCCTGTTTTCTGGAAAGCTCCGTGCCTCGTGTGCTAAACTGCAGAGGGGGTTGTTGACCAGCCCTGAAGGGGGTGGGAGTAGCGAGAACATTAAATGTGCATAATTTATGATACCCCCCCTAATTGTCACTGCAAATTGCATTCCAGGAAAGCAATTCAGCAGCTGGGTGCTAGTTTTATCGGAGACAATTGAGATCTGCTGAGCCGGGTCCCACATTTTCAGCACAAACCCTGTCACAGGTCTAATGTAGCGTAACGTCCCCCTTCGTAAATGAGACCCGAGATAAACAGTAGCTGAAGGATGCCTGGGTGATGTGTGTTCCTCCGTCTGAACTCTGTGTTCCCGGTCAGGTCCAGCTGTATTTTGCCTGCTTGCCTGAGGAGAAGGTCCCTTATGTTAACAGCCCCGGAGAGAAACACCGAATTAAACAGCTTCTCTATCAGCTGCCACCCCACGACAACGAGGTAAACACAGAACACAGGGTGCACCCACAGGGCTTCGGTCCCCCCCAGCACCCCAGCAGCTTTTACGTGAAGAACTGCCTACCTGGGTATTTATTATGAGGCTGAACTGTGGCCTGCAGTGGCACCTGACCTATAAAGCAGCGCGGTGTGTACACTGAGCCCATTGTTCAGCTGTCCGGTTGGCTTGCGCGCAGATAAGAGCTGTCTGGAAGGACACTGCCTTTGCTTGTTAGCGAGGCTGGTGTCACTGCCATAAACTTAACACAAGTTGGTTTTATAGTGTTTGCAGCCACCCACCAATTACCAGGACCCTACGAATTCCTGGAATTGCATTGTAGCACACAAAAAGGATGCCTTGTGGTAGTAAAAGGTTTGCATCTCAGAAACGCAGTGTAATTTGGAGAAGTGGAAATAACAAACAAGCTCTTTGTGAGGCAGAGGGGTGGGGGTGTCAATACTTAAGGTGCTGTGTGTACTGCAGTGCTTAGTTGTGGGCACTAACCACAAATCTCATGTTGTGGCTGGTTGACGTTGACTCCATTATTTTAGGAGAGCAGCTAGTTTTGGTTTGGCTTCTTGAAATCTTGACTAGACAAGTTGTGAGTTTAGCACCAGCAAGCCTGGTCTAGGGTGGGGTGTCCCTGCCCATGGTGGGAGGGTTGGAACTGGATGATCAGGTAGTCCCCTCCAACCCTGAATGATTCTGATTCCATAACTTCTCCAGTGAAGTGATCCTGCTGTGGCAGGGGGATTGGACTAGATGATCTTTCGAGGTCCCTTCCAATCCCTGATGATTCTATGATTCTATGGCAATGCAAAGTCTCTCTCTGAACAACATTTGTATGGTGCCACATCAGCTAAAGGTTCGGGTGGTGGAGAAGACAAGCTGGAAGAGCTTGATGAATGCTAGCACACCTAATTCATTTCTTGCATAGACGCACCTACTTCTGAACTTACTTTAAAAGCCCCATCTCCTAAAAAGCTTCTCCTGTGTTTTGGCTGGTAGGTGAGATACTGTCAGTCTTTGAGTGAAGAAGAAAAGAAGGAGCTGCAGATGTTCAGTTCTCAGCGCAAAAAGGAGGCGCTCGGCCGGGGCACTATTAAGTTGCTCTCGAGAGCGGTGATGCACGCGGTTTGCGAACAGGTAACACCACTGATTCCACTAGCCAGCTAGTAGGTTGTATAACGTAAACTTAGAGTATCTCAACGTTAAATGTGACGGTGTCTGAACACGCACCCACAAGAAGGTAACTTCTGAAACTGCACAGAAAGAAGGTAGCACTCGCTCACACAAAACACAGCCTTTGATTCTGAGACTGAACTGAATCTTTGACAGACTTCTTACTCCACCCCAAAAAATTTGAACTGAATCTTTGATAGAGTTCTTACTCCACCCCAAAAAATCCTGTGGCTGACTCATACGAGAGTAATGACAAATGAAGACAGGCATATGATGAAAAGCTACGTGATTAAGTGTAAAAGAAGCGGTGCGTCCCCGGAAGGTTTGTCGCTCTACAGAGTTTGTCTAGAAGAAAAAATTGAGAAGGTTTTTTTCCTCGCTTCTATCAGAATTTTAGAATAAAACCTGACTACACTGGGTGTGCAGTTTTAACACAGTTTAGGTGGTAAAGGCTAGTAGGTTGGGATGGGAAGTGTTCTCACTGTCTGCTTTTTGTCCCTAGTGTGGTACAAAAATAAACGGTGGTGAAGTTGCGGTTTTTGCCTCGAGAGCGGGGCCCGGTGTGTGCTGGCACCCCTCGTGTTTTGTGTGCTTCACGTGCAATGAGCTGCTCGTTGACCTCATCTACTTCTACCAAGACGGGAAAATTCACTGCGGCAGACACCACGCTGAACTCCTTAAGCCTCGATGTTCAGCCTGCGATGAGGTGAGTGAGTCGCGTGTTTTACGGCCAGTCTGCGCTCCTGATGTTCCGCTAACAGACCGCACTGCTGATTCCTACCTTCAGATGCAGGACTGTGCTGCAGAGATGCTTTTGAAGGCTGAGGTGTTTCATTTCTTGTCAAACTGGCAGTGCCACAAGCCATACCATGGTATTTAGAAAGCTCATTGCCCGTTTGTATTTAGAATTTAATCTCATAGACTGAATTAGGAAAAGGTTCCGTATGACCATTCCAAATGCCATCCTGATAGCGGCTTGCTTTGAGTTCCTCTGTACTTCTTAATGAAAAAGGATTTCTTTGTTGGTTATAGAAAAGGTCAGAATGCTAGACTTGCTACTGGAGATTGGTTTTAATGTCTTTGTATTCAAAAGGCATCTAAATTAAATGCAGTGTGTGAACAGCACAATTAGGACATTTTGCATGTCCAGACTCTCAAGGAAAGGTCTTGGCCACTGAACTAAACATTTCTTATCTCTGAAAAGATCATTTTTGCTGACGAGTGTACAGAAGCTGAGGGTCGCCACTGGCACATGAAACACTTCTGTTGCCTCGAATGTGAAACAATCCTGGGTGGACAGAGATACATAATGAAGGATGGGCGACCGTTCTGCTGCAACTGTTTTGAATCTCTCTATGCGGAATACTGTGAGACCTGTGGAAAGCACATCGGTAAGCATGTCCTTTTGAAGCTCAAGAGAAAGCCAACTTATTAAATCAGTCCAGTGCAGAGCCACAAAGGTGAGGGAGTGGAACATCTGCCTGATGAGGAGAGGCTGAGGGAGCTGGGTCTCTTTAGCTTGGAAAAAAGGAGACTGAGGGGTGACCTCATTACTGTTTATAAATACGTGAGGGGTGGGTGTCAGGAGGATGGAGCCAGGCTCTTCTCAATGTCATGTAGTGATAGGACAAGGGGCAGTGGGTGTGAGCTGGAACACAGGAGGTTCCACAAAAATATGAGAAGAAACTTCACAGTGAGGGTGACACAGCACTGGAAGGGGCTTCCTAGGGGGATTGTGGACTCTTCTCTGGAGGCATTTAAAACCCACCTGGATATGTTCCCAGGGCACTTGATCTAGGTCCTCTGTGGCAGGGGGATTGGACTAGATGATCTTTTGAAGTCCCTTCCAGTCCCTAATGTTCTGTGATTCTGTGAAATTATTTCATATTCCAGAACTGTGGATTCTACAAGTAATTTTTTAGAGAAACCCAAAGTGTTGCTTTTTCTCCCCTTCCAGGCGTTGACCATGCTCAGATGACCTACGATGGACAGCACTGGCATGCCACAGAGGCTTGCTTCTCCTGTGCCCAGTGCAAGACCTCTTTGCTTGGCTGCCCTTTCCTTCCAAAGCAAGGGCAGATTTACTGTTCAAAAACCTGCAGTTTGGGAGAGGATGTTCATGCCTCCGACTCTTCTGATTCTGCGTTTCAGTCAGCCCGATCCAGAGACTCCAGGAGGAGCGTTCGCATGGGGAAAAGCAGCCGATCAGCCGACCAGTGCCGCCAGTCTCTCCTCCTGTCACCAGCCCTCAATTACAAATTTCCTGGCCTTTCAGACAATGCCGATGATACCCTTTCCCGTAAGCTCGATGACTTAAGCCTTTCAAGGGAAGAGGCAAGTTTTGTTAATGAAGACTTCTGGAAGGGAAGAGTAGAGCAAGAAATGCCTGAAGACCCTGAAGAATGGGCTGAACATGAAGATTACATGACTCAACTTCTGCTGAAGTTTGGCGATAAAAGCCTCTTCCAGCAGCCTGCTGAAGTCGACATCAGATCTAGCGAACACTGGATTTCTGATAGCATGGGCAAGAGCAAGTTGGACTTGAAAAAAAATAATCCAAGCCTAGCGAGTAAAAAGTACCAGTCAGACATGTACTGGGCCCAGTCACAAGACGGCTTGGGTGACTCTGCGTACGGCAGCCACCCAGGACCTGCCAGCAGCAGGAAAATCCAGGAGCTAGACATGGAACATGGGGCATCAGGATACAAACATGACCAAACGCCGTGGTATGGAGGGTCGCTGGAATGCTTGTCTGACCTGAAACAGCAAGAACAGAGTGTTCGCGACTCAATGGATTCTTTGGCTTTGTCTAACATAACAGGTAATGGCGGGGGGGGATGACTGGTTTTGATGGAGACATCAGCCAAAACATGCACGTTGGAGCATTCTGAATGTTGCTACTAGAGTGTTTCCAAAATCACAGATATGGAAAAAGTAAATTGCATGTAAAGTAGGCAACAGCTTTTATCAGGCACGTGTTCTTCCACAAGATACTTTTCTGTCACCTAAATTCTACGTAAATTCTCCTTTCCTTTTGAAGCCTCTTTCCTCTGACACAGCAAAAGAACCTGTAGTGTTAAAGCACGTTTGGTCTTGTGCTATGCATGTTATATATAGCTATTCTTCATCCAACATTCTTCATATTTCTTCACGCTGAGGGATGTGATACACTGGAGCAGGTTGCTCAGAAAGATTGAGGATGCCCCATCCCTGGCTAGTGGTGAAGGCCAGGTTGGATGGGGCTTTCAGTAACCTGGTCTAGTGGAAGATATCCCTGTCCAGGGCAGAGACGTTGTAACTAGATGGTGTTTTATGATCCCTTCCTCCAACCCAAACCATTGTGTGACTCTAGGAAACCACTGTTTTAAGCAAATTAGCATTTCTTTTATTTCCACACCTTAAGTACAGAAAGTGGCAAATATACTAGGATAAATATGAAAATAATTTGCAAAACACGTCAGGTAATTTCCTGATTTCATTGTCAAAATATGTAGAAAATCTGAAAGGACCTCCTTAGCTTTAGGAGATGAGGTTTATGATCCTTATTTCATTGACTAAAGAGAAACTGAGAATCCATTTCCATGAATCACCTTGACAAATGTATCTGAAATTAGCCAAGTCAGACCGAGTCAGATGTGCGAGTGTGGCTGTGCGCTTGCTTTAGCCTTCCTTTCCTTTTTCCCTACAAAAGAACCGCTCCATCTCAGAGTTAAGTACGAGACAGCCACTTCAGAAGTTGTCCTGTGCTCCCTTCCCATTTTACATTCCTCCTACAACCTGAATTATTGTAGCTCCTTGTGTAGCTCAGGGGGCACAAACAGGAGGAGGAACAACCAGTGGTACTGCACCTGAGAATGTCCCAGGGCGGATGACACACACGGACACACACATGGACTAAAGAGGGGCAGCTTGTTTGGAGGGTGAGGGCCCTTCTTTGCAAAGCAGTGTGCCTGGCTTCCCTCCAGCAACAGCTGGACTATGGCATTTAGCTACAACTGTAATATGAACTATCGTAGCCTAAAAGTGGCCAGCATGGACTGCAGAATAATTTCAAGTACTTGATTTCTTAAACTTCTGCTCTTCATGTCCTAATGTCAGCTAGTTCTTTGGTAATCAGAGCTAATGCTTAGATATTTCAAGCCAAAAGAGTGCAAATTCTTCTAGGAAGCTAGTCCTTCTGGAAGGAAATAGTTACCAAAACCTCTGCTTTACTGGAAAGAAACGTCTCATACCTCGTTATGGTGTTTCTTATACAGTCCTCTTACTTCCTTTTCCGTTGTCTTTATTCTCACCACAGGGGCTTCAATGGATGGAGAAGGCAAGCCACGGCCATCTCTCTACTCTTTGCAAACTTTCCAAGAACTGGAGGCAGAGGACTGTGAGAAAATGAGCAACATGGGAACTCTGAATTCATCGATGCTCCATAGGAGCACAGAGTCTTTGAAGAGCCTGAGCTCAGAGTTGTGCCAGGAGAAGGTCTTGCCTGAGGAAAAGCCAGTGCACGTGCCTGTACTGAGAAGATCGAAATCCCAGTCCAGACCACAGCAAGTGAAGTTTTCAGACGATGTTATTGATAACGGAAGTTACGAGAACGTTGAAATCCGTCAGCCTCCAATGAGTGAAAGGACTCGTCGGCGTGTTTACCATTTTGAAGAGCGTGGAAATCGGCCTTCTCATCACCGCAGAAGAAGTAGGAAGTCTCGTTCAGACAACGCACTTAACTTGGCCGCAGAAAGAAGATGCTCTCCGAGAGAGAGATTTCGTTACTACTCCCCTCAGGATCACGAAAAATTTATTCAGAACAGAAGCTCGCGCGAGCTCCGAGCATATATCCAAAATGCGGAGCTGTACGGACAGTATGCCCACGCCAGGTCTGACTATGCACTGCGCAACCAGGTGGTTGATAAATTTTTTGGATTGTATGGTGATGAAGATGACTCCTGGTGTTCAACTTCATCTTCATCATCTGATTCTGAAGAGGAAGGATATTTTCTGGGACAGCCAATTCCACAGCCGCGATCACTGAGATACCCGTACTACACAGACGACCTTTCTGGTCAGACTACTGCGTTAACAAGTTCTCAGTTTGGACAAAGGACAAACAAATCAAAGAAGAAGAGGGGACACAAAGGAAAAAACTGCATCATTTCGTAATTGTTCTTCACAGTTGGGAAGACCAGTCAACTCTGTAGCTCCAGTCTGAACCACATTCCTTGTGTTGATAGTTGTTCTTAGGCAAGTCGCTGAGGTCCTTAATGCTTTGCCGGTGTAAATGACAACCCCGCCAGAGTTCCCATCGCACAAGTAACGTCACCGAGAACGGTCACCACGCCAAGCGATGCTCTGCTCAGAGACTGCCAGGTTTACGTATTGCGTTTCAGCCATCACAATACTGTTACTGCACTTCTTGATACGGACATTTGGCAGACGTTTTGTTCGATGCTGACTGGGAATCCCTCACGTTACCTGAGGGAAGGGATTCGATGGAGATCGATAAATAAAATTGCCGGTCCTGTGGTGTAGCTGTATTGCACACAGGGTCATCTCTGACTCTTCCCTCTTACCTGCCTGAAAGGTGGCTTTATACTCTGCCCTTTCTTCACTGATCACTCTTCCTCCTTCAAGTTTCCTTACAAAAACTGGATTGTTGGGGTTTTTTAATTATTTGGAAAAACGCTCCTTTTCCAAAGAGTCCACTTATTACGGAGGCAGAACCTGGAATATGGTAGCCAAAAGGCTTGAGGCCTTGATGTATCCTGAAGCAGCAGTTGAATGTTTTATAAGTTTAACTTCCAAGCTCTTCCGTCTTCGATTTTCTACGAAATCTATCCCTCTGTAGGTTTGTTTCCCTTTTTTGCGTGCGTGTGGCTGTTTAAAGGAAGGTGGTGGTTCAGCTGCTGGAACTGGACTTGGCTGCCAGTGAGCGGTGGCGGTTCTTACGCTGTGCCCTCCTACGCCCAGAAGTGAAAGACAGAGGCGTGACTGCTGGAGACCTTTGCTCAGGCATGTAACCCCATTTAAGTCAATGAATCTACTTAGGTAACAAATACTTCTGTAAGGGCTTAAAGGATTAGGCTCCACAATTGTGTCTTTTCAAACGCATTATCCAGGTTTAAAAATGTATTAGCTGCAACTCTAAAGCAGAACAACATTGATATTTATAATGTAGTTATTTCATAGGCTTAAATGTATTCATAATTTAACAGTGCAAATACTAATGTACATAGTGTACAGTCAAGATTTTAAAAGCGGAATATTTTTATATCCCTGAATTTGAAGAAGTTTGTTACATATATCAAACTAGATTTGTTAGGGGTTTAACAGCAGCATTATGGTTGAAATATTGCTTGTATTTTAGTCGGGGGTTCTAAGCTGGAAAACATGGGAAAATGTTTAGTGCAAAGCAGCTTAATTTTGTCTACTAGGTATTAAAAGCTCTGTATGCATGGTGGGGCTATGTAAATACTCTTTAAACTGTGGCCCTCTTAATCTTGCAAGTGTTATTTATGGGTCAAGCCAAATGTAAACTATATGATTGTAAAAACCACACAAGCCTGGAATATATCAGTACAACGAATATGCAACTCCTCTGGTTGTGGATTTTTTTAAGGTGGTGTTATTGTTGTTCCCTTCCTTGCCCAAAAAAACCGGTTTCTGAAGTTCACCTGAAGTAAGGAAGAGAGATGTTGGGTGGTTCTTGAAGGCAAGCTGGCAAAAGCCTGTAAAGTAATCTCAGCCTTGCCTTGAATTCCTGTGAAGCAGGAACTACTTTACATCACAATGACCTTCTTCCAATTTTTTAAAGGTTAGAAATGTGTTGCTTGAATTAACACTGACACCCACCAATTAAGACAGTAAATGCTAAAGCCATTAGCTTTCTGACCACCTGAAGGAAGGTAGTTATTGAAATAACAGATGCTTCTTACCAAAAAAGCCCTGCAAATCAACCTTACGCTCGTCGTTCTTGAGGACAGCACAGCTTCACAATAGAAGTAGCTCGAAGTAAGGGAAGGAATGGACACACGAGGATTTGCTTATACCAAAGCAAATGAAGCTAGTGCTAAGGCTCAGTCACACTAGCAGCCACTAAGCTGTCTTTTTCAGGGTGAAATAAACAAAAGATCCTTTATTCCTTCACAGAAAGTGAATGATGTGGGATACAGTGGCTGCTACCAGCACAAGACTCGGGTACAGTCTCAGAATCACAGAACATTAGGGACTGGAAGTGACCCTGAAAGATCATCTGGTCCAATCCCCCTGACACTGCAGCATCACCCAGACCAAGTCACACAGGAACGCATCCAGGCAGGTTTTAAATGTCTCCAGAGAAGGAGACTCCACACCCCCCCGGGCAGCCCGTTCCAGTGCTCTGTCACCCTCACTGTGAGGAAGTTCCTTCTCATATTTATGTGAAACCTCCTATGCTCCAGCTCACACCCATTGCCCCTTGTCCTATCATTAAATGTCACCACAGCTGTAAGCATCTGCATTCCAAGTAGAGCTTATACCCTGGTAGGTACCTAAGCACCACACTCAACTCCCTGCAGTGGGACTGGAGGAAAGAATCAGTAAGAACAAAAGTAAGTAAAAGTAAGAAAAACTGTGGGTTGAGATAATTTAATACGTAAAAAAGAGAACCAGACCAAATAAAAAATCACAACTGTTGCTCTCCATCAGCCAAATGAAACCCAGGCAGTCCCTGAGCAACAGCAGCCCCAGCAAACTTCCTCCACCACCCCAGTTTTATTGCCAAGCGTGACTTAATATGGTCAGAGATAATTCCTTTGGTCAGCTGGGGTCAGCTCCTGGCTTCTTGTCCACCCCCAGCCCACTCACTGGTGGGGTGGAATAAGACACAGAAAAGGCCCTGACTTGGTGCAGTGTTCTACAATAATAAAAAGACCCCTGTGCTACTCCACAGATCAAAGCCCAGCACCCTCGTACTAGCCACTGTGAAGAAAATTAACTGTATCCCTGCCAAACCCACTACAACATTCATGATAGTCAGAAACATTATGGCAATACATTACTCTTATTGAAAGGAATCCAAAGAAACCAGGGTCACACAGAACAGGGCCTTTCTTCACTCATGGCATTGGCTGCTTTTACACCCTTTCGTATTTGCAGTGGTTTTATTGCTCATTTTCATGCCAACTGCTTATGTTGTCACTCAAAGCTGCCCGCTCACCCCAACGAGGTTACAGCTCCCATTCACAGCTGCTCCAGCCTCACCAGGTAGCACAGAATTTCCACACTTCTTTCCTTTATTTTCCTTTTCCTCTAAGGGTATCTTAATGAGCACGAGGACTAACTCCCTGCTTTCAGAGCTCTTAAGGTGGCAAAGAAAATACGTGCAGCGCACCATCTGGTTCCATCCTCCCCTTTGTGGGAGCTCCCTTAAGGCTGTTCACTGCTATGAGAAAAAAGTCGAAGCACATGCTTGTTTCTAAAGGAAGCAAGGCTCAAATCCAGGCTTCTTGCCTCAGTTAAGTGACTGGCATATTTTGCTTACATCAGCAGAAAGCACACATCACAAAAGGTAAAATGGGAACACTCAGGGTACTGACAAGCATCAAACAGCAAAGCAGTTACCTATCACTTAGGAATGTGAATTAAACCTTTCACAGAAACAGGGCTAACACAAACCCCTCCAAGGCTCCTTGGTGAGTGAGGAAAATGTCATGATGTTAAAAAAGACAAGTTAGATTAAACTTAGGACAACAACATAAGGAACGTTTGAAAGACCTGAAAAAATCCCAGCTGACGGGTCAGGCTGAAGAGTGACAGCAAACTGGCTTCACACCGGGCTAGTGACCAGTCACGGATGAGGTTACCCAGCTCTCAGCTTTCGAGCCCGTGCTCTTTCATGTTTTCAAACACGCTACACACACGAGTCAAACTTACATCAGTAATTCTGATGATTATACTAGGTTCGAGGGAGCTGTGGACTCCCCCTCAAGGGTAAGGAGGCCCCACAGAGAGATGTGAACAGACTAGAGAGCGATCAGCAGTTGTATAAAAATCAAGAAGAGCAAATCCTGCCTGGGAGGAGGAAATCCTGGTTCTACACGCAAACTGAGCAGCTCTGTGGAAAGAGACCTGGGCGTTTGGGTTGACAGCAAGACGAATATGAGTCAACAGTAACCCCTGGCAGCCAAAAGGGCCACCTGTGTCCTTGGGTACATTAAGCACAGGCCAGCCGGCCAGCCGAGGGAGGCGACTGCCCCCCGTGCACTGGTGCAGCCCCACCTGAAGCACAGTGTGCAGTCCTCTTCTCTGAGATGGTGGCCAGTCATCGGAAGGGGCTCCACAGGGAAGTGGTCACAGCAGCAGGCCCGTAAGAGTTCAAGGAGCACCTGGACAACACTCTTAGTCACACGGTTTAGTTTTAGGCAGTCCTGTGAGAAGCAGGGAGCTCAGTGACCTTTGTAGGTCCCTTCCAACTCAAGACATTTGGATTCTGTGACTGCAAGCTTAGGTCTTATTTAGAGAAGAACTCTTGAAACATCAGATACTTTTATCATAGTAAATTTAATCAGGCTTCTAACAAGGAGTACAGTAATAATGAACATTTTAATAAAAATATATTAACCATTATTTCTGTATCTTTCTCATTAGCATTCTAACCCAAAGCAGGATTGGACTGGACGATCTTTTGAGGTCCTTTCCAATCCCTAATGATTCTGTGATAGTCTGTGATGAGGGGGCTGAATTCAATGACTACTAAAAATGTCACACACTTTGGAAACAGTGAGGTTTGGTCATTGGTCCTTTAACAGGGTTTCACATATTTCTAAAGGTAATTGTATATAAAACAAGATTTTGATTATGACTCAAATTACCACTTTCTTAAAACGTTTATAAAACCCAGTACCTTACTGAATGTCACACCATACATAATCGAATAGTCAGGACACTGTCAGTGAGACTGACATACTCTCCATCTCTGAGAAGTAACCATACAGCACCAGCAGCTCCCGGACTCTCCTCAACCACTGTTCCCCAGCTACAAGTTGTGCCATCAGGGCAAAAGTTGCACCAGTAAAGCACTGGTTTGAAACGACGAATTTGAGACCTTGGGATGCAACCTCCCATTGCACCTAAAGCTTGGAGTTACTCAAGAGTCAGTCCTGCTCGCTTTCCCTGCCCCACGTTGCCACGCCAAATTCCTGCTGCTTCTGGATGTCAGAAACAAAACTACACACAGCCTCTTCACAGTTAAAACTGATAATGAAGGTGAGAAGGCACAAGGGGAGACAGTGAGAGAAGGGAGCTTTTCCTGCTCAGGGGCTGCCTGCAATTACATTCTGTGAGGTGTAGACAAAACATCACAGAGGACACAGGTCGTTGAACACTGTAACAAAAATGGACCTTCTTCTGCATAATACTGCTTACAAGGAATGACTCTTGAAATGGAAAACCCACATTTTCAAAGCATTTGCAGAACCTACAATAGGAACAGAAATACAGCCCTCATATTGCTCTGGCTGTCAGAGACTAGAGATAAACCCTAGTGAATGAATCTGAAGTTTAAAATTAAACTATAATAAATACTTGAAGACAAGGTTGCAACCCATTTTGAAAGTCTTCTCTTCGCATGGGACACGTGATAACAAGACGTGTTTCTGTGTAAGCCAAGGAATGAAGAACTACTTTTTGTTATTTTAATAAAAAACAGTGTTTGAAGTCACACTTACAGACGTGGAAACGTAGATGTACATACAACGCACCCAACATTTTCCCCAGGTAACTGTGTAAAGGTTTCAAAAATATTTGTCAACTTTACAACACTCTTGAAAGGACGACCCTTTCAAAGGAACAAATGTCAGCAAGTACAGGTAGGAAGAACACAATTGTGGAGACCGCAACGAACAAGACAGAGCCACCGGAGCTACAAAGGTGTGCAGTGCTTGCATTCAAATCTCCAACATCTCCTGCTCCCCTGAAAAAGCAGTTATTAGGGCATACACAATGTGGAGGACCTGAAAGCATATTTCTGTCCTTAGTATGAGCCCTCTTCAAGGGATTCTGATAGATCTTGATGGGCAGCATCATACTGAGCAATGAAATGTTTGAGTTCTTCAATGCACCGCTCACCTATTTCATGTAAATTCTGCTTCAGGGCAAACTGAATGGAATTCTCTAGCGATGGGTCTTTATCAATTAGCATCTTCACCACCATGCCAAAGGTTTCACAGTCTTGTCTGTAGACCTGGAAACAAAACGTTTGAGACAATAATTAAATGCAAGCTCTTTACATCAGCACACCAACAGCCCTCACTGAGTTAGGTGCTACTGTAGATCCGCACCAAGCAAAGAACATTGGCTTTAACACGAGTTTCAGCTGGGAGATGTATTTGTCTCTTCCTCCCTTCGAACCTGCTGGCACAAATTTGACTAGTCCAGAACTACGTGGAGACAAGAAATAAACTCTTGATCAGAAGAAATGCCTTAAAAACGAGAGACTACGTTCCTCTCGCAGCAATATTTAATAAATTGCAACTGCTACACCAGATTTTCATGGCAAATATAGGAACAATTAATTTGACTGTGGCCTGTCTAGCAACCTCAACCTTCACACACAAAGCATCAGTCACTTGGTTTGCAGTCTTTCCTAACACTTTAAATACAGGAGGTGTTTCAGCAATTTCACCAAATCATGTTTGTTTGTTGGATGCCCGTTCCTCATAAAAGTTCTTGACAAATACGACTAATTAGTTTGACTGTGTTGGTGACTCAACTGCTAAAGGTAAGAGAAACCCTGGCAGTGGTTCATGTGAACCCGTCCTATCTTGTACTGCAGGGAATAAAGAGTTTGCACATCGGTTATGCACCAGAGTTAAGGAGAAGCAACATCTCATTATCACTGCAAATGTTTTTCAAACACTTCACTACACTCTTGGGTGGTTTTGAAAGCCAGTTAGTGGCCTTTCAATTTTTATTTTTATTATTTTTTAGATTCTAGCTGAAGTTATTAATCTAAACACCCACCAAAAAAAGGATTTATCAAAGTATTAGAAAATACACTGGCTTTATGCGTGAAGTTTTACATTTGAGTACACTTTTAGAAGAAAAGAAGCTGAAAGGTCCATATTCAAAGTAAGACTATATGTTCTAGCATTGTGGACTTGTGTCAGAATTTGTGTTTTACAGAGATGTGAGACCCCCTCCTCCTCCATCTATCACATATTATGGACACAAGTGATACAACCGCGTGTAAGAAATGTCCCCTTAGTCAAAAAGAAAGCAGAAAATAAGTGAAACACACTCTCTCAACCAAACACTACCCTTCCTTTTTTTATCCATAAGGACCAGTCCAAGGACAGCTTAAGCATATTCATGTTAGAGAAGCAGTAAAAACAACCCCAAATCATTGTGCACACCAAGAGAAACACGACGATTTAACATGATACCTTCAATAAAGTCAGTTCTCAAGTGTTTGCTCATATATTCTATAAAAGTAGTTTAAAATGAGACCCACTATTCAAACACTGGTTGGCACATAAGAGAAAACCTTTTGGAAGAAAGTAGTTTTCAGTGGAGATGAAGAAGTCAGATAGAAGAGTGCAGCCAAAAGGAAAATGCACCTAAGCATCGTAGGTGTGGAAACGGTGCACACACGGCAGTTTTCTTCTGAGAGGGGGCTTGCTTCCTGCTTTGTACATTTAGGTCTCTGCTAGTAAAATATCAGCATCAAACCCAGACCCTGAGAGTTCATGCTCCACAGCAGGTAAAACGCAGTACTTGCTAAGAGAACTTCAAACACCGTAAATCTGGGTTCTTTCCTCCTGCCTCGTACCAAGGCAAAGGGCTCAGGAAGAACTGCTGTCTCTGATCAGCCATATGACAGGCAGATGGTATTTCACTTTGGGTAACTTCTGGCCTTTCAGGTACTTGCAGCACACTTGCTAGCACCTTCCCAGAATGATATCAGAAAGGTTTTTTCTCCCCAGAGCCATTATGTTATTGGGGGGTGGGGGATAGTTCTAAACCTCTTTTTTCTTTTAGTTTCTTTTTCTTGCATGTCTTTTTCTCTTATCTTTATCACCTTTAAAGTGGTCACACCAAACACGTGTGAATGATCTTCCACAGGTAGACACACCTGATCACTGTCAGTCTTCAGAGGATGCTGAGCAACACAGGCACGAGTGGAGCCCGGCACTTTGGCAGAGCACAGACACGTCACCCTGCACCCTGCACCCTCCAAGTTACAACTGCAGGAAATGCTCTACTTTTAATCAGTTTTCCAATTAAAGGCAGAGATTGCTATCTGCTCTTTCTCTCACACACCACAAAGCAGTAACCCAGATGAAATTCTCTGGCCCTTGGCATATAAATATTAGCTCCACCTAAGCACAATTTTCTTCAAAGCTTTCACAAAAGACAACTTGGAGGAGAATCCAGAAGACCTTCACTGTCACTACGTCTGGAGTCAGAGGTCACAGTGCTGTCGTAACAGTCTGGGAACTAAACATCTCCACACACGACACAAGTGCTTCCAATACTTTCAGATAAAAGATTTTATAGAAAATAGTATTGACTTAAAATAGGGGAAGAGGGTGAAGGTGGAGCAGGAAGGCAGTTCTAACAACACAACACAAAGGAAACAGCTCAGCTCCTCTAACAATAATTGAGCAATTTTCTCTCAACAAGCTTTCTAGCCCAGCTGCTAATTCTGATCCTCCTGGTGCAACCTGCCTTCTTTTCAGTTGTGCTGATAAATCTGTTTGTATAGCTGGGACGTTAATTGTGTCACTGATCTGATCCCTTTTAAAATGACTTCCCTCCCCCAATTAATGTGATTCCATGATTCAACTCTAAAACCAGATGCATCAGCACAACTGCAAGGAAGTGCTGCGAACCACAGTCACGCAGTGGAAATAACTTCGTAAACCAGTTTACACCTGAAGCCAGTGCATGACTACCAACCCTCAGAGAGAAGTCACTGTGCTGTGCAGAAGGGAGTGCAGACTAGCCATTACAGAAATACCAATTACAGAAGGTGTTAATTACAGCTTAATGGTACGATCAACTGTTTGGAAAGAAAAAGGGTGAAAGCACTCAAAACTCTTGAGATGGTGGCACAGCGTGTTAAAACCCACCCTCCCCACAGAAGCAGAGGTGGCTATTTCTGGGATGGATGCCAAGACACAAAAGATGCTTGAGGAAGTAAGAAAACAGCAGAAAATACTCCAAACAAGAAAAAATTTTTCTGTTACAGACGAATACTGGAAGAACTTGTGACCCAGTGAGGTCTGAAAATAACCTTATCTTCAGATTCCCATCTGATAATGACTTTGACCTCAAACCATGAAAAGCTCATCTGTAAACATCTGGATCTAAGAAATGAAAATGATTCCACGAGTGGGGAAAGGGGAAATGTTTTTTTTATATTTAAATGCAAGAAAGAGAATGATTCCAGTGACATGACTGCTCTGTCTGATGTGTACATCAGGTAATCCTGGAAATGGCTAAAGCCAGAGGGTGATCGTTTGCCAGGAACCCAGCACACTTTGACTGTCTGACCTAAGCTACAGCACCAGCGTCACGAGGAGGATGTGCAGCTCTTCAGTAAGCAGCTAAAGGAGAAGCAGCTGTTCTATTCACAAATATATTAGTATCTATTTTGTGTACACACAGAGTCTTGCTTTTCCTCTCAATGAGAAGTACGTAGGCTGAACTCAAATTTCCTTTGAAGAGTTTTCTAAAACCAATACATCTGACACAGACACACAACTACTTAAGGTTGAAGGAACCACAAATACACCTACTTTATACGATTCTTCTGACATTTTAGCTCTTTTTTAGTCTCACTTGACAAGAGCATGGCTAACATCAAACCTTCATTGTCTCTGTGTAAGCACTTTGGCTCTGCTTAGAAGCAAATCTAAAGGTGCAAGGCACCAACAACAGCATTAGTGAATGCTCTGCATAGTTGGGAGAAGTGAAACAGAATTTGCACTCTGAATTGTTTCCACGTAGCTACAGGACATCTGCTTCCAGATCCAGCTACCGCAGTGTTAGTCTCACCAGGTTGGAGGTGATCAAGTGCTAGCACTGATGAGGCAGAACGAAACTTCTGAGAACTCCATCTCTGTGCACAGTCAACCTCTAAACACCATCAACAGTCGCCTAAATGACAATTTATGATCCTGACATGAAAAGGATGAAGGACACTACACAGATCTGGGATGTTAATTTCTGGTGGGGAAGAAAGAGGGGCAGAGGCGAGCATGTTGAGACTCACACATCTTAGACTGCCATAGCCCTTCTGCAGCGATAATCCAAAAATGGTCTTGGCTGAAATCAAAGAAAACATTGTGAATTACTCAGCTGATGGGTGGAAAACACCACCACGAGAACTGTTGTACCTCCAGTCTCTGGGTGTGGATGAAATTACAGCTGGCTAACGAATGCCTTGATGACATGTCTCCTACTCACTGACAAAGCCCACGGTTTCTTTCCTCTGCACAGTACAGCCCTGTGTTCTTCTCCAAGCTGTTCTGGAGCTGCCAATGTATTTTGCACCACACATTTGTTAGAGAACAAAAGTTGCAATGAGAACAACTAGAACTTAAGATGTCCTCTCCTGCAAGTGACCACACTCTGCAGAAGAGGCATAAAATTTGTCACCTTCATCTCAAATGTTGCATGCCTGGCCAAACTGAAGTTTCATTTCAACAGCAGAAGTAGACACAACACTCAAAGGCCCGTTCAAACTGAGATATTTGCAACCCTTCTTTCAATCCATGCACCAGGCTTCCCAGCTTCGCTCTACAGCCTGTGCAAAGAAAGGCTTTTTTTACTCCTCAGGGGGATTCAGAACAGCTAACACTCCATCTTCTGCTCTAAGAAGCCTTTGAAGAAGAGAGAAACAAGGGAGAGGTTCCCTGAAAACTGGAAAGACCCTCAGGAAGACTGGTCCCACCAGCTTACAAGTCAACCCCCATACTTTACCGTGTCCACAGCTGGCAGAAGGTGTGATTGAGTAACAAGTGAGAGATGCAAACGTCTTCCCCCCCCAAAAGGACTCAACTGAATCTTCACTTCTCATTTAATGACTCTAATGACTGTACTTTATTTTATATAAAGGCAGACAGCACTAAGCAGCCTCTCCAGCGATGGTTTTCAATTAATATGAAAAGTAGCACTTTTTCATACAACTCTCGTTGAGGGAAAAGCCTCCTGGCTGGGAATCCAAAGATTTGCATGCGTAAGCAGCTTTATGCAAGAGAGGGGCAGGCTCATCTCAGTGCAGAAGGTGGTACTATTGCTCACAAACACAAACAGGACCCCAAGCATGTGAAGGACTGCATCCATTCAGTGAAAGTGATGATTTAGTAAGTGGAATTGATGTCCATGGTTTCATCTGTAATTTCCAGTACCTTGCTCTTTTTCATCACAATCTTTCCTGCATTTTTGAGTTCCCTTACGATTCCACACGTATACTGATTCATCTAAAACTCTCTTACTGCCACCAGAATGCTGTGACCCTTCACAGCAACACAGCACAACTCTCCGAGCAGCTCTGCTGCCATATGTATGCAACCCACCACCACTGCCTGTGAGTCAGTGCTGATCTTCAGAGATGCCTGTTCTCAACTTCTAACCTCGAAGGCTAGACCCTCAAGGCTCAGTGCACACAGGGGAAGGAGTTGGGGTTGTGGCTCAGAAACCACGTTTTAAATAGCTTGCAACTCTTAGACACTAACTCATCCTTGAGAAGACCCAACATGCCCAGCAATCACAACCTTGTATCTGTGATTCACACAACTATTCATTTAACATATTACCTTTCAGAAGACACAAACTTTTCAGTTACTAAGGGCACATTTCCCACAAGTATCAAATAGTGTGTGCACAGAGAAAAGAAGCAAACTTGTTCACGGTAGTTGTTTGATTCCTGGCAAAGGCAGAGTTCAAACTTGCAGAGCACAAATATAGCACCAGCTTGAAAGCTGTAACGCAGCCCCTCCGGACACCACGTTAATGAAAGAGCAAACTGCCTGAAATCTCTCGTGCTTCAGTGATGCCTCAGGCCTCCCCTACGCCAGGCAGAGGCAGTAGCTTTAGTTCCCCTGAGAATCAACCACAGACAGGCTGGTACAGCCCTCTGCTGGCACGAGCCAGCTGCTCGTTGCCCCTCAGCAGAACCAATAAGCCCGACAAAGCACCTTTCTGTTAGCACAGCTTCATCCACGCCAGGTTCTCCTGGCATAAGCAAACAGACCATGGGATATAACTTTTCTGGTATGCCTACCTAAGCACTTTGCTCACAGATTTTGCCGTGTACACCCAGCCTTAAGCTGACTGCATCTGCAGGAGGACTCTGCACTGTAACTGTGCAGGCAAACACCAGCAAATTGGGAAATTACTGTCTGTTGAACGACTTCAGTATTGCTGGTATCACAGCATTTTTCTTTGCCTAAGACACTTTTAAAAATGAGTTATTACCTCTCCCCAAATAACTTATTTTTAATTTATTTACACACTACCTTGGATTTTTTGCAACCAAGCAAATTAGACTTTATTAACTTACTTGAAATTCCTTCTCCTCAAGTGCAATAAGCTAATCCTCTACGGAAAGACTACAGAGGAACTTTCATTAAAGCAGTGGCAGTGTAATTGTACTGTTATGTTTATGAGTACAATATATAAATTGATAACTCCATAGTGTAAAGAACCCTCAGAACCACCACTAAACCACTTGCAGACAACTCCCACCATCGAAAGATTTAAAATTGGTTTTCAGCCAAGATGAACTGTCTTTCATGATTCCAAAAAGCTGAATGAATGTGCAAAATTTAATATCTGATTACAACCACGGTATACAATTATAAAATATAGACAAGTCTATTCTTCTGTTAAAAATGCACTAATAATTTCGCCTTGGATCCTTGTCATATTTTCTGCACCCTTTAATCAATGTGTTTATAGACCAATTAAGTAGTCATTGAAATGCAAATCTAGGGAAACAAGTTATTTGATCTACTATGTAATAACGAACAACTTCACGTTAACTCTCCACTTACTGAAGACATGCAAAATCCTGAAGTTACCTGCACTTAAATGCAGCCCTGGATCCCTTTCCCTTGGAAGTTGCAAGCACTGGGTTTAACAGATTTCACCAGCTGTCAGAACCTAAGCCCACCATTTGCAGCATCCAAATAGCTGACTGAAAGGTCTGCTGGGAGTCGCTCACGTAGAACAGACACTGATGCAGCCATCATGTAAAAGAGTGTGAATTCTGACTGGAACTCTGCTTTGGCTCAAAGGGTTGAGACTAGCAACAGGGAGGGCAGCAGGGACAGGCACTGGGAGGAGGCCCCTGGCAGAAGGACCTGAGACCACCCACCCACCTCTGAATGCCCCGGGAGCCAGTTGCTGCTCACAGCATCAGGCCACAGGGTTTCTGCTCAGCTGGTTTACAGCATCTTGCTTCTAGGAGGACAAAGCATCTCCTGCCTGCATTTTTATTTATTCCTTTCATTAAACTGATTTCAAAGAGCAAACACTGCTGCAAGGCATTGCTTCATTTTAAAGCAGAATTCTAAAACGAAGCGAGATGAAAAGTGCTCTGTAAAACTGGGAGGTGGGAGAATATGTCTACAGCAGCGAACTCTCTCCTGAGTTTGAAGAGGAGGCTGAGAGGACATCTCATCACTCTCTAAAACGACCTGAAGGGACATTGTGGAGAGCTTGGTGCTGGTTTCTTCTCGCAAGCAATTTGTCATAGAACAAGAGGGAATGGGTTCAAGTTACAACAGGGTGGGTTTAGACTTGATATTAGGGAGAATTTTTTCACAGAAAGGGTGGTCAGGCACTGGAATGGGCTTCCCAGAGAGGTGGTTGAGTCGCCATCCCTGGATGTGTTTAAAGATCATTTGAATGAGGTGTTGAGGGATCTGGTTTAGGTAGGGTAGATGGTGGACTCAGTGATCTCAGGGGTCTTTTCCAACCAGAGTGATTCTGTGACTCTGAGTTGACACCTATGTTGAAGGGCAGCTGGCTTGGGTCCAGAGATACAACTCTGATCTTTTCCTTGCTGTGTAATACACAGTGGAAAGAGAACATGCAGGACAAATTGTTCACTTGCCTGAAACCATTTTCTCCAGTCTAAGCTCAAAACCTCACCTCAATATTCCTTTGTTTTGTATCATGCCCCTGATGACACCTCTGCAATTACAGTGAAGTCATGAGGTCTGCACAGGATGGAGGACTTTGCAGCTCTGGGGAAGTCCATGACCGGCTCTGTGACTGGTGTGCGATGACTCTGCGGGAGCACCCAAAGCCACACTGTCCTGCCTTCATCATATCACCCCCATTTTCCTATGACTTGTTCTGTAGGGCTCTGCAGAGAAGCACCATCCCTCCTCAACTCTTTTCTTTTTCCCTTCACCACCCAAACAAAAACTTGGACGTTTTTATGCATTTCCTCAATGCTTATAGGGCACTGGAACACGCAGGTTTTCTATGACACTGTTAAGCAGAGACAAAAAAGAATCAAAAATAAGAAACATCAAAAAAGCAAACCCTGAATAACTGCAGGAAGTTATTTCGGGCTCCGATTACACAACATGGGCAAGTCTGTAGAGCAAGGCTGTACAGCTCTGAACAACCACCGCAAAAGCTAACCAAGCTCTTGCTATGTCAAAAACTGTTCATATCAGCTACTCAACTGTCTCAGCTCTCTTTTAAGTCAAAGTGAACAGGGACAGTATCACATCCAAAGTATTCAGCACGGTGCAGGATAAACCTTAAACTGCCATGACTTGTACTGCCTAGCAAATTAATACTTAGGAAGTTCAGCAGCAGAGTTTTCATTTATGAAAACTTCAATTTTCCAAATAGCTCCCCACTGCTTCAAAATTACTACAAAGAAGGTTTCAATAAGGAGTGAGACGTTGACTTTAAATATACTGCTAGGAAATCCATGTCTTACTTTGATAGGCTTTAATACTATAGTGGAGGGCTTCAAGCAAATGTTTAAAGGACAAGAATCAACACACAGCAGAAATGTACGTGACGATACACTTCATTTAATACAACATTTTGGCAAGTGCATTATTACTTCTTCAAGAAACGTCCTGCTCAGTCAACCAGAAGTAGCTCCCATGTGGCAGAGCAAGGACTATTATGTTACATGGTTTTACTGGAGATAATTCTTTACTAAACCAATCAGACCACATAATAACAGCATTCTAACACCAACTACAGGCCCTTGGAGACCAGTTTGTGTGTGGCCTAGATTTCATAGGCTTCTTTACAACACATGTGTTGCGTGAGGGTAGTGTTACTCAATACATTAACTTGTGCGTTCCTTAGGTAAAAAAGCGCTATAGTTTAAGTTCCCCCTCTTACATATTATTCTTATTGAAAAAATGTGCCTTCTGGTGACAAAACTGAATTCACATCATCTACAGCAACTACAATTCATCAGCTTCTAAACCTCAATAGAAGTAGTGGTAAGCTCTGGAAGATGACAACTTAATGACAGCTTCTCAGCTCGCATGTAAGAACACCCAGCTATGTTGAAGAGCCCTCAATTACAGACAACCGTGCAGCGATGTCCAAAAGCTGTCTGATAGAGCAGCAATTAATGTGTCTATTTAATTTCTTTTGTTCTATAAGAATCCTCAAGTACAGAAACTGAATTTCTGCAGGACCATAAATGCAAGGAAAATCCTAAAAGCTGTCCCCTCTGATGGATACTTGAAAAAAAGGTAATAATTAAAAAAACCACATTACTTGAAATGCACCCGTTCAGGATTAAACAGGAAATAATCAGCTTTATGCCAAAGGAAGGACCTCGCCCTGCAACTTTTTATTTATAAAGTTCTGAATTGATGGAAAGCTATTTCCTAAATCTGCTCCACGGTAAACTTATTGCTCCATCCAAAACAGGAAGGGTGAAGTTTATCTACCAAAGATTCCATCTATGTTAATACTGTTGTTAAAAAATGCTTTAACAGCTTTCAGTTATGTCTATTGACCACAGAGAAAAGTCACATCCATTTAAGCCTCATCAGCATAAGCTGTGTGTAAGTGACAAAAAATATGACAAACCAGTCTTGTCATAAAAACACACAAATATTTTTGTGTGGTAGTTCAAAATCTACCCATTTGGACTGTGCTGTAGCCAAGAGCAGCAATGATGCATGAGCTTTTACCAAAAGGTGAATTGTGGTGATTTCGTTTTCCCTCAACATAAGTCTTCACACTCTCTGCAGTAACACAGAACCACAGCATGGCCTGGGTTGGAAGGGACCTCAGAGATCACACAGTTCCACACAGCCCCCCGCCCAGGCAAATACCTTCACCCCTACACACATCTTGCATTCAACATTCTGCATTAAGGGGGCTCATTTTTGTTAATGAGCAAGACAGAATTCTATCCTGAGGTGTGGATGTCCTGCCTTGTCTTCAATAGCACAATGTAAACAAGCAGCAAGAGAAGAAAACAAAGAAATAAATCTTCCTTTTCCAATTAAGTGCAACTCCCAGCAGATCAGCAGCAGCACCGTTGTTATAAAGTCAACGTGCGTGGATCGATGAGTTCAAGGACCAGCCTTTAAACGAGAAGGCTTTTTCACCATCACCCTCCAAAGGGCAACTTTTTTTTCTTCTTTAATATTTACCAAAACAAAAGCTGAAAAGATTTGGATAGCATGCCAAAGGCCAGTTTTTTAATCACATGTGCTGCATGAAGAAAAAACCACACAAAATAAACTACTGTGTGTAACGGACAACTCTTCAGAAAGGAAAAGCAACAGCTGCAAAGAGAAAAACAATTCCTTAGATTACCAAAGTTTTATTACTTAGTTTATGTTAAACCTTAAGGTTTCTGAAAGTGTAGAATTACTTCACACATTATATTACCCTCACAAATCAGTTTTATTAGCGCTTCAATAACGGATCACATTTTTTTCATGTCCAAGTCATGGTGCTGTCTCTGCCCTCTAGTCACTCTCATCGTTTACTTCAAGTATTCATTTCACATATATAATCTAATAAAGGAAAAAAGTAAATTAAGGCCATGTTTTTGAAGCCTTCTGTAAGCTTTCCCTAGCTTGTGGACAGATACCTTTTCCCATACGCAGCTGTGATCGCTGAAAAGGCTGTTCTCCCTTCCAGTTGTCACCATCTTCATGCCAGAAATCATTACTCCACTTGTTTGTGTGAGGTGGCAATATACAGGATTATTCCTAAAACTCATTTTTAGGCAAAATCAGCCCGAATAGGTCACACGCTAGCACATCAATGAAGCTGCAGGGGCGAGTCACCTACTCTGGACAACACGCAGCTGTAGATGACATCTAGAAAGGACGTTTCTCTACAGCCTTACCAGCGGGTCCAGTCTCTTCGAGCTCATCCAGGACCCCTCACAGAACTGCTTACTTAGCCTAGGCAGACTGAGTGCACAGATCCTTTGCTGTAACAGCCATAGATCTTGGCGTGTGTCTGCAGTCAAATACAAAGTATTGCAGAAGCAAAACACGAAGCCAGCATAATCGCTGGGGGAAGAGCAGGTCACAAAAGCTGTATGATGAAGCCTCATTTCTCACTGCAGATGTATTCATTCCTTCTCGATTTTTAACATTCAACAGCCAAACTAGCCCTCCTTCTGAATCTGTTCCCACAATTCTGCTCTTTTCACTTCAATTTGGAAGCAGAAACCCAATCCAAAAATTGGTAAAAATAGAAAGCGTGCCTCACCCCAAAGAGAAAGCCACAATGAGCAGAGAGTGTCTTTTATGGTTAGCAAATCGTGTGTCTTAGGCCAGTGATTACCAGCTGGGGGTCCAAGGGAATGCAGCAGCAGATCTGCACTTTCTCAGTGGATACACCACGGGCCGTACCCTACAGGACTTGGAGTGAGTCGTTTGATAAGTTCGGGTTACAGCTCCTAAGCAGCAGCTAGGTGGTTCATAAAAAATCTTTGGAATCACTGTGTTTTAAATTGTGAGCAATTTTTTCATGTGCAAAACAAGGCTATTTTGCATTTTAAAAGACCTTTTGAACCTATAACTATTGGCTTTCTATTTCCTCATTACCAGCCTTTATTAATGAGACAGTTAAGCAGTGCTGCAGCATTTCAGTA
Organism: Rhinopomastus cyanomelas; assembly: GCA_013400115.1. Lineage (NCBI taxonomy): Eukaryota > Metazoa > Chordata > Aves > Bucerotiformes > Rhinopomastidae > Rhinopomastus > Rhinopomastus cyanomelas. Next base: position 49,331 of record VXBP01003022.1, on the reverse strand, counting down.
GAGGAACTGGTACCTATCAAATTCATTAAAGGAATGTCTGCCCTGTTCAATCCAGTGTCACAGAACATTTTCCAGAAGTTGTCTGATGGGGTGAACTGACAGAGGACAGATTTGGAACAAACTTGGCAAGATATGTGAACACACTAATGACTTTTTGAAGTGTTCGCTTGTCTTCAGATTCTGGCACCCACTGAAAAGCTTTGATTATTGGTTTTTTGAGTCTGGCTTCAGTCAGTCCTTACAAAAAATATTACGACCACAAAGAGAAAACTGGGATCATCAAACACTGTTTTGTGTTGAGGCTTAATTTATTTTAAGAGCTTTACCTCTGTATTCTTGAGGTAGCTTAGAACAGCTCCCTGTAATCCCCGACAGCTATAAATTGTGAAAACAGCACAGCGCAACAGATTCACTAAGGAAAACACTACAAAGAGCCCCAAGAGATATTCCTAACGCTCCAGACAAAACTTGCACACGGATCCTAGCGGTTGAGACTCAGTTCTCTCGGATTTACTTAATGAAATGTCTGTCCTAATTCTAACTGTAAGAGGAGGAGGCCAATTACGGTACTGGATTTGTTCACTAGTAATGATGGTAAAGCACTCAGTAAATTAACAAGTCAATTAAAAAAATTAAAGCTGGAAGAAATTAGCAACTACCCAGCAACTAAGGCAGCTTCCTGCATGTTAAAGATTTACTGAGTATCACCAGCAGCAGCATTATGAATTGTGGCCACTTCAGAGATGCAAGTTCTGTCTCCAGCCAACACTCCAGTGTGTCCAGCTCCACTCTGACAAATCATACAGACAACTAGAGGTGCAGGAGGGCTGCTTCTTCAGCTAAACACTTCCTAAAATTGCAAATTAGCCCAACACACTGATGACTTGAAGATATCCACCAGTAAGTGGGGAAATCTGTTCCTGCTGGCAAACACACACATTGCCATATTAACCTTATCTTTAGAGATACGTAAACTACGATTTGGGTAGTCTACAACAACTCACTTTACAGCAGACACCAAAACAAGTCATTTCAAATCAAACAACTACATTCTGGGGAAACAGTAAGCTAATAAGGAGGTAATCCAAAGAGATCTACATCACAGAATCATACAATCATTAGGGATCGGAAGGGCCCTCGAAAGATCATCTGGTCCAAGGAAATCTCAAAACTATACATGAAAACATTTATTGAATAAAATGGGCTGTTACAATATGAACAAACTTCTAAAATGCTGTATCTCTAAGCAGAATAAAAGCTGTTGCTGATGAAGTCTACTGATGTGGGACTGATACAGTGTGTTTTGGATAAGAACTGCATGGAAAGAGAGCAGTGAAGTCTCTTTTGATAAGCAGAACTAAACAGTTTACTGCCCAAGATAAAAATAGGTTGCTAAAGGTCAAACACTTTAGTGCAATAGCCAAAAGAAACAATACCATGCCATTTACCTTTTAACCTTACTTCATACAAGATTACCATGTGCTTTCAAAGATACAGAATAGACAGGGGTTAATCGTACAAACACATCCTGAAAAATAAGGCATTCCTCACTTCACGCAGACTTCCAGGACTTTTTTGTCTTTTACAACAAAACAGCTCATTCTAGTAAAGATCCGTCCAAACTGCACTGTCTGGAAACATACTTAAATGATGACAAAAATTATTTAGAATAGAGGAAGCAGGATTAAGCAAATGAACACAATGAAAATTAATGGCATTTTCTCATTTCATGTAGAAATTCCAGTGAGCTATTTGTTTTTTAGAATGACATAAGGGTATAAACATTGCAAACTGCAGACTTTCAAATCAGGAGGTAAGACATTTTGTTGTTTCAAGGATTACTATCCACAAAGACTATTTACACACTAAACAAGGATTATTTGATTATTTACTTAAGAATGCCAGGGACTGTGTAGAATGATAACAGGAAGTGTTTCATAAAAAACACAACATGAAAAAGTTGCCTTCCACCGGGTAAGCCAATGGCTTGCACTCTTAATGGAGAAACTACGCCTAACACTGTCCATTTGTTGCCTGAAACCAGATCTTAGAACTCTTGTCTAGTTTTAACATGATCCTTTGGCTTACTTTGTCTTACCTCAGCTTAGTATTAACCTCCCTTTCACTTAGTGTTGTTCTCTTTAGCTTGCTGCAGTGCTCAGCAGACAAAGCCAAATCACTCTTCCTATTCCAAAGGCTCTGCAGCTGGCCAACATGGATGTAACAGAGGGACCACTACTACCTCTGATTACCTTCACTTCCAAAATGACAATTTTATCTGAGTCTTCCCCATTCCTTCTGCAAGTCTTCATATAAATAAAACCCAAAAAATCAGAAATTCATTGAAAAAAACATTGCAGGCCAAGTGAACTATTTAAGCATCTTTGCATCACCTCGTGCCACAACTGCCTTTGCATTTCATGCACTTCTATCAAATGCAAGAAACATAAACACAAGGTATGTTTTTGTAACTAAATGCACATGTTATTAAAAGAGCAGGCACAAACACTGGCCACTGTTACACTGCAGACATGGTTCTGAGCTTTAAGGACAACAGAAAAGCTGCTTGCTTACACGTTACACACATGTACTGAGCAATTCCCATTGAAATGAACAACAGCTGGCACCCTTTTATGTATGAAACCTTACCTGACAAGAAACACTGAGTATTCAGACTCAGCCAACATCTTAAATGTCTCTGCCTGCTTCAAAATCTTAGTCAATTCACAACAGACTAAAACTGTCTCATCACTTTATCCCTAGCAGACCCCTGCAAATCTTACTAAAACTCTTCAGCAATGGGCACCTACACTTTTCACAAATACTTAGTTTTACTGCACAGAAAGACTCAGCTGAACAGCAACAGGATGAAGAGAATCTGAAGTCTATGAGAACGAAGTAAGACATGAGCCATGTTTCTACAAAGCACTAGTCTTTCAAAAATAACCAGTATCTTTTTTAACAAAAGGCTTGTAAGTATTGAATCAATATACAAATAGCAAAGACCTAAGAGAAGCAAGGAGACACCTGATAGAACTGTCAGAAGTAGATACATGCAGCAGAAATTATGTTCCTTTCAGCAATAAAAAATGTAAATGAACAAGAGGGAAAAAAACTTTACAGTAGATGAGATACTTCTCTCTGGAATCACTGCTCTGGCTGCTTACCATGACATGAGTAACACCTACACACAGTCAATGGCTCCAGAGCCAGCTCATTAGAATGATGCATGCTTTGCTGGGTTGCAAAAAGCTCATCCTGCTTAAAATAGAAAGGAACACTTCTACAGCAGAGTTATTTTGATAACTTATCTGGGTCATGAGACACTACACAATTATTTTAAACTGAAGGGTTTTTTTTGACTGCCCCCGATGGGTTTGTCATCGGACAAACGATGACATCTACACACCAAGAATCAATAGTATATTTAGCTATTTTTTAAAAGTGTATCCTATCAAATCACATATAAATGTGCAAGTTTAGATTCTTCACATCTGGATAAGGCATGTTAATGACTCAACACTACAACTGTGTATTTGCTAGTGTGCGGATTATAATTATCACATTTGGAATGCAGATGTAATTCCCAATCCAAAAGGAGACTGCAAGAATAACAAGACCAATAATTCTGTTGTATGTATTATGAAACATTGCACTCTGTTATTGTAAGCACCTATCATTTATACATGGGCTCCAGAAACCAACAGCCTAACAACCAAATCAAGGGTGAGGCAGAGCCTTCTACAGCTGAGACTTTAACGTATCCTGTTACTAGAAAAATCAAAGGGAACAAAAAAGCATGAACTGACCTCAGTGAAACAGGAAACAGAATCTTAAGAGTTTATCTTTGCTTCTGATTTTAGCAAACATCCTTCAGTAGCAAAGTAAGAAAAAGGAACATTGAACAGTGAGCTGTAGTTGTGCCTGACATTAATTTAAAATTAACAGAATTTAAAAATTAACCGAGGCATTTTTGACTTATGGCCAGACCTACGTTTGGGTAAGCAGATTAATAACTTCTTAAAGAAACTAACTTCTACATTAAGACATTATTCTGGTTGGTTTTGTTGTCGATCAGAAATACAGTAACCCAAAGCAAAAGGACAAGGGACTGACCAGCAGTGGCTGACACGTTTCTCAAACGCCTCAGTAAGCAATCTCAGGTGCTCGATGCAGGAACGCTGCATTTCCGGCCCCATGACTGCAGCTTCCTGCAGATACCTTGAGGGAATCCAGAGGGGAAGACATCAAGCTGGAAGCACCTGACTACTCCCCACTTGTTTCTGGCACCAGAAATAGCAATGAGTTTTCTTATATGATGTAGCGTCTCCACCCTTCAGCCAGGGAGAAATTCCACTCCATATGCCCACGGGCTTTAGAGCTGTGGAATTAATTCCCATCCCCACCCATGTTCCTCTTGTTCCCCATCTCATTCTTTTCCCCACCCTCTTGGCTGCAGTTTCTGATCTTGGCACAAATCTTTTTTTTCAACTGTGAGTCCAGTCCCACCCTCATTCATGGCTTCCCACACTCCCAATTCCCAACCCTACCTCTTCTGTCACCACAAATCCTTTCATCAACTCCAGATTTCCTCCACTCTCCAACTCAAGAGGTCAGCTCATTCCTCAACTAGACATAGTTCTACTCCGCCTTTTCCTCAGAAATTCTTGCATCCTTTTGCTCCTGCCTTCCGGATGCTCTCCTGCATCCAGCCTTCCTCCTGTCTTCCCTTTGGCATGGTCCAGCCTCTCTCCACAGAGAAGGAACTTTGACAGGAAGATGCCTGACTTGATATTTACATGCCTTTCTAAACTGGTTTCTCTCCTTTCAACTGTGACAAAGCCTAAACTTCTGTTGGGGGTGGACATGTGCACCTGTCATTGCCAAGAGCTGGTGAGGGTAGAGTCTCCATTCCCTTGCCAGAAGGGCTATGGGTGAAACTGCTCACCAGTAGAAGTCATCTAGCTACAAGTTTCAGGGAGGCTGCATCCAGCTCACAGGTTGCCCTCAAACAGCCAAGAAGAGATTCTTTATCTCAAACCAAAGCAGAGTCTTTGCTGCAAGTTTCCTATTGAGTAGCAGGTAACAGACGCATTCAAATGGGCATCCAGCTTCACTTCACAATGAGTTGTGCCTTGCCTGGGAACATTTCTCTTTAATTGCACACTTCCAGTTCTTCAACACATTAACTGACAGGCAATAAACACAAATAATTCAGAAATCTTTGATCTTCATTTTCCTAAAGTGCAAATACTCAAGTGAACAGTAAGAGGTTAGAGTCTGAATTACAAAAAGAACCATCTAGTTTATGAAACCCAGTGACCTCACTACCAAAAGTACTGGTTATTGTGACTGCTCTTTCTTCTCAAGATTTACTCAAGAACTGTAGGAGTTGGAACAGCTGGGTACCAGCTTTGTTCACAAGTAGATCAAAGTTCCATGTCAACAGGCCAGTTGATAGAAACTATTATGATGAAGCTGAAGGTGTCTAGTGAAGCACTAGTGATCCCAAATGAGTAAATTCTCCAAAATATGTATAAACAAGGCTAAGGAAGTTAGAAGATGGTGAAGCGTCCTAAAGGAAATAAATTCTGATCATGGCACCTTTAGACAGAAATTAAACAGATCTATATTTAAAAACAGTTTAACTTCCGCACAACGAAACAGTTACTACGCAATAGATTTCTACAAATTTCTACCTGATGATGATTAAGTAACTCTGAATGTCTAAGGCAGTGCTTTCAGGACAGTGAAGATTCACAGATGCCAGTGGCTCAATGCACAACGCAGTGTGGGTACACACTTGTGGCAAAAGGCACATTTAAGAAACCACACGTGAACAAGTGAACTCATTAAAGAAGTATCTGCAAACTCTTTTTCTCCTGATCTGATGCACAGCCAGATCCCACAAAGATTATGGTGCCACACAACTTTTCCAGCTATGGTTGCCATCAAACCCGTTGCAATGTGCCACTGAGGGCAGCAACAGTACAGTTGGGGTTTTTTGTTTTGTGTTTTGAGCCATCTGCAGCGCTTCCTTAGGGGAACTTTCTGATGTCGAATGAGATGCAATCATATTACAGTCTTTTTTTCCAGTGGAACTATTACAGTTTCTTCTACTGTCTGTTTTCACTGTGCTAGTAACAACTGCAAGAATTAATCACCTTGGCTTATGCCTAAATTGAATGTAGTTGAAAACAAACAACAGAATCAGAGATATGCCATGTAGATACTCTGGGATTGCTAAGATAAGCTAGTTTCTCCATGAAGCCAACTTTAAAAAACCTCATGTAATAAATCGGGCAGTTTTCCAGTTGAAGATGATCACGGAAAGGGCTGTGTCAGCACACCCTAATCTATTCCTGATTTTGTGTTTAGAAATACTTATGTGGAGGTNTCCTTCAAAACACAGGAGGGCAGCTGAGGATTTTTCTTGTTTTGTGTTTTGAGCCAAAGAAGTTAATACATAGATTATCAGCTGTACTAAGGTGATGAACTGCTTGTGGGGAGTAATTAAGATCAAGTAAATACACACAGTGCCCACATAAGTACAGCATTTTATGTCGTAACGAAACCAAGTGTTTGAGCTATGGGGGGGTGGGGGGAAGGGGACAGGGGATGGGGTGTAGGAGAGGGGAAAGTGCTGGCAAGCCAATTAAGCCATGGAGAAACAGTACCAAACCTGGCTATTAAAGTTTATTAGTGTCATTCAGAGCAATACTCAAAAGCTAGTAGTTCAGAAAATGAATAAGCAGTCCTTCTCAGGAAGCTAAATAACCATGAACAACATGACCCACTTGATTTTGTCAGTATTCAACCTCCATTATTTCCTGTCAGTTTGACTCTCTTAGCCTTTCCAAGTCCAAATGCCGTGGTAAAACATGCTCACTACAACCTTTGTCCCGTGGAGAACCTTGCCCCTTGTTTTTCTGCCATGTTCTGTGAAGCATGCCACAGTGACATCCACACCAGTGTCTGTCCAGACAGCCACTGAGGTCTGAAAGTCACAGCATCAGTGCAAGCAAGCGTCAAACAAAACAGGAAAGTGATCTTTGTGGGGCGGTGATAAATCACGAGCATCAGTCGTTTACACCTCAAGATAAAGATCTAGTGTTTTTACAATCTAAACTTGCAGAAGAAGCACATGCATAAGTAACTTGAGCAACAGAAGATTTCTTCCTCCATATGGTTTAGGAAGGTAAGTTTCCAATTCCGATGCCTTGTGGAACTATCTTTCTTAACAAAAAATCACGCAAAGGAATACTTTCTACGACAAGCCTGTAGGCTACAAATCTATATAGCTGCCATATGCATTCAAAATAGTTTGCAAAAAACCTATGAATTTGCTCTAAATTGCAGCTTTCTTATTTTTATTTAAAGAATTTGCTTGTTTCCCAAATACCACTCAATGAATGGCTGCCATATCATCAACACTTACAGAAAAGGACAAGCTATTAAAAAAAGGGTTGCCTACCCATCTCTAAAGCACACCGAGTTTATCTTCCTCTAGTAATGCTGAAGTATTCCTTCCAAATTTAAAAGATGCCCTGTTCAAGAGACAGTAGGTTATATAGAAAAGAAAAATACGAAAAAGTTAAAACATTAGGCGTCAGTCAATGGAGTCAACTAATATAATTTTATCTTCCCCTCTTAACAGAGCACAAACAACACTGCTAAAACCACTTTCAAGTTTCTTCTGTTACGGCAAGAATAAGCTGGAGACAAAGTTGGACAGGAGGCTCTATCCTCTACATGAAATCCAAGCCATCAAAACCACCATCAGCAGGCCCTACCACCACCACACACACAAGCAATAACTCTCGCTCGCACAGAAACTACTGCTTTTACCGAGTCTCAGCCTATTCATCATGTTTGGTTTTGTCCTTCAGTTTTCTCAGGAGGTTTGCCAGTGTCAGTTCTGCTGTAAATTCATCTTAACTTTTGACAGCTTTTTTCAGTGGGTAATTTCTCATAATTGGTTCCTAATTACATAATGCCCACACATTTTAAAAAAGTTTCTTCTCTTCCTAATGCCTTTTACAATCCTATTTGCAGTCATCATCATCCTCATCACTTGAAATTAATCTTGCAACTAATCTCAACAGGACTCACTCAACTAAGTCCTGTTAAGTTCTTCTGTTTTCCCATGACAGAATAAGGAATTTAACAATTACTGCTGGCTGTGGACTAAAAAAATACTTCTTCATGGACAACTCCTTGGATTTCCACTTTATCTGATGAAGAAACACAACTCGTCTCTCAGATTTGAACAGCTGGGTACTAAGTGAAACTGGGACAACCCTCTTCCACATAATCTCCAACAATTTTATCAACCACCTAGTTACTAACCCTCTCTGATTTAAGTCTTCCAGAGATCTGCCATCGAATGACAACTTACGTAGACATTCACTTTCAATACTGCTTGTAAGCAAAGAGTCCTCTCTGCAGCAAAAGAAACCCTCAAACACACAACAGCCACAGACAGGAAGTGAAGGTGACTTCTGTCTGATGCACTCAAGTATCTCTAAGAAATACCTCACTGTTACTGGGTACATGCACACATTTCTGGTGTTAAATTCTCTTAAAAGTACTGTCCTATGAGCACTGCACCCTAAGTAACACTTTTAATCAGCTTCCCAATGAAAAAAGCTGCTGGCAAGAAGCTGAAACAGGGTGATACACCTTCTTATTAAACTCTACCTTCAGGGGCTGAAGTAAGAGGAGTGAGTTGCACTGGTTGTGCACATACAGCAGTTTTTAATTACAAACACTGCGGTGCATACCGAAAAACCACTTCACGTCCATGGAAAGGGAAGAGAACATAGGAAACAAATGGAAAGTGAAGGACTGCAACTTCTAAAACACAGGGATCTAAACACGAGAAGGAGAAAGGAGCTGAAGTTTTCACAACCTTTTACAAGAATCCAGCTTTAAAGCAAATGTATTTGTAAGGAGAGTCAACAATACCGTGAAGACACCGCTCAAAACCTTTTATGTTCTCCACCTTGCAGTTGCATACGTATGAAAACACATATTTCTAACATGGAGTTCAGATTTAGAAAAAAGAAAGATCCCAGCACAAAAAAAGGCTTAAGGCAGGTGTGAGCTACAAAGATGCAAATAAGCTTAGCAGCTTAATTGTCTTGATTCTCACAATGGTAAAAATTAAGGAGGTCTTGAATACAAGACAGTGGAAAAATCAGCAATCAAAAAACAATATGGAAGAAAAAAGTGCCTAAGAGTGTGTAAAAAGTAATAAATTACTTGCCCTGTATATAGGGAGAGGGATACCTAAACAAGGAAACTAATGCACCACAAAAGGATGAAAACAGATCAAAGGCAGGTAATGTCATTAAGTAAAGGAAACATCATCAATTTTTCTGAGCAGCCTAAGGCAGAATACCAAAACCTGAGACAAATATTTCCTTGATGAGAAAAAAAGTAAATTAAAACACACTTAATTACATCTTACATTTACATAAAACAAAGATAAGCCCACAGGAAGCATGATGCATACTACACTACCAAATTAGACTGACGACGGGTCCATTATTAAGGCCTTACTTCTGTATAGTAGATACACAAAACATTTGAAGGACACCAGAAAGACTAGGAGGAAACTAACACCTACAGCTTGCCCATCCTTACTCTCAACTAGACTCTTGCCTGTCCACCCCGCTGGAAGCAAAGCACATCTGACCTCAGTCATAATCAGAAATAATCCTTTAATGCATTTTCTAGTTACTGCTCCAGTTCCTTCAGCTTCACTAAACTTACATATATCTCAATTCATATTTTAATTGGGCTATTTTTTCTAACCTATATAATTTTGCCTGAAATGAGCAACAGCACAAGCTGACCAACAAGCCAATCGAAGGAAGTGGTAAACCTTTTCCTTGGTTCAGCCGAAGTCAAAAGAAAAGGTTCATCCAATATCAGCTTTGACAGCCTCCTCCATTCCTTCCTGGATTCCCATGAGTCAAATTTACTCATTTATTTATTCTGCCATAACTGTTAAATGTTTAATTTAATATATCCAGAACTTAGAAAACTTTTCCAATATCCTTACCACAGTTTCTCATTAGCTTGTTCCTATCCAAGATGTGGAATTGCCCCACGTTTGCATCCACTTTCAGCTTTGCACTGTTGAAGCACTGTAAAACAGTTTTGTCTGAAGCAAAATAAAAATGGGAATGGACACAGAAGGGGTTGGGAGGAAGGCTTCCATACACTACAGAAACGGGAACTATTTTATCCTGATGGCAGAGCCTGAGCATCTCTCCTATGATCTGATATGGAAAGCACAACTTTCTTAGCCATGTCCTTGCAATGTAAAGTGGCACTTTGTGAATTGTCAATCTCTGAGCAGCACAGCCACAGAAAAGAGTCCCATTAAAATGTGTTAAATACCCACAAAGACAATGCAGCTATTGCTGCACAGATCTCACCGGAGCAAGAGCGAGCTCTCACAAAGCAAGAGAACAAGAAGCAGTGAGACTCCGCATCCTGTGGTAACTGTCTTGCTTACTCGACTGAAATTTCTAGACCAGAAATTTAAGTAATTTGCCTAGAAAGAAAAGCAGTTAGACAGGAGATCAGTAAACAGAATCTGGACAACCTGTTTTCCTGGATAGAAACATTTTCCCCTTCTTTCTATGCACCATGCCTGTGAAGCTTTAGAACAATCAGTGATTTTTGGCAAAAAGGCTGTGCAATTAGGGTAGCAGCTCATTAAAAGCCCTCAGTGTTCTTAATAAGTAACATTAATTTAGAAAATCATCTAAACAAGCAATTAATCCAAATTTTCAACATTTTAAAGTATAATTCTGCTGAACATTTAAGCATACTGTTGAATGGAAAACATCCACTCAGCTAGTAATTCCATTAAGGAGAAAAAACATTCCTGACGATATTAATTCCTACGCTTCCCTCTTAGATGACAGAGCTCTGTGGTAACAGATAAATTAAAGTCTGAGTGTCGATCCCATTCAGAAACAGAGGTTTGATATTTTGCCAAAATCAAGGAAGGTACTTGGCTCACTTGGTAGAATCCGTCTTCAGAAAATAGTATGATTTTCAGAGTGTCACTTCAGCCTGCATATCCAGCATTTTTAGAAACTGGACAGATAATAAGGGACTAATTAACACGGTGCTGCAGACGTGATGTCTAGACAAGATAAGCCATTTCAAGAATCCCTGCTACTCGTGCTCATGAGGAAGAACAAAGAGATAGCCTTTTGTGTAACACAAGTGCCCAATCACCCCAATTGTGAATTTAACACGAGGGACACATTTGTCATCATTCCCCCAAAAAAAAAAACCCCTCACCAAAACAGCCACACCAGCACACTGCATGCTAAAAGCACAGGCTGATCCCTAACTATACGACACCAGAAACTGATCAACCCCCAACCAACAGTGTCCTGGGCAGTGCATGTTATTAAATGCACACATATTTCAAAAGTGCATGAAATTGTCACATCAGCGACTTTCACTGACCTTGCCACACCGCGCCACCTATTTATCAGCTCCTACCCACCACGACCAGGCAGTGTCCTAGCTCCCACGAGCAGACAGTGTGTAAAACCAAATTTAACACTGTGATTGTGGGGGAATGAGACCAAGGCATGTTCAAAAGTGTAAGGAAACATCTTGCTTTAAAAACCAGAAAACAACCAAAAAGAACAAAAAAACCAACACAGAACTGACTCAGAAAGCTCATTACCTCACTGTTTATGTTTTAAACGCTTACATCACCAGCCACATTATGGATCTACTTCACAGGACAGACTACAACATGAGACACATTCATGCTGCAGCAGTTTCAGTCAGCGCAGAGACATCAAGATGTAAGAGATGCACTAGGATGGAAGGGATCAGTTGTCCTAGAACCCATGCAGAATAATTCTTGGTTTTGTTCTGAGTTCAGATTTTTCTAAGCCTTCACCCTCAAGCACATCTCTCTCTCTGTCAGTCAGCTTTAGATAACAGCAGCAGCAAACCAACCGCAGACTCTGAGAAGACAGTTATTAAATAGCAAACAATAACTAGCACTTGTTCAACCATTTTTGTCCTGTCAGCATGCGACTGTATTTTTCTTCAAATTAAATAAATTTACAGTGAGCCACCTATAAAAAAAAAACCCCAAAACAAAAACCCAACTATATGTTCTTGGTGAGCTATTTTCAATCATGTTCCATTTAAAAATCTGAACTTGGTGACTGTATTACTGTAACTTAAAGGAAGGACAGAGGAAACTTTCCAAACGAATGATAAGAACAATACCTAAGATAAGGAGATGGTCTTCTTTAAGCAGAGCACCTGTATGAACATTTAATTCAGTTGCTTCAGGGATTTTTTGGGTTGTTTTTTCCTAAGAGAAATAAGAGACTGCACCACAAGCTACCACCCCCATCCTGCCCAGGGCATCATGCTGCCTGTTTCTCTGTTGTACAGCGATGACTTTGTTCATTGCAACACTGTACGAGTCCTGTCAGCAGAGTGTTTTGCCTCTGGGTTTACTTGAACTAGTCCTGTTCTATGAAGTACTTCTTTGGAAAATCATGCTGTTTTTCCTGGTTGAATTTTCAGAACCAAACATGGAGAAGACAGCACAAAGAAGGCTTTATCGGGAGTCTGGAACAGCAAGAATACCTGGGAATCAGGATGAGAACAACTGTGAACTGAATAGCAGCTACCATTAGCCTTGGTGCTCCCACAGAAAGCACTGAAACCTGGGAGACAGAAGCAGAAGAGGTCTGATGGGTCAAACTCTCATTTGCTCAAACACCAGCTGGATGATCCTCACCAATTCTTAGAGGCACACCCAGTGGGACCAGAAGTTATTACAACCCTGTATGATCTCGTCACTGATTTTAAATACTTCAATAGCTGTCCCATGAAGATTAAAATCCAATGTTTCCAAAGTCTTGCTTTCAAAAACTATTTTAAATACCTGAATGAAATTAAATTGGGAGAATGTCCATAGAACAAAATTCTATTTCTATGTTGTTACTTGAGTTTTCAAGACTTGAGTCTACAATGATGAAATGCTTTCTTATAAACGTGTTCTGTATTTCAGTATCAAATCAGTCTTCCTATTCCAGAAGAGTATTACAGCTTACAGCTCGCTTCTAAGATTTAAATTCTCCATCTATACAACCACGACAGCACGACCAGCATGTTAAGGATTCATTTTACTGTGCAAAGAACAGAAACATACTTTCAGTTGAATACAAAAACTAGTATGTATTATACTGAGAACTTAATCCAAAGAATCTTTGATTAGTAGTTCACTACAGGACTACAAATTTAATTCCCATTGCACTCTTTGCTCTCTCTCTCATTCCTTGTCAGAGGCAGATAACTCCAGCCACACAGAATTAAACCATATTTTCTTTTAGATCCTGGAAACTCCAAAGTCCACAGAACACTGTTTAAATTTCTACAGACAGACAGCTTCCATAACCACTAGGAAGATTCACAGTACTTTGCAATTATGCAAATCATTGGGACTACCATATGAATACATTTTCTGATTTTTAAAATTTGCTGAAATTACTGTTAAACATGTATCTGAAAAATGTACATGTCATTTTCCCTGACCATGGCAGAGGAGCTGATCTCTAGGGCTCCTTCCAACCTAAACCATACTATGTTTCTGTGATTTTACAGTGTTACTTAAGACTAAATACGTAGCTTGTCTAGCTCTTAATAAACCCACAGGACCCAATTTTATTTAAAAAAATACAAATCTTGTAAGCTGAATGAAATGTATTAAAGATGTTTCCAATACAATTCTAAAATCTTTTACTTCTGTGGAAGTCAACAGCTTCAATGCTCAAATCAACAACAGGATAAACTGGTTCTATGAAATTCAAATCTTTCCAAGAGTTTTCTGAGCCAAGTTCCTTAAAGTATTTTGTTCTAGAGAACATGCTCTAGATTTCCTTAGAGATATGTGAAACCTCTACCAAATAAAGTATCTTCCAATCACATTGAAAACAGCATTTGTATTTTATGCAGACATTTTGATCTGTTTTCACTAGATGTCTGTTCTTAGCCCTTAAGAGAAATAAACCAATGACAGATTCACCCCCACTGAGCTAAATAACAATTGGTATTTGATTTCAAATCTGCTCCTCATCTGTATTTTTTTACAATTTGTCTTTTCTAGATAGCAACTGGGTTAAGCATTTGGCAGGAATTGATTTAGATGGAAAACGAAGACCTAGAATAACCTTATCTCAAACAAAACTGGAGTCACACTTTGTTGAAGATGTTATTATGAGATAATTATGAGGGGGGGAAGAGATCTGTATTTCCATTCCACTCACACACTGAAAACACTGTAAATCAGAGCAAGTTTGAAGAAAGCAATCTTTTATATTAAATCAATTGCCAAGTACTCAACAAAAAAGAGAAAAGAATACAAATTTTTTACAGAAAATCCCTCTCCCACCTATATATAAAACACAGGAGTCAAAGCAAAACTTAAGGGTTCATCCTCTTCAGAGAATGCCAAAGGGACTGAGATTCAAAGCAAATTTAACAGGAAAAAAACTGTTAAACCAATTAATTATTAAAAGCCCCCAACCAAGAACAAAGGAATTAAAACCCTAAAACCCAACAGGCAGCTTCCAATATTCAGTCTCATTTATATATATATAAAGTTAAGGAAATGACAGCATACAAGTAATCCACATTAATTTCACCTCACATAAATCCTTACTTCTTAAATGTATTTGAAAATACTTAAATTTCATTTTAAAACAGCCATCCTAAGAAGCAGTAATTTTCTTGACTTGCAAAACAGCAGTTGCTGCCTGTAAGTTACAGCAAACTATCAATAATTCCCACACGCAGGCAACCGCCACGCCGCTTCAGAATTAAGCAGAGGGAAGCTTTTCCATCACACCTTCTCAAGAAATCTGATTACATTCATATTACACTCCAAGATAGCAACAATCACATGTTTCTAGCAGATCAGACCATTGCACGGGTACTTTTATCACTGACAAAAGGTCAAGAGGACTCACCTGTTCAATTTCCTTTGTCTTAGTTGCAATTGCTTTGGAGCGACCAAGAAGTTGGCCATCTTCATAGAATTCTTTACTGTCTGTTGCATTTGTTTCTGATTCCTCTGTTTGCTCAAAGCACACCGGAGCCGAAGATCCAGCCTTAAAAAAAATTAAAGTAAAATTCAGTTTTGAGAGCAAAATAAAAGGCTAAGTACAGCCATTTAGTTAGAAAGCTTATCAAGACTGTTAGTGAATTCTTGCGACTGTCTTATAGGTACAGAAATACAGATTTTTGAATATGTAGAAAACACAACATCATAAAACCCCCTGTGACTCAGTCCTAACTGTGTAAAGACAGGCATGTCAGATAACCCTTAACCACCCTTGTGCTGAGATGAAAATTTGTGTGTTATATTTGTAACAGAAGCTAGCAAGAAAAATCCACAATCAAAATGGGGTTAGTTTTCTGGGAAAGGATACAAGCAACTAAATAAAAGGTGCACAGGCATTGATGAGATCAAGCTGCTGTCAGCAAGAACTTCTGCAGTGTTCAGAACCAGAGGTTTAACACCAGAGGAACAGAGATACAGATTGTACAGCTGAAGCGAACAAGTGCGTAGAGAAAACCTCATTGTTAGCTCCAAGGGGCACCTTATCACTCTCTGTAACTACCTGAAGGAAGTTGTAGACAGGTGGGGGTTGGGCTCTTCTCCCAGGCAACTAGTGATAGGGACTGAGAGGGTAGGGCCTGAAGCTGCACCAGGGGAGAGTTAAGTTGGATGTTGGGAAAAGGGATCGGAGATCGGAAAAGACTGCCCAGGGAGGTGGTGGAGTCCCCATCCCTGGACGTGGCATTTAGTGCCGTTGTCTAGGTGCCTGTGGTGATGTTGGGTCACAAGCTGGACTTGATGATCTTCAAGGTCTTTTTCAGTCTTAATAATTCTGTGATTCTGTAACATTTAGAATGCACAAAATAATTTCTGCTATTCAAAAATAAAGAAGTAGAGAAACTTAGGACCTAACTGCTAACATGAGAGAGAAATGCACTAGACCAAAAAGAAAAAGTGCCTAAGCAGTACTATAATTATCTACTCTAAATGTAATGGTTTATGTTGCTGCTAATACTGCATTCCAAATCTCGTTACTGCAGTAAACCATTAAATGCCTGAGAGTGCATAAAAGTTGCTAAAATGTTTAACACAGCACAAAGTTCAACTGTTAAGCCTTGTGTCCAGCTCTGGAGACCCCAACACAAGAAGGACATGGACCTGTTTGACCCACATCCAGAGGAGAACCACAAAAATTATTAGAGGGCTGGAGCACGTCTCTTATGAAGACAGGCTGAGAGAGTTAGGGTTGTTCAGCCCAAAGAGAAGACTCCAGGATGGAGACCGTATGCTGTAATGTAACCTTCCATTACCTGAAAGGGGACCACAATGCGGCTCTGGAAGAACTAACACAAGTGCCAGAGCTCCTTGGAGAATTCCTGTGAGAGCTGGATCCCTACTTTGCCAGTTGTAGCTCAACACGAATTCAAACTATGTAACAAAACCTTCTCTGGTTTTGTGTTTAATAAGTAACCAAATAATTTTTTTAAAAGGCTTGTCTCCCCCTACAAAATAAATTGATTAATAATCCTGACTTACCTCATACTCTATTATTTCAGGTAAATTGCTATCATCAGCTTTCTCTGACTTTTCAGCTGCCCACTTGCTCGCAGCTTCTGCAAGTTCCTTTTCTGACAGTCTGTTGCTCTTCTCTGAGGTCTGTGCAAAAACGTAACAGTCAAGGTTTAAAGCGAAACACATCTTACATCACAACATCTGTGCAACTAAAATAGTTCTCCAGATCTACAAAACATTTTAAAATAGGAAATAAGGAAGTTGTAGCTATTTAATTTGCTAAATGATTTCTTTCAAAGTGGGTGGAGAGGGAAAACAGAAAGAAGAAAGGAAGGAGAAAAAAGGAGAAAAAAACCCAATGAAGTTCATTAAAACCCTTTAAAAAACTTATTCTGGAGTTTGGTCCTTTTAACTCACAGAACAGACATAAATTTTGTGACCCTCTGAGTTTCATAGAATTGTTCAGGTTGGAAAAGATCTTCAAGATCATCAAGACAAGAGATAGATCAAATGAGCACTAAAGAAATCAGATCAAGTGGGGAGTGAACTCCCAATTCAACGCGATTTAAAAGCCTAACAAAGAATGTAACTAGTTTTAACTAAACTACCAAATATTGTAAATATTTTTGTTGGGGAAAACATTGATAAATAGACTAATTCATAGCTTCATGGCCTTTTGATCTACCTTTTCTGGTGGAAATGATCATATAACCAGTATTTGAACATCTATTTATTTCTGAGATTACCAACAGAGCAAACAGGCAGACAATGACAAGTAGGCACCAAAACCGTGTCAGGCACAGTTAGCCTTACACATGCTGTTACCATTACATGGGTATTTCATTTACATCAACTGCATGTACAGAACCATCCCCCCAAGAAACTGTACAACTCCAGCACTAAAAAGTGCAACACTAAGTTGGATGTCTAAAAAGCAATAAAAATTCTACCACCCAACATCACAAACTCTACCCAATGCCACTTGCATCATAGTAAAAAGAACAAATTTAAAAAAACTCCAACATTCCCCTCTCTTAATGTTAGTTCCTTCTAAATTACATAAATGGCCAACAGAAGCATATACAGTGACCTGCAATAACGCAGGTCTTCAGACCTTTTGTGCTTGCTTCACTCAAAATATTACCCAATTCTATTATCCACTTCTTTGTGCGTGTGTGTGTGCAGTGTGGCACACCAATCCATGGGCCCAGATGGGAGGCACCCGCGTGTGCTAAGGGAGGCAGCGGAAGTCATTGCTAGGCCACTCTCCGTCATCTTTGCTAAGTCATGGGGATCAGGAGAGGTGCCTAGGGACTGGAAAATAGCAAATGTTACCCCAATCTTCAAAAAGGGAAAGAAGAAAGACCCAGGTAACTATAGACCGGTCAGCCTCACCTCCATCCCAGGAAAGGTGATGGAACAATTTGTCCCAGAGGCTGTCTCCAGGCACATCAAGGACAGGAGGGTCATTAGGGACAGTCAGCATGGCTGCACAAAGGGAAAGTCATGCTTCAGCAACCTGGTAGCCTTTGATGGGGCATAACTAGGTGGACAGATGATGGCAGAGCGGTGGATGTGGTCTATCTTGACTTGAGGAAGGCATTTGACAGAGTCTCCCACAGCAGCCTCGCAGCCTGAGGCAGTGTGGTCTGGATGATCGGGTTGTGAGGTGGATCATGAACTTCAACACGAATGTTGAAGTATATGTAACCTGCAAAGTCAGGAGGTGATAAAGTTCACTGTGCAGGGGTATGAAGAGGGTTCTTAAAAAAAAGCAATGAGGTAATAGAACCCATAGAATAATTAGTTCAGCTCACCTTCCCAAACTGCACAATTACTCTTATATTAGTCTCACTACAAAATATCTGCTGACAAGTTTGTTTCCCAGATGTTGTTAATTCTCATAGTATGCCTGACTTTTACCTTTAACCTGACTTTTCCCGAGCTGCCACAATCTTGTTCTACAGCTCTGTTATGAATCTCTCCCTTTCCTGAAATGTAACTCTGGCCAATAGCAACAAAATGAAAAGACCACTGTCTTTTATGTGGAGACAGAGACTACAGAGAAAGCAGAGATACTTCTGGGGGCTGTCTTGATATCAAGCCCCAGACTGCTGAGACTCCAGAGGAAGTCGAGGTGAGAGGAGCCTGCCTTGGTTGATGAGGGCTGGGTTAGGGATAAGCTGATCAAACTGGAAGTACACAAATCCATGGGCCCAGACGGGATGCACCCGCACGTACTACGAGAGATGGTGGAAGTCATTGCTAAGCCACTCCCCATCATCTTTGCTAGGTCCTGGGGATCAGGAGAGGTGCCTAGAGACTGGAGGATAGCAAATGTCACTCTAATCTTCAAAATAGCCTCACCTCTATCCCAGGAAAGGTGATGGAACAATTTGTCCTGTACACTGTCTCTAGGCACTTCAAGGACAGGAGGGTCATTAGGGACAGTCAGCATGGCTGCACAAAGGGAAAGTCATGCTTGAGCACCGTGATAGCCTTTGATGAAGGCATAACCAGGTGGACAGATGATGGCAGAGCAGTGGATGTGGTCTATCTTGGCTTTAGTAAGGCATTTAAAACAGCCTCACATTAGCATCCTCACAGCCAAACTGCGGCAGACTGGATGATCGGGTAGTGAGGTGGATCATGAACTGGCTGCAGGGTAGAAGCCAGAAAGTAGTGGTCAATGGGACAGAGTCTGGTTGGAGGCTTGTATCTAGTGGAGTGCCCCAGGGGTAGGTGCTGCGACCAGTCAGTCCAGTTCAATCTATTCATTGATGACTTGGATGAGGGATTGGCATGCACTGTCAGCAAGTTTGCTGATGACACAAAGCTGGGTGGTGTCACCGACATCCCAGCAGATTGTGCTGCCATTCAGCGAGACCTGGACAGGCTGGAGAGTAAGAACAACCCCAGGTACCAGTATAGGCTGGGGACTGACCAGTTGGAGACCAGTGCAGGAGAAAGGGACCTGGGGGTCTTGGAAAGCCAGATGACCATTAGCCAGCAATGCGCTCTTGTGGCCAANAGATGTTTGAGACCTGCCTGGATGTGTTCCTGTGTGACTTGGTCTAGGTGATCCTGCTGTGTCAGGGGGATTGGACTAGATGATCTTTGAAGGTCCCTTCCAATCCCGAATGACTCTACGATTCTTTGTCACTCATAGTCAGCTTTCTGTGAAATTACGATAAATAAAATCTGACAAGACTTACAGTATTTTCACAAGCCATAAAAAGAAACTAACCACTCTAGTATCTACTCTGGAACACAGGAAAATACGTTTAATTTAATCTTGCTGACTTTACCTCTACAAGTCACATGTCAATATATTCAAATTAAAACACCCAGAGTAGTGTGCTACATGTCATTAAGTAATGGTACTTCTGCACGCACATTACAGCTGCAGAGAATTAGTATTATTATTATCTGTATATTCCTCAGAAGAAAATGCAGCTACTCAGGCTGCAAACATGCAAGAAATTAACAACCAGATATCACATTAAAAAAAACCTCACCAAAACTTCCCTTCCTGCTTCAAAACAGACCTGTCTTTTTCTGTCTTTTATTTTGTGTATGACGTAAGATCAGCAAAAAGTTGTTGTCTGTTTTTTACTGCCTTTGCTGAAGCTTTCCCTGTCTCACACATCTGCCTTTTGCTCTAATGATGTAGGATAACGCCTTCAACACTTGCAGTCCAGGCAACTACTAAAGAAAAAGACAAAAGGTTTCATGCTGTAGCCAACTAAAGAGGTGGTTATGATCAGATAACACTAACATATATTAATTCACATGCATGAATATGTAAAAAATTAATTATAAGAGAGACAAGAACACCTTTTGAGATTTGCATATAGTTCATACAGTGAAAAGAGACACTGCTGCGGAAGCATATACCTTTGTAAGTGTTTAATTGCTAAATTATAACTTAGAGCACTGAAAATAATCTTCTTCAATCGATAAAACAAAATGTAGAACTCATTTCAGAGAATGGATTCGAAGGGATCTTAAAAGATCACATAGTTCCAAGCCCCCTGACATGGGCAAGGACCTAGCCAGTTAGACCAGGTGGACCAAGGCTAAGCAGACTTGAAGACCTTGTCTCTAGAGATGTTCATTATTTTTTACCAAGATTTTTCCTGTTAGTGTTTCTATGTCATGAAGCACTTAAATAACTGGTCCATGTAATTCAGCCATCACCCCCAAGAGACTCCACTGACACAGGTCAGTGCATTACAAGCAGATTTAGGGACTTCAAGAGAAAAGCAATTAAAGCTCACTGAAGTACTTCCACTTCTGCAGCCGAAGCACACCCAATAAATATTTGTGTGGCCTGGGGAAATTATTTCCATCCAACAAAGTTTAATTCTGTGTATCTCACATGAAATGAATATGCCAGCATATACACACAAACTGCTGACAAAAAACCTAATAAATGCAGCACAGACCAGTCCTGACTGAAGAAGACAGCAAAACACCTCAAGAATACAGTATAGTTAACGCTCACACTGCATATTAATGCAACAGCAAGAGATTTTGCAATGCCTCCTTGTTCTCAAAGGCTTGCATTAAGCAAGGATTTGGCATTAAGCTGTAGTATGCTGAGTCTGTAAGCAAAACAGGTGAAGTAATTACAAAGTTTATTTTATAATCCAAATCAGTGCAACTCGTGTGTAACAGCTTTTATCTCACTTACATACATCACTGGAAATGTATTGCTTGACTCCCTCCGTGAGGACACTAGCAATTAGCTAATGCCTAGCACAGCATATTTTAAAAAGCTGCATAAGGGATAAGTACTTAGAACAACATTAGCACCACCAAAGCCTGATCTTTCCTCACCTAATTATTTCCTTCACTCTCACCTTCTCACGACAGAAAGTACCTTTCTTCTGTTTTGTTGGTTTGTTCAAGCATTCCACTGCTTTTATTAAAAAGATCTCAAGAACCAGGCTCCTTCTGGCGAATACTGCTACTGCTCAACAGGACCTTATTTGCTTAGAACAATATCATGCATTGTTTCTTTATTTCTCATTAAAGTATTTCTCAACTATTTGGAGAAAATACTCCCGTGGAAGCGCTCGTTTTAACCTTGAATAAAGTATTGCAGGCAAGCAGTCTGTGGTGTGAAAATGCTTTTTCTGCCACAGGGCAGCCCGACCAATATTGAATGCGGATTTTTCATCAGTGTTTACAAGCCTGTTTGTTTAACTGATCAGCAGGTTTATGTAGTTGGTGCTCAGCCCACAGGATTTGATTGGAAGTTAAACAGCATTGTTTAGAACACAAAAAGACATTTAGTAAACCATTTTACAACGTGGCTCTGTTCCCAAATGAATGCTATCATTCTTGCTACGTCCTCGAGCAGCCCTGCCTCCAAGTCAACTCTGCTGTTCACGTTATCTTTCCAGTCAGTCAGACCCTTCACCACACTGTCTCTAAACCCAGTCACAGCTTAGGAATCACTGAAGGATGGAGTTCAGTGCAAGCACAGGCATGTCCAGCTGATCTATTAAACCGCTTCCTCAGTTTTCTCCTTGCCATTTGTTTTGTAGCATGTTCCAGTCATCGGAAAAATGACAATTTCAAATACATCCACAATTCCCTTTCTCCTACAATGACAGTGAATACAGAATAAAAAGGTCTGTTTGTGTCAGCATTAGATACAGCATCATCAGCAACATCCTGCCATATAAAGGAAACCTATCCTCTGGTGGGTTGCAGAGCAATTCAAGATGCTTCTTTCCTTAACAGCTGTTACAGTATCTCCTTCCAAGTGGGGAAAAAACACAGCAATGACGAGCAGTCTGAACACACAGCAAGAAAAACCTCAAGAAGGAAATTCACCTTTGATGACGGTGGTACTGCTGTGGACCCAGAAGGTGATGGATCTCTGGATGTTTTTACTGACTGAGCTGATGGCCTCTCTTTACCTACAATTAAGAAAAAATTACAACTGCAATTTAAAAATTACAATGAAAATGTATTAACAATGCAGGCTGCAAAAATACTTATTGGCTTAGAAAATCTGCAGTGAAATTTGCTCAAGTTGGACATCAAATCTACATGCCACACCTTCTGATCAATATTGATAGCACTTCACAAAGAGGGAAGAGATAGAGCTGCATTATTTCACATATAATAACACAAATATGTGTAATCTCAGATGCTAGTCAGTCGCTGCAGGAAAACGGGTAGTGAAGGAGGCCCCACTAAGTTGAAAAGCCCTCCCTACCCATGGGAAATAGTTCTGTGCCGTACCAAGCACAGGCTGGATGCTTTTGTATTATCGGTGCTCTCCTCCAAGAGTTCAAATCAGTAAAATGACAATTAAAGTTCACGGCACTAATCTCAGCCTGCGTGCAGCGTTGCCACAGACCAGTTCCAGGCCTCCCACAGCAGCAGAACTGGTTGCAGTGACAACTACGGGTTTGCAACCTGTGGTCTATTCACACTCCGTGGGAAATGGCTGAGTGTTCCCAACTGGAAAACACTTCAGACACCTACCCTGACTTTCACTGAATTTGTACCAATTCAATTAAGAAACAGATTAATTACTATGTCTCCCAAATATCTACAAAATTTTGGATGTAGATTATAGTAGCAGAACTATCAACACATGCAGCTTTAATTTAATAAGCTTCTTTGTCCCCCCAGTTTTCTTGGTTCAAATCCTTTATCTAATCTTATTCATGGAAGGCTGGAGAGCACAGGATATTCCTTTTTCAGTGGAAAACTTTTTCAGGTCAAACTCATTCAAATAAATTGATATTTAGCAGTATTACCATATTTTTGAAAGATGCCATATTATAAATTGTGCAGGAGAAAGTATATACTTCACATTGTAAATCCATTTTAGTACAAACTAAAATGTACTGATGACATATGAGCCACTTTATGTTCCTTTTCAATGTGTAATACCTGAGCTTATCCAAGGCAAATCATATTCAAACACAATTCTAAAAACATTATTTAAGCCATTTATTCCTTGTGAATAGGCCATTTTATATCTGTCACCTAGAGGAACAGTTTAGTAGTATTATTCTTCAGGTAAAGGGCAATTATAAAGAGACAGCCAGCCCACTGTACAAGCTTCCAGTCTCTTAAAACTAATTTAAAGATGAGAGGAAGAGGTGTTTAACCATGTAATTGGAAAAAAAATCCACAGAGCTAAAAAAAAGCCACAGAGCTAAATGAAATCTCTTGTCCTGACCAGCATCTTTCCTGCTTTGTGAACATTTCCATGTCACCATGTCCACTACAAATACCACAGAAGCTGGCTCAAAAGGTTATGAAAAGCTCTGAAGCATTCCATGATTTTATCTGGTGTCTTACAACGTTTTTTTCCCATTCCTGGTAATTACGATCTGCACATCTACACCACCTTCTAAAAATTCAGTTGAATATAACATTTTCCTCTTTTTCTCCTACACTTACAGGAATTTGTGTTTACTGAACATTGCTACAAAATACTAAAAGGCTTGCAAAGATGAGCTGAGAAGATAACTTTAGTCTGCAAGGATGAAATGGTTCCTCGGTACATAAACAGCGTTAAATTCCATCAGATGGTTTTCAGTATGAACTGCTACGTAATGGCCCAGGAAGTCACTCTGGAAACACACAATACGCCTGTCTGTGAGTAAAAAAAGCCTTAATTAATTTTTTAAAGGTGATAAAATGAACAGTAGGTTTGTATCATTCACCAGAAAGAATCTGCAGAGGAAAAAAATCAAATGAGACTAATTTTCATAAGCTGTACAAACAGCGGTGGTTAAGACTGCAATGTACTACAATGAAGCACCGCTACCTTCGTTTTGTAAATTATTTAAATTGGAAAACCTGAAATAGTTTCAAAACAAATGATTCACTAGATTTCTGAGAAAGATTAACAGCCAGGTTTTTAAAAGGCATAACACACATAGCATAGACTTAACAGACACACGTTTCACATTTTGTTGAGGAAAACAAGATTTGAGTGAATCTGAAAATGAGATGAACTAGCTAAAAACCAACCAGCTTCAAAACCCTAATTACAGAGTTTTTAAAAGATTTTAATAAAATTTAACGAGTAGCAGTGTACACTTTCATTTCTCTTTTTTTTTTGCCCATCTCTTTTCCCCTGGTTACAGGAAGAAGAAAAGTCTTCACCTGCTGCAGAGGACAGCAAAGTTCCTTGTAACAGAGAGAGCGAACACCAAAACAAAATAAGGTTCTATATTAGAAAAACCAGTGCATCTCAAACTCCCGCAGTGAGTCTAGAGCTGTTACTGACATGGCACCTACAGGCTCCCACATGACACACGCAAGGGAACAGAGAGTGCAGTGAAACAACCAAAAAGCAGACAGCACACAACTGGGAGAAAACGTCTAGCTTTCTGATTGTAACAGATCGCATGTAAAGATAAAAAGGGCTGCAGTTTCACCTCACTGACCAGTTCCCACCATTAATCCAGCATTACCTTGCTGAGAAGAAACATTTCTTTTATGTAAAGATGACATACTTCTGCTATGCTGGGACTGGTGGAAAGGATAGGCTTTGCTTCTTTCAGCAGAGTAGCTCCTGCTGCTAACACTAGAGCCAGATCTGCTGTGTGGAGAATCCCTTCGGCTCCCTGGTGATTCCCTGAAGAAAGGAGAGTCCCTCTTATGAGGAGATCGGTCTCTTGTATAATGAGGATAGAAGCTTTTCCTTCTGAAACCATCCCTTTGAAGACAGCAGGGGAAAAAAAAGTGATGTGGTTATGCTTCCGTTGTTTGTGGAACAGCACTAGATTATACAATGAAATGTTTTACGCCTGGTAAACACAAAAAGGTGAGGTGTCATCTGCAGAACAGAACTGAAATCGTCAGCATCGTTAGAGTACTAGGCAATGAATGAAAAACAAGTAGGAAAGCAGGAAAAAACCCAGCTTGGTACTTCTCAGGTTTCATTTGACTGTTTCATCACTGGAAGGTAACTGAACATTGAAACATCCAAAACGCCGTTGAACACACACTGAATCTAGACTGGTGACACTTGCCTGGGCTAAGAGAAGCTAATACCGCTCAGCTCTCTGACAGCACTGCTAAGTGAAAACAAAGAATTCACAGCATGCACGGTGAGCCAGAACGCACCTCATTTCACTGCTTTCCCTTCTCACTTCTCATCACAAGGGCAGTATTTAAACAAGGCAATGCCTCACAAAGACAAGCAAAGATCTGCTGGTCTGACTCAGCACAACGGAGCTATGGCAAACCTTCCCTTGGCAGAGAAATGCTAAAAGCCCTCTCGTGTACAATTCCTACAGCATGTTAGAAGCCCGTATTTGTGATGGGTAACAGGGGACTTGAGTGTGCCAACAGTGCTTTGGACTTCTGAAACTAGGCAGGTGACATTACAGCAACACAATCCTTATCACATTGATCTGTCTTACACAGCGATCGTTTACTTCTTGCATGGAAAGCACATCTGTATGAGTGGTTCTCCCTCAGAGCACACACATCACACAAGCAACACTGGGGTTATTCTGCAACAGAAACATCTTTGGGAAAGTGGCACAGCCAATTCAGCGAATCTGTAAGGCACAGCAAGGACAAGAGAGGCATTAGGGACAGTCAGCATGGCTTCAACAAGGGAAAGTTGTGCTTGAGCAACCTGGTAGCCTTTGATGAGGGCATAACCAGGTGGATGGATGACGGCAGAGCGATGGATGTGGTCTGTCTTGAGTAAGGCATTTGACACAGTCTCACATAGCATTCTCACAGCCAGACTGAGGCAGTCTGGTCTAGATGATGGGGTAGTGAGGTGGATGGTGAACTAGCTGCAGGAGAAGCCAAAGAGAAGTGGTCAAAGGGACAGACTCTAGTTGGAGGCCTGTATCTAGTGGAGTCCCGCAAGGGTTGGTGCTGGGACCAGTCCTGTTCAATCCATTCATTGATGACTTGGAGGAGGGTTTAGGGTGCACTGTCAGCAAGCTTGCTGATGACACAAAGCTGGGTGGTGTTGCCGACACCTCTGCAGACTGTGCTGCCATTCAGTGAGATCTGGACAGGCTGGAGGGCTGGGCAGGGAGAAATGTAATGAAGTAGAACAAGGGTAAGTGTAGAGTCTTGCATCTGGGCAAGAACAACCCCAGGCACCAGTATAGGCTGGGGACTGACCTGTTGGAGACCAGTGCAGGAGAAAGGGACCTGGGGGTCCTGGTGGACAGCAGGATGAGCATGAGCCAGCAGTGTGCTCTTGGGGCCAAGACGGCCAACAGCATCCTGGGGTGGATCAGGAGTGGGGTAGTTAGCAGATTGAGAGAGGTTTTTCTCCTATCCTGCTCCGTCCTGGTGAGATCACATCTGGAGTATTGTGCCCAGTTCTGGGCCCCTCAGTCAAGAACAACACAGAGCTGCTGAAGGGAGTCCAGTGTAGAGCGACAAAGATGATGAAGGAAGTTGAGCACCTCCCTTATGAGGAGAGGCTGAGGGAGCTGGGTCTCTTTAGCTTGTAAAAAAGAAGAGACTGAGGGGTGATCTCATTAATGCCTATAAATATGTGAAGGGTGGGTGTCAGGAGGATGGAGCCAGGCTCTTCTCAATGTCATCCAGTGATAGGACAAGGGGCAATGGGTGCAACCTGAGAGATAGGAGGTTCCATGTAAGTATCAGAAGGAACTTCTTCACAGACAGGGTGATGGAGC
Organism: Rhinopomastus cyanomelas; assembly: GCA_013400115.1. Taxonomy (NCBI): domain Eukaryota; kingdom Metazoa; phylum Chordata; class Aves; order Bucerotiformes; family Rhinopomastidae; genus Rhinopomastus; species Rhinopomastus cyanomelas. Next base: position 22,022 of record VXBP01003022.1, on the reverse strand, counting down.
ACTGGTACAGGCTGCCCAGGGGAGTTGTGGAGTCTCCTTCACTAGAGATATTTAAGGCCTGCCTGGTTGTGTTCCTGTGTGACTTGGTCTAGGTGATCCTGCTGTGTCAGGGGGATTGGACTAAATGATCTTTGGAGGAGTCTTCCGGTCCCTACTGATTCCATGATTCTGCTTATTTTTCCAAATCCAAATGGAATAAAGTATGAAAAAAAAAAACCTTCAATTTTGAAAATTTTCATAGAAAACTAAAACATGAATCAATAAATCTCAGCCACCCTGGTTTTCAGTAAAACACCAGCAAAGCAAAGCCAGATTTTATAGTTAAATAATTATTTCACCATTAATAGACCTCAGGCTTTTTATAGGTATTTTATTGTAGAGAAAAATATATTTTACAGGTCCCTTAGCAGAAGTGATACAAGACAATGTTACATAGATTCATAACTAATAAGTGTGCTAAAAACCAATATTCTCCTCCTTTCCAAACATCAGTTCTTCTTCTGGTTATTGTGACACTTCCCTCTTCCCAAGTGAGCCAGCAAGACAGTTAAGGAATTGGTAAGTTGTGCTCTAGTTCACAGTCTCTATGCAGTAGTCTCTGCACACACGTCAAAGAACAAACCACCCCACACTACACAGAAGGATAATGGTCCTGCTTTCTCCAAAGGTCCAAAAGCAATGTGCTCACCCTTGGACATTACCTTTTAGAATCATCGAATCATTAGGGACTGGAAGGGACCTCAAACGATCTAGTCCAATCCTCCTGCCACAGCAGGCTCACCTCACTGGAGAAGCCATGGAATCAGAGTCACTCCGGGTAGGAAGGAACCATCATCCAGTTCCAACACCCCCAGCACAGGCAGGGACACCCCACTAGGCTGTCCAGAGCCCCATCCAGCCTGGCCTTAAATACGTCCAGGGACGGGGCCCCAATCACCTCCCTGGGCAACCCATTCCAGGCTCTCACCACTCTCATGATGAAGAACTTCCTCCTCACATCCACTCTAAATCTACCCATCTCCAGCTTTGCTCCATTCCCCCTAGTCCTGTCACTACCTGACATCCTAAATAGTCCCTCCCCAGCCTTTTTGTAGCCCCCTTCAGATACTGGAAGGCCACAATAAGGTCACAGTATCACAGTATCACAGTATTATCAAGGTTGGAAGAGACCTCATAGATCATCAAGTCCAACCTGTCACCACAGAGCTCAAGGCTAGACCATGGCACCAAGTACCACGTCCAATCCTGCCTTGAACAGCTCCAGAGTTGGCGACTCCACCACCTCCCTGGGCAGGCCATTCCAGTGGCCAATGACTCTCTCAGTGAAGAACTTTCTCCTCACCTCAAGCCTAAATTTCCCCTGGCGCAGCTTGAGGCTGTGTCCTCTTGTTCTGGTGCTGGCTGCCTGAGAGAAGAGAGCAACCTCCTCCTGGCCACAACCACCCCTCAGGTAGTTGTAGACAGCAATAAGGTCTCCCCTGAGCCTCCTCTTCTCAAGGCTAAACAATCCCAGCTCCCTCAGCCTCTCCTCATAGGGCTTGTGCTCAAGGCCTCTCACCAGCCTCGTTGCCCTTCTCTGGACACGCTCAAGCACCTCAATGTCACCTCAGAGCCTCCTCTTCTCCAGACTCAACAGCCCCAACTCTCTCAGTCTGGCCTCACAGAAGAGCTGCTCCAGCCCTCTGATCATCCTCATGGCCCTCCTATGCACTCGCTCGAGCATCTCCACATCCCTCCTGTAATAAGGGCTCCAGAACTGGACGCAGTGCTGCAGGTGGGGAACTGAGTAGATTAATGGGAAATTCTACAGAAGGAAGTAACAGAAACTATCAGAGAATGAGAAAACACATTTAGTGAGGAAACACTAAAACCCCTTTGCCACTTCGACTTAACAAGGAGAGGTCTGGAGAAGCCAGGCGAGTTTTCAGGCCCAAGAGATGAAGCCTGAAACAGCCAACTAACACTTTCCCGACACTCCACACACGAACATTTAATGCAGCGACGGAGTGAAGCTCAGACTACACACACTAGAAAGCTTAGCTCGGCACTGAACCAGTTTGTCTAGTTTTTTATTCAACAACATATTCACAGAATCATACAATAACTTAAGTCAGAAGAGACCTCAGAGATCATCTAGTAATGATCAGTTACTTATCAAGAATGACTTTACTATAACACACTTTTTCTTCCATTTCCTCCTGAACCCCTTTCTTTAAATAATCTTAGTTATTTTTAAAGTGCAAGCCTTCTGGCAGACTGCTATGCCACTTCTATGCTGAAAACACATTTTTCATACCAAGTTATTAAGCCCTAGTAGACCGAGAAGTTTATTTACAGAGGCCCAGGTATTGCACATACATAATAAAGGCCCTAATAGCCACATAAGAATTCACAAAATACAATGGAAACATAATTTAAAATAGGAAAATATTTTAAAGCCTCACTCTAAAATAATACTGTGCATAAAAAAATAGAACCTCACATTCATTTTTAAAGCTTTCATTTCACCACTCCATGGTAATTCTTCACTGGACCCTATCTCATACAGAGTACTCAAGCCATTCATTATATTAAACCTGCTACAGACAGCACAGCAACAGCACAGTGTTTCTGATGTTTTTCATTAATGTAACAAACGACACTGAACAGAACAAAATGAGCTTTGTTTTACCTTCCTCCTCCCCCCACCTTAAATACTTAGGCTAACATACACCTGCAATTTGGCAATGAAGGCTCCAGTTCAGCAAAGCAGTTAAATCGCATGCTTCAGATTCCAACACATACTCAAAAGGTTTATTGAGCAGGGGCAACGTTTCATAGAGATGCAAATTTTTGTACTCAGCCATAACTTTAAAATAGAATTATTGCCCTTAATAAGAAATACAGGGTTAATCCTTTTTATTTAGGACCCTTCTTATCTTTATGCTTCGTATTAGTATCTCACATTTAGTCCTGAAAGCACAATCTAGTTCTCTCAGCGCTATGGACCAGGAGGCACTAGCAATTTAACCTCTGTGAAATTCGAATCTCACATTCTCACTAGAGCTGATAATCTTGGAAGGGCTCCTGAAATTTTGTAAGTAAATAGCCATGCCCTGATACACCATCCACCAAGTGCAGCTGAGGGAAGAGCACAAACCTGAGTTATTTCATTTAACCATCAGTTCAGTTTCCTGGAGGGAAAAAACTGTAGAATAGGCAAAAGTCTTTTGGCATAGCAGGAGAACAAGGGAATAGACCACAGTGGAGATTTTCATTTGGTAAAGGATTGGAGACACCACCTCTCTTAAGCAGCCCAGTTTACAAAAGGGAGTGGTACTGTTTAAGCTCTGTGAAACAAGACTAACACGAGCTGGTACGTTAGTTTCATATTTTAAGAGTACACCAAGAACTACAAAATGCCCACTGGCACTGAGAGACGTATGCACAGACTGAATGTACTCTACATTTCCACAAGTTAAAAGAACAGCTGGGAAGTCTCTTCCCTTTGAGGGGGTGGAGATATCAGCTTGGCCCAGTTATGTACATGCGATTAATCTCTGTATGTCTTTGTGGTGGGGGTCTTATGTGGTATGAATTATATGTTCCTTGTAACTTTTCACCAAATTGAGTTACTTTTTTGGTTTGGCCTGTGATTTTTTTAAGAGTGTTTTGAACCGTCCACATTTTGTTTGGCCAATCAGCACATTAACTACATTAGTTGGTTAATTTCATCTTAGACCTGATCAGCTGATCAACCAATGACACTAACGGTGAGAGCCAGGAGCTGAGATTAACCCTTTGACATCCAGCAACAGTTACTTTTGACAGTACACTGAACAGACTGGCAACTCAACAGCATGTTGCTGTGTAACAAAACACACAGTTCTTTCCATAACTCACGGGTGAGTGCTACTCTATCACCTAGGTAAGTCAGAGACGTTCATGGGATCCCTTCGTTGTTAAAGGGATTAGACATTCTGCTTAGAGGATTTGGCTTGATTTCTAACTTTGCATAACAGTAACTCAGGCAATTTTGTAAATAAATTGGAGAAATCATACATTTCTCCTAAAACACCAGACCTCTTAAATCAGTAACACCACCTCAGAACACACAGGTAAGGGGAAGAAGAGTGAAAGGAAGAAACAAACCAAAAAAATCTCTTCCCTTCTTTGTCAGGACACTGCAGGGACTAACAGCTACCAACACAATCTGAATGAGTCCTTAATACAATATAACACTTAAAATATTTTAAATATCATGAAATATATTACTTAACAAAATATATAATATACTACACCCCCAACCTTTAAGTTTTGCAAAAGATTTGCTGCCTTAAACATTAAAATAAATAAATAAATTGAACACAATGAGTTAAGAACACCTCTACTTCCAACATACTCAAAGTAGACGCAGGTGATGATGGTTCCAGACACCATCCTCTTGCAGAATTCACTTCCTTTCTTTCCAAAGTACACAGTACATGTTTGTGCAACATCCACCTAATTACTTTAGATCTGCTTTAGAGACTTACCATAATAACTTGTTATAGTCCAGAGCTGTTTACGCTGATTTATCATGAGCTAAAACAATAGTGAGTTACAACACTGCAGATCTAAGTAACTGCATCTGGTTCCATTAGCTTTCATTTGAACACCTGAAGTGATGGCAGATTTTTTATGACAACTGGTTTTCAACATTTAATGACTAAGCAAGTGACTGAAGCACTTGTAAATGATATTTGCATTTGCTTTAAATGAAATTAGCATAATTAGGACTAGTCAATGTAATCTTATTAAGAGCTTTCTGCACGAAGGCAAAAGGAAATCGGCGTTGCAAAACACTGGTAAGTGTGACGTAGAGAAGGGTAGCAACACACCAAATGCACAACAAAGACTATATAAATGTCTCACTACTTTCAAGCTGCATACACGTCCACTGAAGTCATCATAAGCAAACACCAGAACTGCGCACTGATGCCACTCGTGCACCTTCTTCACCTTTAACATGAAAGCCACTAAACTTCCCTCCCACAACCCCAACTGCAGGATGTCATGACAGATTAGGGAGTGAAAACTAAGACAACTTCAATACTATAGCAACATTAGTCCTTTAATTGACTAGTAGAGCACTTCAGCTGGAACTGGCAATCAGATTACACCCCTCTTCTTCCTTGGTACAGGATACTCTATTCTACTCTCACTGACAACGTACTTTAATAAAAGTTGCCGAAAGCCCACAAAATAAAAGTACATTTAAACTCAAACTTTCTTTCCATTACCAAATGGAGGGAAACTATAGTCAAGCATACTGATAAGCACAAAGGAACCACAGACTGAGTGAAGAGCCCAGAAAAACACAGATTTAGGTTCCAAAGAATTAAGAACAAACAGCTTTATAAAACTGTGTGCAGAACAAAATAAAAATGTGTTAATGAGACACATCCAGAGCAAATTAGGCAAAATAACTGTATTTAAATGTACGTGATCCTGGCTTCTCTTTGAAAACAAGGGCTTAGTAAATCCCTGCAATTTCTCTACAACACAAAACAAATCACAGGTCTGAAGTTTCAGAGGCTGTATTTGCGTAAAATGATGGACTAGGCTGAAACTTCTATCAATGGCTAAAACAATTGCAACAGCACAGAATTCACTGATAAAGTATTTAGTGACAGACATTACTGTTGGGCCAGACTTCACACTCTTGACTTTCTGAGCAGCATACCATCCCAGAACAGTCAAGCAGTTCAGCAGTCCAGATAAATAGTCCAAGGAATAAATATCTCAATATAATAGTAAGTGAACCAATTCCTAAAGAGACTTCATTCAAGATGGAAGCCTCTGAAATCCTGCACCTCAATACACAAGTTTAAAATTGGAAGGAAGACAGGAAGTACTAATGAGACAGACCTTCCTGAGGTGCTCCAGCATTTGATGTCATCATGACTCAGGCACCAAGAGGTGGAAAAGAACTTTTAAAAGTCTCCCCGTGACACCAAAGAATAAGGGGTTGATGGAGTAAGAGATGGAAGACGTTCCAGGTACTACCCAAAGCAAGCATAAAGGTTTTGAGAATAAGCATTTGTGGACAGTAACGTGCTGTGGAACACAAGTAAAGAGTTGCATGGAAATGTTAAAAATAATTGTATTTTTTTAAAGATCTTCTAAGTCAGTGTGGAAAACTACATGAGGCTGTAGAGAGAAACACATTCTGGTTTAGTCACACAACTTTACATTCTCAAATTCCTAAACAAATACACTGGGTGGGGGGGGAAGGGAGACTTGGGGGTTTTTCGTTTTGTGGTCTGAGGGAGGTCTTGTTCTTTGGGGGTTTCTTTGGCTTTTGGGGGTTTGCTTTTGGTTTTTAACTTGACAGTGCTTGCCAAGCAATTTGGTATTTGTGTAATATACACACTACACACCTGAAAGAAATATTTTTGCACTACATTTTAGGAGCAGAAGTGATTTTTATGTTGAGCAAGCTATTACTCCTTTCCCCAAAGGCTATCTTGAAAACTGAAATAGTAGAGCCTAGAAACCATGAAATATCTGCTAAAGGAGCTCTTTTAGGCTTTTCATTGGTATGCTGCAGAATGCTGTTCATTCATCAGTGCTTAAAAGAAAGAGGTAAGTAGCATACTGTAGTAGTATATACCAGTTTGATCAACCCTTGTGGCTGATTTTCTAACACTATCAATAAAAAGCTACAAGTTGTGGTTTGTAAGCAGTCATACCTCTCAGCAGAAATACTGACACACAATATCCTTATTATATTTTATTTCCTTCTCTTAAAAAACCTCCCTTATTATGATCTATAAATCACAGCCACTCCATTTTTCTCTGTATCAAGAAAAATGCTCCACAAATTACTTTAGTTTTATTCTTAAAATGAGACTTGAAGAAATTAGGTCAAATAGGTTTAATTTGCTAATGCTGCTAAGTTTTTAGAGGGATGGACATCTGCATAACAATTTTTTCAAAAAGTCAGCAAATTCCTTCTGCTTTTGGATTTCTCAGTATAAAAGATACAACATGTATATGAAGAAAAAAAATCTATTGTATGTAATGTGGGTTTTCTCCTTTATTTGGTTGCATTCCTTCCTGTCAGGTATGCAGTTTGCTCAAAATCATAAAACCCAGGCATTTCCTCTTATAAAGCTAAGAGGCTGCATAATTTATCTTTTTTTTCTGTTGTTCATTTTTTTCCTTTCACTGTGTTTACAGTAACCATGATATTCATCAATATCTCTTGCCATTTTAAAGGCCATTTCCTATATACTACAAATGGTATTTACTTTAGCCCACCTAACACAAGCTACACTACTCAAGTAAAGTCTTCACAGTGATTCAGTAACAGTTACCTTCGGAGTGTAGCTCCACCACAAGTCATACTAATTCAAATAGATGCTGCTACAGTCCTGTCTTCACAGTCTTCCTTAAACACACATTCCCACTCCCTGCCTAACTTAGCACTGATGTTTTGTATCAGCAACCAAACTGGTAGATAATTATTTAATTGGTCCTTGTGGACTAGAATGCAGGAACATCTCACTGAAGAGTACAAACACCTGACACAGTACCAGAGAGAGGGAAGGAGCAGAATGGTACCAGCTTAGGTAGTTTTGAACTGCTGTGGAAATAGACTTTTAATGAAGGCAGATTAGTCTCCTTCCTGCAGGAAGATGAGTCCCCTTACTGCATTATTTTTATTTATTTACAATAAATAAAGCATATCCATTGGCAGAATTTTAGAGTAAAGTTAGCATCAGTAAGACTCAAAGTAATTTTTTTCCCCCCCTAAAAACCAGACATACATATCTAAGCAACATTGAAACCTTAATATTCTGGATATGAGTAATGTGGATTAAAATTTCATTTTTAAAAGAATATTGTTTAACATAGATGAGTTTTAGTAAAGGATCAAATTAATAGCAGCTGAAGAGAATTTTGGAAGAGGGTATTTCATTACGTGTCTCTTCAATCTCCTCTATTGACATGATCCTCTGCCTTAGATAATCCTTGCAAAATATTCTTCAAAATAAATGCATCTGGCAAGATAAGAATTGTAGAACACATACTGAGCTGATTACCTCAAATCTAAATTGGTTTGCCCATGTACTCCACTGTGGTGAGACCCACCTGGAGAATTGCATCCAGCTGCGGAGTCCTAAAGTACAAGACCCAGACCTGTTGCTGCAGGTCCAAGGGGCTGGAACACCTCACCTGTAAGGCTCAAAGAGTTGAATTTGTTCAGTCCAGAGAAGACAAGGCTCTCGGGAGACTTTATTGGGGCTTTTCAGCAGTTAAAGGGGGCCTATAAGAAAGATGGGGACAAGCTTTTACAGCAGAGCCTTTAGTAAGAAGACAAAGGTGATAGTTTTAAACTGAAAGAGGAGAGATTCAGACTACATATTAGGAAGAAATGTTTTTATAATGAGGATGGAGAAGCACTGAACATGTTTCCCAGAGAGGTGATGGATATCCTATCCATGAAAGCATTCAAGGTAGGGTTAGACAGGGGCTCCCAACAACCTGATGTAGTTGAAGATGTCCCTGCGCTCACTACAGAGGAGTTGGACTAGAAGACTTTTACCTGTTCCTTTCAACCCGAACCATTCTATGACTCTGTAAATTAGCACATTAAAAGACATTTCCCATTTGCTTCCAAATGGCAAAAACACACTCTCAATATAACTTCCAAAAATAAAATTAGACAAGGTAAAGTAGGACTTCATTTAACACATGCAACTCTTGAAAGTCAGACTTTAGAAGAAAAAGACACTCCCACAGCTGGCTGACACAGCTGTTGCATACCATGGCATCGATATTCAGTAAGATCATTTGCTATGTTATTAGAAACTAACGCTGCAAAGCTTCATATACAAGGGAAAGAGCAGTGTAAGGTTGTGCAAATATACATCATGAATAAATGTTAAGACCCATCATTAAGATTAATTTGTTTGCATGCAAAAATAGTATCATAGCATCACCTTTTTAAAAAATGCCAACAGCATGAGATCATGGAATGGCTTCACTTCAGATATAGGGTAACACACAAACACAGCATCAGGTGGAAATCAGCACATCAGAGCTCTTTTCTTTCCACCCAAATGTTTAATAGAAGGATGCCTACACTGTCAGTAACACTAAACCTTCCTCTCCCTTTGTGTATGCTGGTATTCCCAGCCTCTCCCAATGGGAATAAACCCCCTGAAAGGTTTAGTAAATTTAAAACACAACAAACAAGCCCTTGGAACCTAACAGAGGAAGAACTTATTTTCCTAAGGGAAATTACATACAAGCTGTCTGTGACAATACCTCCCACCCTGGGAAAGCCAGGACTACATTCATTTAGCCAATTAATTGGCTGGTCACTGAGATGATTTAGCCAGATACCATCATAACAGTAGTTGTCTGGACTCGAAAGGAGACTCCCTCCTCTTTCCCTTCCCAGTGTCTCTCAGTACCAAGCTGTTTTTCAACGTATTTGTACGGAAAGCTTCCCAGTATAATCAAGGCTACTCATGGGAGTTTGCCTCATCATTTCCCCACACAGCGTTACTTGGCTAGTCTGATATCATCTACCACCTGATTGTAATGCTAGCTAAAACAGTGGACCAGACCAGCTTGCTTCACGGTCTTCTTTAAAGTGAGGTGTTAGCCAAGATCCTACAGTGTGTAAAGGTACCTAACTATTTCTTCAGGCGTGCTGCCCTATCATGTGTTGTAAACAGAGGATCCCCTTACAGTTTGTTAGTATTACGTAGGCATCATTGACAAGTACAATATAATCACTTTCCCAAAATGATGCTTGGTTAAATTTTGTAAGAATGTGGATTTGTTAGTTAAAACTGAGTTTGCACACACTAACAAATGTTTCCTTATATGCATACCCTAATACACCAGTAGCTGTGGCAAAGCACTCGCACGCAAAAAGCACTGCTAAAAAACGTAACGGTGACACCACCTTCATATGACAAACACAGGACCTTACAAAAACTGCAGAAGGAAACACTTGTACACGCAAAAAGCCACAGGTCCTTAAAACATAACATAGCCTTGGTTCAAAAGTGAGTGGAATAATCACAACAGCAGTTGAGAACTGTCATGATGAGAAGTTCTAGGATTTTGTCACCAAATTTGGAGTGTTTGCTGCAATTGTCAAATAAATTCCTTACTGAACAATAATTGAACCTGGTTTTTATTTCTGGCATTTTTAAATATCCATGATGTTATTTGAGATTATAACTGCATGGCTTGGATCCAAAGAATATTTTGTTAATCCTTCACAGTCACAACACGGAAACCACATTTAAATGTAGGTGAAACATTTAAATGGACCCAAGCATAAGAAATACCATACCCATGGAATAAGACCAACATTTTTAATGGTTTTCAAAAGTAGACTTACACAGTTTTGTCTTATGGCTCTCAGCAGGAGTTAAAATTAAGACTCAGGACCATTCTAAATTCCGTATAAAGATCAAGCTCTGCTGCATGACTCTGCATATTTAAAGCTCAAATAAATGCTACCAGGAAATTCTGCTATTTTGACAACTCCCATATATGAGAAACGTTGCAAATTTTTTATTAGAAAAAGAAAACTTTCATTAAGAAATTAAACAGACAGAACCTTCTGTAACAAGCAATAAAAAAGTTGCCCACCAGCTAGAAGGAAAAAAACCCACCAAACCCCAAAAAAATCAATGCCTCAATAACTTCATAACTAAATAAATAATCACAGCTCAGATGCCTTGTGTGAGGTTCGAGGGTCTGTTTGAATGGCAAGAATGCTGCTTAAACTCCTTGCCCTCAACTGAAGATGGAAAATGTAAAACCACGTAAGTAATTACATCACTGTTATGCAAGACCCCCCAATAGGAGCAAAATTATCAGTATGGAACTTTTCAAAGCAAACTTGTGTTTTTAGAATTAGAATAATAAATCCCTCCAGAAATAAAAGAAAATAGGCCTTCAGTGAAGATCGTGGCAAACTGCTACGCAAATAAAAATATTTTAAAAATAAAAGCGGTCACTGAGCAACTACAACTAACACTAGTGAAAGCAACACTCTGCTTACAGAGTAACACCACAATTAGCTGAAACATACCAAAAAACCCACTGAAAACAAGAGAAAATTTTATCTCCTTCCTACATTTTTACCTTATGGGAGGGGGACACAGAATTATACAGTTAAAAACCTTGTCCACAAGTCTCTCCCCTTTTCTCCCCATTCTGTCAAGGGACAAACATTTCGGTCTTGCTGTGAATGGACTTTCTAGTGTAAGTCTAGATATAAGCAAAACTGGTCTCAGCAAAATAAATAGCGTAAATATTAACAGCAGCAGACACTCCATTTGACACAATAAATTTTTACATACATAGTTTTGAATTGGAACCCAGAGAGTTAGCAGAAAGAAATTCATCACAGCAACAAAACCGGACTTGTGTGAATTGAATCTTCTTTACTCTCAGCTGCTCTGACCTGCAATAGTGGGCAGTTCTGAACTGTTCTTAATTACACAGAGCCTTCAGCACAGGGCAGTTTTAAAAGGCTAGATACTACCTGCATGAGAAGCTTGGAGTTGTAAAAATACACTGACAGTAAAAACCCATGCTCCAAAGGAACCCAAAGCATTAGTAGTACAGACACCTATAATTTGGCCAAGCAACAAAAATAAATCTCTGTTTGCAAACAAACTGCTTGTCCCAAGCACAAAAAGAGCCAGAACAGTGGTGGAGCAAAAAACAGCCCTCAAAGATAATACAGCAACTACTGAACCAACAAGACTGCTACATACAACATGAAGTATAATATGAAGTCATTAAATATTTAACTTAAAAGTACAGTTTATGCTATTACCTTGTTCCAAAAGGTTCTAACTCCACCCCACAAAATATCACAAGGCATGGTAAACTAATTTAGCTAGCAGCCTGATACAATGGGTCCTCTGAACTAAAGATTTCAACAGACAAGTCCTTGCCTGGAGTTGTAGACAGGTATAACGAACCTGCCACAATGAGCTATTATAAGGAAACTGTAATTTCATAGATGAATAAACAAGTTATTTTAGTACTTAGAGCACATACCTTAGAGGTACAATGTTCTACCAGAGATTTTATTTATTTAAAAGAGAAAAAAAGAGGCAGGAGCTAATGAATATGATTAGAACTCTGCTTCAATCTCTGTCAAAAGCAAGACCATTTTCCTTGGGTGACTGCAGTATTTATTTCCCTCTACACACGTATTTTAATAAAGAATGAGGTTCTTGTATGGTGTCCCTTAAGACCTGTCAAATGCTGCAACAAAACATCAGACTTATGTACATTTTTAGCACCATCTCATAAATCCCTTTGGCTATGTTTCTCTTCTGTAAGCAAGACAAAGATCAGTTCACAGCAGAAGAAAGTTTAAATCCACAACCTGGAGACCTCCCAGAATATAACACGCTGTTTTATATTAGTACGAAATATTTAAACAGGGTCACAGTTTCATTCATTGACGAATACACACACGGAGGGGAAAAAACAAGAAACAATCTACCCTTCTGTAAGTCAAATGTGATTGCACAGTGATAATGTAGACAACTGCCTTGGCCTAAGACACACCTGAACCTTCAACACTAAACCCTGCTTTATTGTGACAAGAGCTTCACCCACAACTTCTCTCTGGAGACTCTCTCATCAATGGCCTTGCTTTAAAATAACCATTCAAACAACAATTTTGTTCTTCATGTTCAATCTTCAGACCGCTCCTCTAGAACATCTTGTCAGGACACATAGGAACTGCAAGAGGCTAGTCACCAAATGGAAGGGTAGTCAAAACAGAGATCACAGAGCCACAATTCTTGGGCTTCTGTTTCCTACTTTGCTACTAATTTTCTCCATGGCCTGTGGAAAATATAATTTCACTGCGAAGGTTTATGCATCTACAAAAATCAGAGTATATCCTTTACTATTCCTAAGAGATAACTGCAAATCTAATGGTCAGAAAGCCTAATACAATTCTCAAGGAAGGACAACGTGGTGTCATGTAGTGATAGGACGAGGGGCAATGGTTGTAAGCTGGAACACAGAAGGCTCCACATCAACCTGAGAAGGAACTTCTTCACAGTGAGGGTGAAGGAGCACTGGAACAGGCTGCCCAGGGGGCTTGTGGAGTCTCCCTCACTGGAGATATTCAAGACCCGACTGGATAAGTTCCTGTGTGACTTGGTTTAGGTGGTCCTGCTGTTGCAGGGGGATTGGACTAGATGATCTTTCGAGGTCCCTTCCAATCCGTAGTGATTCTATGATTTAATGGCTTCCAAAACAAATTATAGAACTGATTGATGAATTTTGCTTTAAAATTAAGTTTCAACATTTTTCTTCTGGAAACAAAATTTGTTACTTCTATTTATTGCAAAGTATTTCCTATGCACTCCACAGACAAGCAGATGTGTTCCACATACAGAAAAGCATCAGTATTAAACACTGCACTAAGGCTACTACTTAATTTCACACGGGACACAGGAAGAAAAAGAATTAACAACCAATAAACAAAACAACATGCAATAGCAGCAAGTTTCCTTCATTGACTAAGGGAACTTTATACCAACAGCTTGAGAGGAGATATTCAGAATGTCCCACATGGGCCACTTCTCAGGAGTCTGTACAACAGGAACCACCATTACTACTGATGCACAGTATTTTGCCTACAAATACGGAAATATTTATTTTACAAAAATCTGGACCTCCAATAATTCTTGGGGTCAAATCTAATGAATATATAGCTGGGATTTGAAGGTGCGTCATTTTGTAATTGCTCTTTGAAGATTAGCCCTACTCATCTTTAAGTTGCCAAGTTTCAGGTATTTCACATTATGAACTCAGTTTGGCTGAAAAATGAAAGCATGAAGTAATGCTCTGTACACTCAAAAGGATTAAGGTTTGGTACAGCACCTAACAATATCCTAAAGCATTTCACACGGAAATGTTCATCTCACTTCATAAAAATGAACTTGTAGACAAAACCCTTTCCTATGAGGCCCATTCAGAAGTGCTGTAAGACTGGAGTTCTTCAACACAACGGTGTATCACAGAAGATCAGGGATTGGAAGGGACCTCAAAAGATCATGTAGTCCAATCCCCCTGCCACAGCAGGATCACCCAGACCAAGCAGGATCACCCAGACCAAGTTGCACAGGAACATATCCAGATAGGTTTCAAACGTCTCCAGAGAAGACTCCACAATCACCCTGGGCAGCCACTTCCATCACCCTCACTGGGAAGAAGTTCCTTCTCATATTTATGTGGAACCTTCTATGTTCCAGCTTACACCCACTGCCCTTTGTCCCTCTCACTAGATGACATTGAGAAGAGCCTGCCTCCATCCTCCTGACACCCACTCTTCATATATTTATAGACATTAATGAGGTCACCCCTCAGTCTCTTCTTTTCTACAAGCTAAAGACACCCACATCCCAGCCTCTCCTCATAAGGAAGGTGCTCCACTTCCTTCACCATCTTCATTGCTCTGTGCTGGACTCTCTCCAGCAGCTCCACATCCATCCTGAACTGAGGAGCCCAGAACTGGACACAATACTCCAGATGTGGTCTCACCAGTGCAGAGTAGAGGGGGAGAAGAACCTCTCTTGATCTGCTAACCACCCCCATTCTGATTCACCCCAGGATGCTGTTGGCCCTCTTGGCTACAAGGGCACATTGCTGACTCATGGTCATCCTGATGTCTACCAGGACCCCCAGGTCCCTTTCTCCTGCACTGGCCTCCAACAGGTTAGTCCCCAACCTATACTGGTACCTGGGGTTGTTCCTGCCCACATGCCAGACTTTACACTGCCCTGGCTATAGTTCATTGTCTCCCCACCCAGCTCTCCAGCCTGTCCAGGTCTCGCTGAATGGCAGCTCATTCTGCAGGTGTGTCGGCAACACCACCCAGCTTTGTGTCATCAGCAAACTTGCTGACAGTGCAACTTTTTAAAACACCTGACATGCAGAAATTTGAGTGCTTTGAATAAATTATCTTGATACATCACTGAAGACAAGTAGTAACACAGTGATCAACATTACTAAAGATAAACATACAAAGTCATGTGTCATAGTTTCCAAGTTTCACAATTCTCACAGCAACCAAGGCATTAAAACCTATCAGCAAGCGTGCAGAAAAATCTCTGTTCTCCAAACTGAGGTTTTGCTTTGATGTAGAGTTTCTTACACATGTCAACTAAGTTGGAAGCCAAAGGAATTTGAAACCAAGTTATGACTTTAGGGTTACACAATTCACACATTTTCTGGAGTTCAGAAGTCCAGCAAGAACTCCCTAGGTCAGAATAAGAGAAAACGAGCTGGAAACTCATCTTGAAATCTATACCAAGCACATTCACTGAATTATTTAATTTTTTTACATATAAAATACATTACTGTAGCGAAGTCATGGTCTGGATGAGAGCTGGTCGCACCTCTCAAGAACTGAATGGTGCAGACAAGAGCAGAGGGATCAGTACTGCTCCCTCTGCTCAGTAGTAACCTACGGGCACACTACCGTTGCTTTGAAATTGGAGTGTAACTCCGTAAGAAAAAAACAAGCAAGAAACAAAGACAGCTAAGCCAAGTGGCAGAACTTCAACATTCCTCTTGTCACTCCTGGAGAGTTGCTGCTGGTCAGTGGACATATCACACCTCAGGCCACAGCTATGCAACTACTAAGTAAGCATGCACTTGCTATTCTTTAGGAAAAGGGAAAAGATCCATAAAGAAACAACACAAAAAAACCCCACTCAAAAAATCTCCTAGCAGCCGGTTTCTTCAACATAGGTAATTTTCATCCCCTAAAATTCTGCATCATTTGATAGATATTCCAGATATGCAGCTTCTTTTCCATCAGTAAGATCCCCAAAGTAAAGTCTTTCAGCACATCAAAGGTATGGGGGGAAAAATGAAAAGACTAACATATCAGAAACTCCTTTTTCACAGTTAAATTAACAAAAGAGAAGGAAAATGTGAATGGTGCTTAAGAGGAAATGGTCAACATAATGTTAACACCAACTTGTTACAGCTCATTTTAGCTACTGAATGGGTCATAAAAATACCTAAGAAAACTGATTATTTATGTGCGTAAAATCATAGAATCATAGAATCATAACGGATTGGAAGGGACCTCGAAAGATCATCTAGTCCAATCCGCCTGCAACAGCAGGATCACCTAAACCAAGTCACACAGGAACTTATCCAGTCGGGTCTTGAACATCTCCAGTGAGGGAGACTCCACAACCCCCCTGGGNGCCACAAGAACACATTGCTGGCTCATAGTCATCTTGTTGTCCACCAGGACCCCCAAGTCCCTTTCCCCTACACTACACTCCAACAGGTCAGTCCCCAGCCTATACTGGTACCTAGGGTTGTTCTTGCCCAGATGTAAGACTCTGCACTTACTCTTGTTATAGCTCATTAGATTTTAATCTGCCCAGCTCTCCAGACTGTCCAGATCTCGCTGAATGGCAGCACAGTCTGCTGGGGTGTCGGCGACACCACCCAGCTTTGTGTCATCAGCAAGCTTGCTGACAGTGCATGCCAATCCCTCATCCAAGTCATCAATGAATAGATTGAACAGGACCGGTCCCAGCACCGATCCCTGGGGCACTCCACTAGATAAAAGTAAAAGATAGATAATAGTAAAAGAGCTATTCCTTTTTAAATGTATGGTCACTGTACTGACTACGAAAAACCATTAACTTTACAAATATTCTGAGTACTTTTAGCTCCACAAACCTAACTTTGCACCAAGCCATGTGCTGTGCAATTTTTGTAAAAAAACTTCTGGCTAAATTCATCTTAAATCTTCTACTACCTCAAAGCAAAAAAAAATTCTATGCACCACAGACGAATTTAGCCAAAGTAACTTTCACCATATCCAAGGAGAAAGCATTTTCACATATAATAATTCTTTTAATCTCAGGTTTTGTAGTGCAAACGACTTTGGAATGGAAAATAATTAGCATTTTCACCACAAGAGACAATACACACCAAGTACTGCACTTCAGTTGTCTCTGTTGACATCCACTATACAGGTCAATAGTGGGCAAGATGCAAAACATCGTAATTCCAGAGTATGCAGCATGTAATACTGCAAGTCCCTAACACTGATCGCAGGACTCTACATCCAAGTTAATTTACTATGCCCGTGCTCTTACGTACAATCAGACTTATGATGTACTAATGCGTGTCTACATAATAAACAGACAGGACTTCACTCCACTGCAAATACATTCCCATACCCTCAACGGAAGCAAATGCCTTTATGAAGCTCTTCCGTAGTATTATCACAGCTGTATAACACTTCAACAGTCATCTATCGCACTGAACACACTTTCAAAGCCTCCAACAAGATGAGCTGTCGTTTTACCTTCACATATCAAAGGGCAGAAACCAGGATGCATTAAAGTATCGTTCTGACCACTGGGTGCCACTCTTGTTCTGCGTAAAACAAACGGTCCGGTACCAGCTCAGGGTTCACAGTTTGAGGGTTTTTTTCTTTCAAGCTTTAAGCAACTATGATTATTTCAAAGGAAGAGGCAAAGGCAGAAAAATTTTACACCATTGTCTATAAAATACTTACTGCTTTTCAGAAATGTTTACCCTTGCTCCAGTCGCAAGAATGCAATTTTGAGAGAATACTAATGCGCGCAGACCATTATGGCACGCAAAGTAATTTTTAAATTATGAAGTTATGTAATAATTCAGTTACGCTGCATCTAAATCACCACATTCAAAGGAGTAAATACCTGCTGTAACTGTGTAACCCTGTAGATCTGTACTGCCATTGCCACTAACACCTTCATGTTGAGTTTGCAAGGCTCCAAGATTGAGGCTTTGAGCAAGCTTGTCAGGCTTGTTCTGTCTGAATTTGTCCTGACCCGCCTAAATTCTTTTTTTTCCCCCCCTCAAACTTGTGCAGGTTTAACAGTAATTTTTCTAACTGACCAGGTTCCTGTTGCTAACTTGGCTTACTTTTATTGATCTTGTATGGTACAACCATAGTTTTATGTATTTTGTAGTAGCAAGGTGTTATGTAGAATGAGATATTTATGACTTAACACCATGATGCAGTATAAAGAGAGGCCTGGTATAACAGGATACACACTGAGAACTAGCAACTCAAGATAGGGTATATAGAAGCACTTAAAAAAGGCTTAATTTTTGAGTTATACTAACAATTAGTTATCATTTGAATATTTAAGGTTGGTTTCATCCTTGTCCATAAATTTTGAGTGTAACATTACCCATGCCCTTTATTTATCATATCTAATAATCCCACAGCAGACATCACCACAGGTATGTGTATGGTACAGCCCTACTGTTTAACACTATCCCTTGTATTTCACAGATAGCAATGTGAGGCAGACTAAGAAGTGCTCACATACACGATGGAAAAACCTACTAATTGGTCCAGATGAGAAAAGAAGGAGGTCAAAACAAGATTGTGGTAAACTTCATAATCCCATTATCCAGCCCACCAGCCTTTAAAATGGTGCAGGTATCTTTTCACTGTACTGTGGCCCTGAAGTACTCCAGTCACAGCAAATTAGACCAAAGAATCCTTTGAAGTCATGTAGAAGTGCAATTGATAAGGGAGATGCACTAAATTACTTGCCATGGCAAGCTAACATCCTGGAGATGTTATCGTTATGCCTCCTATCCTTACTAAATAAATACTCAAATTGAGACTTTCATGTCATTCCATTTATTTAATTTGTATTTCAAACAACTATAAACCTCTTTTCCACGATCATCTTTTATTTCAGCAGATGTCCTTTTTCACATCCCTGCTATTTGACTGCTCTGCTCTACAAAGCGAGACAAATGCTCTCAATAGTTCCATGCTGTGCATGGCCGACTGTAAAGTCTGATAAAATACCTGTATTCAGGCTGCCGACTTATCGAATGATCATCTCTTGGCCATCTGTATCCCGAGTCATCCTGCAAAACATACATGCAAAACAACTTGTGACATATATCTCAGTATTAGATGTCAGATACAGTTAGCAGCCAAATGTTATGCATTTACTGCAAAGACAGAGCATTCAATGAGCTAAAAGAATGTTTAAATAATTCACAGCAAGGTTCTTCTCAGCTTATTCACTCCACTCTACTCCTCCTTTCCTCCTCTATCAATACGACGGATAGCAACTTTGCAATGATGTAGAAAACACAAAACCAACACACATTTCCAAACTGTATACACAGGCCTGACTTCAAAAAATAAAACCCACACCATTTCCACACTGAAATATAATCAATAGCTTGAAGTTACAGGATTTCAAACAGCTGGGTTGGAGGAGATCTCTTTTAAAGGGTCCGTATGTTTTATGGGGAAATAAGATCAATTCTGTCATGATGTTCAAGCCATAGGTACATGAACACATGAGTGAATTAGAAGGACAGGTAGACAACATTCAACAAGTTGCATGTGCAAATACTTATTATATAGAAAGATTTTGCAATCAGGCTTCTATTCATCCAGCTATAGTGGCTCTACCACTACAAGGAGGACACCTGGACAATTCTGTTTTCTCATTTGAAACACTAAGCTTTCCACAATGCTGGACAAAAGCTCTTTTCCAAGTCATCCAAGCAGCCAGGAAACATGAGAAGCAGCAAAAAGGTATGAACTACCCTATGATCACAAGTCTTCGAAGCACAGTACCTGCAAAAAGCACCACACAGCAAAACCTGGATGTTTCTCTATTCATTCTATTTTAGTTTATGAAAACAGCAGTAACATCAATGTTCTGTGCAAAACAATATATTCATTCTTCAAGAATTAACACGAAGATAAAGATTATAAACATGTGAGAAGAATCACCTTACGTACACCTCGGTGTGGTGGGCCACTTCTTCGGTCATGGGAAATATCACGACCCTCTTCATAGTCTCTGTATTCATCATGACCATAATCATCGTATCGGCTGTAATTCCCATCCCCGGGTCTTTCAAGAAGTGGTGGTTTTTTGGGCACAACATTTACTACTCTATGATAATCATCCTAAGCCACAAGACAAATAAAATCATACTGCTTTTAATAGCTGGAAATCTGTGGTGAACACACAAAACTAAAACAAGTTCTTTCTAAATATGGTATTGCAAGAATCTTAAAGCTGAAAAAAACACAGGGGAACAACAAATTATTATGCCAGTCTGGTGGTGGAATAACTTACAAAATCTAACTGTTGTAAATTTACTGAAGGAAAACTTTCAACATTGTTTAAGGGTTTTTTCTTTAAGTTTAAGGCAGCAGCTTTACCTACTTTCTAAGCATCAGCTACTGCAGTTTGTAAGCATTAACTACCTATTACTTCTCAGACTTTCACATTAACTTAGAGATGCAATAGTTACATCAGTGACGTCTGTAAAACAAAGAGTCCACTTGAAAATACTGTAATTTAGTGTCAGTAATATCCTCCATGGCACAGAGAGTATAGTGAAGACAGTCCTTGCTTCATAACCTGAACAGATAAGCACCTCCTCAATACAAAGAAGCAGCTGATATGAGGATCTAAGCGACAGAGACAGCTTTAAGACTCCTGGGGTTTCTCTAATGTAAGCTTTGGATGGTTTTTCTAGAATGCAGTTTCCTTCATTCTATTTCCTTCACACAAAATGCCATACACCATTTACTAATTAAATAAATACTTTGTTTATTAACCAAAAACTGAGCAGTTGCAAAAGATGCAAATTCAGTTTTTTAGAACCAAGTACTGTATAAGCCAACAGCAAATAAAAAGCAAATGAAAACATGAATGCAAGACCTCGTACTTTCTCTTCTTCCTCTAGCAAGACAATTCTCTATGGACCTTAAAAACACAAGCTATAAATGCAGAGACTTGAGTTAGAATATGTGATTTGGAGAAGGGGAAGATACTCAAACTATTGTTTGAACAGTAGTACAGGTTGCAGTCTAATGCATCAATACTTTTTGGTAGAAAAATACATTAAAGTCACAACCTGCTAAATATTGTCATGCAAAAAAATTAATTAGTTCTGATTTCAGAAATGATACAACAAATTTACTACAGGCCAAGACAAAGCCAGCCTGCAGCCGTACTGATGCCAAGTAGAGACTACGTACACACCCACACACTGCCGCAGTGCTACCCTCACCTCACTGAATCTTCTTCATGTCTTTTTGTAAGTTTGGTGTCTTACAAAGGCGATGTGCTCTGAAACTAAAATAAAAGTGCTCCCTGCTTTGATCTCACCCAGAAGTCCCCATTGCATAACTATACTGACATGCAGGACAGTTTCATGAAAGTTCAGGCTGCACCCACTCAGTTAATTGTGCCAAGTGCACATGAAGTCCTAACTTCATGCTGTTTCCCAGAATCTGGAAGGCTGTGTTTCTACTGCAGCCTCTAGTACATGTAATAATTTGTACCTGGTTTAGATTAGGATAAGCCTCTTTCCATCTTTCAGTGAGGCAGAGACACCGTATCTCAGTTTGCCCAAGTGCTAGGAGTATCGTTCTGGTGCAGACGGATAGTATTGATTGTGATAAACTGGTGTATTCTGCTAGTCCCATGTAATAGAAATGCTAGTAATACTCTGCTAGTACACATAACATAAAGCTAGCATTCAATTATCTAGTTAATTGTTGCATCAAAGTGACTGCATCACACCTTCTAAATGGTAAAATTTTCATAATGCATATGCCATAGACTGTTCCCTGGAAAGAATAAAAAAATTTAGGGATATCACTGTCATGATGATTAAATTAAATCAGCAATGTGTTAATCAAGTCAAACATTAGTTAAAAAAAAGCTAATGTCTGTGAAAATACAGTCTGCCATTCCCTGAGTCTCCTGCTGATAAAACACTTTGGAGAAGCAGCTGTCTAAATGCATCAATGAGAGGCTCACGATCAATTAAGAGGGACTTCAGGGCCTCAGGGAAACTGCTGAAAGGATCAGGGGCTCAAGTGGTGTTCCCCTCTATCCCTCTAACATGAGCAATGGGCAAGGGGACATTTAGGAAGAACCAGCAGATCAACT